>PYXC01001355.1:300000-612500 GCA_015244755.2 Tenualosa ilisha
GCTGATGAATGTGATGGCTAAAATTCAATGGACCTTGGTTTTTCAATCATTTTTAATCAAAGGCTGTTCTGAAAGTTATCTCCAATCACGATATACATCATGCTTTTATAGTTTAGGGATGCAGTGTGTATTTGCAGTGTGTGTGGTGCAGTGTGGTGTCATTCATATTTACTGGATCAGTACTTAAAACTACTGTTTTTGCCCGTTTTCGCCATAGTTATCGTTCCTCGCGTGAACAGCCCTTAATACCCAGCGGATCAAGTGTGAGCCAATGTTTTTTTTTTTGATGAAAGGAAGACAGAGGTACAGTATTTCATAGTTATGTGTTTTTCTGTATATTTGCACTAATAACGGGCCGGTGTCTAGTTCAGGGTAACAGAATACTACTAATAATATCCTGCATTATTAACACTGTACTCAACTTGACCCGTGACTCATAGTACCGTTTAAGGTTCACTCAAGCTCAAGGCTCTGCCTTTCACAGGCCACATTGTAAGAGATAGCTTCCATTTGCTTATTTTTGCGCTAAAAGCTCGCTTGATGATCTTTTTTTAGATGTATGAGTGCATGAGTAATGTATTGTGGCCATTTGCTTTGGATGTCATGTCATGTTTGCATAATGACGACCCCTAAACCACTTTAATTTGAGAGCAATGGATTGGTCATTATCTGTTGATGCATATTGCCATACTCCTGTCTCAAATACAGTTAACAAAATCATTTACTGTACATACACCATCACAACAAGAATGTTTGAGAATCCCAGTGCCCCCTCACCCCTTCTTAAGCTTTAGCTTAATTTAGCTTAGTGGGGCTGTAAAACTTTAGGGATCGATTGGCGTCTGTTTTGACTGGCCCTACCATACTGGGTGGAGATAGGGAAAACACAAGGTCCGACTGGTGATCTGCGGCCAAGTCTTGTGGAAGTCTCAGGTCTTTTGCTTTACGGCGCTACACACAAACACGTTCCCAGATAAGCAACGGCTAGCTATAAACACAACATAGTGAAGGGGACTCAAACGTTCATCATGGAACAGTCAAAGAAAAAGAAACAGAGAAAACCGATGCCAGAGGAACAAAGAAAAAGGAAACAGCAGTTCCGAAGCTGTAGGGGGAGGTCGGTAGAGATAAATGCGAGCACAAACCTGGCAGAAACCGAGAAAACAGCAAAGGAATGTCCAATCCTGCATAGGAAGTCTTTAAACAGTGTTTGAACCCTTTCTCTCATCACTGGAAATATCAACGTCTAAAAGTACAAAATCAAACCAGTCTACCTTTTCCACCCAGATATCACAGGTTTCAATGTTGATATAAACTTGTGTTAAGGTTATATTTACCTCACAAACAGCAATCTAACCACTGCGGTAGAACATTGTCTGAAATACACATATTCAATAAAACAACGTATGTTTTTAAAAATAAAGTGCAATTATTCCATTCCAAAAAGAAACAGCTGCGGAGAAGGTCTAGTTTCAGCATACACCACAAACATGCAGAGTTCAGTGAGTTGTTTCCAATAACATCAAACAGTGATATTGATTGGTTGTCAATGGTGACAAAGTCATTATGTGCGACAATGTTTTGATTTAGTAGTTACTAACTACAGTGTAACTTAACAAGCAGTGGTGCAACTAGAACATAGCTCTAGTTTTAACCTAGCTAGTTTCAATGTAAGGTTTAAGACATGACTTACACCTAAACTTATGATCAAACGTACACACAACTGGTGCAACCAACTTCTGGGGGTTTGGGAGGGACAATAAGAATCAGCCAGTGACTTCCATTACTGTGACTTCATCGCATTCTTGGCCCACCCCAAGTCTGTGAGTGCACAGCTACATAAAGAAGAGGAAGGGGTGAAATTCCATAAGAGACTCTTTGCTGATGATATCAGCGCTAATAGAGACCTCATACCCAGGGGAAATAAGATGGTCGAGTACAATAAGCTTAAATCAATACATAAAAAAATGATAACAGATGCACAATGTGGCATTTTATCTTTACTTTTGTAGATAAGCTTGAAGCTTACAGTTGTCCCAAAGGTATTATTGATCAATGTATGTGTGTGTGTTTGTATCTGTTTGTCTCTCTATGTCTTTGTTTCTGTACAGACGTAGTACAAGGACATAGGTTGAAGGTAGATTAAACATTTAAAATATCAGACCTACACTTCAGTTAAAGCCCTTATACAGCTGAATAGAAATACATCCATATATTACATTTATTTCCCCATATTTCTGTGACTGTACATATTGCAGCATTTAAATGGCTTGTTTTCTTGTTTGCTTTCCCGTTGGTTGTTTTTCTAAGAGCAAATACCCTTTGTACACATCAGAGACCCCCAGACCAGTGAAGATCAAAATATGAATAAATAAATAAATAAATAAACAACTGCATGGTTGCATCATGGTGTCCACTGCCTTAGCAAGCTCAGTTCTTCACTGCCTGTAGCATCCATTAATTTAGCTAATGTGGAGATGTATTGCGTTCTCCCCTGGCGAATGATTCCCCCCAACATGTTAACAATGTCTTCAGAGACCGATGAACTTTGCCTACTGTAAGTGTCTCTCTGAGTGCATGTTAGCTATATTACCAAGGGGCGGCGGGGGTCTCCAGTGTCAGCTCAAGACAGCAAAGCCATTTGCCTTGGCCTCAGACAAGCTTTTATGCAGACGGCTACACTCACTCAATCACTCTATTCTAAATTTTCTCTCACTCTCTCTCTCTCTCTTTCTCTCTCTCTCTTTCTGTTTCTCATTTTTTTCCTCAAAGTTGACATTTCTTTTATGTCTACCATGATGAAATGAAGAATAGAAAAGCAAAAGATGGTGGTTGTAGCCATTTGCAGTGGGTTTGATGTATGTTTTACCCTCTGAGAGAAAGAGAGAAAAAGAGATAAAGAGAGAGAGATGGCCATGGTTCATCTCATTAGGATTAATTAGTGGTGGGATGTGGAGTGTCAGGGCCATGATGAAGGAGCTATGGAGTCGGCCGGGGAGTACTGGAGTGGTGGAGTGGAGGCAGGATGCAGGGGTGACGCAGGGGTGGGAGAAAGGACAAGTATCGCTGGCATCATCCTTTAGAGTGGTTCTCTTTCAGTCACAGCCCTCCACGTCACCTTTTGGGACATCGTCTCACAGGGCAATAAACACGCTGAACCATATCCAGCTCCCTCCATCTGGTGAGATATGAGTGATGACACCGAAACAGATGTGATATATTTTGTTTGTTTGTTTGTTTGTTTGTTTTTCTCTTTTTGTTATATGGAATATCGTGCATGTTGAAATATCTGATGTCAGCGATGTTTTGTTTATTTTATCTAAAGCAAGGTTTATAAAATACAAAAATGATTTCGTAGATAAGTTAGTATAAATAGTATGTTAGTATAAATAGTATGGCCATAAAGTTAGTATAAATAGTATGTTAGTATAAATAGTATGGCCATCAACTGATCTGTTGTTCATTTACTATGTACTTTGAAGGAAACTTTGGTGAATCTCTGAGCAACAGTTAGAGCAACCTGGTGCCCCAACCTGGTGTCACTTCCTTCCTTCGCTCCTCAGCTTCACCTGAGCATTGGAGACCGTGTGTGTGTGTGTGTGTGTGTGTTTGTGTGTGTGTGTGTGAGGTGAGGAAGGAGTGAAAGAGAGCTTTAGATGGTGGTGGTGGTGGAGGGGGGCAACCAGAGCTGGGGGAGGTGTAGGTATAGGTGTGTTTGTGTGTGTGTGTGTGTCTGTGTTTGTGTTTGTGTGTGTCTATCTGCTAGGGGAGGGAGTGGAGTACGGGAGGGGGGGTGGTAGAGGGGTGGGTGACACTGCCATCTGTGGATGCTTCCCTGAGCAGAGGCACCAGTCGGCTCCATCTGTCACGCCGGGGCCCTGTCCCCCTGGGCTCCTCAACCCCCATTGAGCTGCTCACCTCGCCTGCATTTAGACACTGCGGACAGGGACAGGAGATTAGGGGACGTGGGACAGAGAGGCCACCAGTCACCAGTCTCCAGGTTCTGCTCTGTGGGGATGGGCGGGACTGGGCCCATCAGGGTTGAACTATGGTTCATGTTGGGTTGGGCAGGACTGGGATGGTTAGATGTGTGTTTCTGTGGATCTCAAAGAGGGAGAGAAAGAGAGAGAGAGAGTAAGAGAGAGAGAGAGAAATAGTTTTTTAAAGAGAGAAATAAAGGAGAAGGCACTGACAAGTATTTGTGTACTTTGTGTGTGTGCGTGTGTGTGCGTGTGTGTGTGTGTGTGTGTTTCTTTCTATGTGCACACCTCTATGTTTGTTATGCAGCAGGCACTCAGGAAGCACCCTGGGGCAGTGTCTATTGGAAGGGGACTGGCTTTGATGGGCCAAATCAGTCCCTCTCATCCCTCTCTTGTCTCCTTGTGTTTCAGCAGCAGCACATCCATGCATGGCCCACATCACAATAATAGCAGCCAATGAATTTAGAGTTCACTGTCTACCTGTCTTTCTCCTAAGCCTCTGTTAAATCTCTCTTTTTCTCTCTCTCTGTCTTTCTATGTTTGCTTTTATCATTTTTTTCTCTCTCTCTTTGTCTCCAATCTCTGTCTCTTTCTCACTCTGTCTCTCATTTCTTCTATGTCTGTCTGTGCATGTCTGTCTCTCTCTCTCTCTTTCTATTTTCCCCCTCTTTCTTTCTTACTCCTTTCATTCAACCTTTTTCTCTCACTACCTCCCCACCACCACCACCACCACCACCACCACCACCACCACCAAACACTGAGAGACGTGGGTGTGAGACTCAATCCTGTTAGGTTAGCTGAAAGTAAGGGATGTTATAAATCGCCGTGCAATCAAACCACCTGTCATAGGCACTCCTTTGAACACCCTGGAACTGGGTAAACGCAGGATGCCATATGGGAGAGGCCTTCATTTAAGACACCGGAGGATCAAAACAATGAGTGAGATAAAGAAAAAAGTGGTGGTGGTAGAAGTAAAATTGATTTTTTTTTTCCGGAAGGGGGACATATTGCAGTTATTCATTAGAGTGTGTGTGAGTGTGATCACTTTGACCTGCAACTCCTGAGGTTGAAGGCTCAAGGTCCCGATCAGACAATATGTCCACCAGGTCTTTTCACACTTTAATCACTTTGATGTGGTAAACCGGAAAAAGAGCAGTGTTAACACAGCATGCAGAGAACTTCACGGCGCGACAGTTTACATTCATAGTGTTCATTATAAAGCTTTAGATTATTTGTGAAAGGGAATATAGAATGAACGTTGCAGGCAGCGTTCCCCCAACATTAAAGACGCCACTCAATCATGTCCATCTCCTTTAGATAATGAACATTACAGGCGCCTGTGAACCCGTTCACTTTGAATGTCTTCAAGGGGCATGAGTCCCAAATGTTGCCCCCCAAAACCCCCCAAAACTCCTCTCCAGCAGGTGATCAGAGGTAAAGGCTGCTCAGAAGTCAAAAAATTTTCATCTTTTGTGGCCATAAGCAATAATTAATTTCATTCCATCTCAATTTGCCCGACACCTGTGATCTATAGGTGAGAGGTGGGGGCTGAGAGGAGCACTGTAGGCACAGTCTGTCACATTAAATATACACCATAACAAATCTCCCGACGGAGCAGCAGAATCCAAGGACCCTCATTACGCACAGACGACCCACCCCCAACCTGCTAACCCCCTGAACACGGACCCCTAGCACAAATGAAATATAATCACATGGTCTTGTGTAGCGTGTAATCTGAAAATATTAGGCCACATTGCCAACCACACACTGAGGCTTGGCAATAAGATACCCTAGCAATTAAAAAAAAAAAAGACGAACATCGTGCATGGCAAACAAATGGCCCGAAGCCTCAAAGCTATGCTCCATTCAAAAGTTGTTTTCCTGAAAATTAGCTGATTGACTAATGGTCTAAATGCTGTTAATTAGCGCAGCCGAAGTGCAAACAGGCCTTTTTTGCCTGTAACTAATAAGAAATCAATTAGCTAATGAATTGGTCATTAACTGAAAAGCTAATCTTAGCCAGGGTATTTTTTAATGATTTTGCCTATGATCCCGTCTAATTGCCGTTGTCATACGACTCTCTCTGCCTTCAGCATGCCTAATGAAGCTTCATTAGATCATAACTGGCACTCTTGGATGATTTAGAGGCAAACCTGCTTCCCAATTATTTTTAATTGCCAGACATTCGCACAAACAAGTGCTGCACCTTGCTGAACAGGAGAGAGATATCTGGCATCGTCGGCATCTCCTTCATTACTTCATTTGAAGCGATTAGGGCTTGGCGCAGGGTCGACCGTTTGCCACACTGTTTTGTGTGTCTCTGTATGTGTGAGTGTGTGTTTTTTTCTTAATCTAAAGAGCTCTGTCGAACTCTGTCGTTGTGTAAAAAAGTGTGTGTATGTGTGTGTGTGTGTGTGTGTGTGTGTGGTTGCTGCCGCTACTCTATGCCACTTTGATTTGTGTCAGCGTGAGAGCTGTTTTTCTTCCCCCCAGTCTCACCATCTCATCTCACCATGGGCTCCGGCTGCAGCGTGTCGCACAAACAGGCGAATGCAGTGCAGACGACACAACACAACACACACACACACGCACGCATGCACACGTGCAAATCTATGCCATGTGTGTCTGTCTGATCGCGCTACCTGTGCATGTGCAGCATCGACTGAAGAGAAAACCAAAGGAGCTTGTGCATCCCTCCAAGCACTGAATAATTAAGAAAAAAACAAAAGAGCCTTGTTTTGACTTTTTTTCATCTCTCAGCTTAGGCCTAGTGGACCCACACTTGTCATTTCTTGGGCTTTCTCCCTAATAAGTCTCTCTCTCTCTCTCTCTCTCTCTCTCTCTCTCATGGAGCTCTGTCTAGCACATGGTTTCAATTTGATCCCATTAAAACATCTCAGACATGGCCAGCATTAAATGTATTGTGGTGAGAACAGAATTGTTGAACATACACCAATCCCCCTTTGCGCACACGTGTTCTTTTCACAGTTTATCCCGAATTATCGTTTTTTAAACATCATAAGTCTCCATTTTCATATGCTCACAGTCAACCTAGAAGTAGACGGCACAAACTCAATAACCCAAAAGCTTTAAGATACATTTTTTTAATCTCTTTCTTTTGAAGGGGAGAGCACTCTTAAGAGTGTACCCTTTTAAAATCTTAAAAGCAGCGTTTTTTTTTTTACTAATCTCAGACGAGTGGCCTCTCTGCACGGCCTCTGTTATTCCTTTGCCATATACTCCTACCTCTGAATATGAAGTGTTTAGAGCAACCGATTTTTAGGCTGCAGACCAAACAATGTTGTGATTGTTCCGTTCCAGAACAAGTCGGGCCTCCCCAGCGCAGGCCACTGCACTGCACTGCACTCCACACACGTTTGCTCCCAGGTCTGTACCAGCAGAGTGGTTGGGCGTTCTTCCTGTCCTAGTCTGAGTCTGGGCTAATATGCTTGCAGTGGCTTGCCAAAAAAGTCCCTGTGCCTTTGAGGCAATTACTGGTGGAGAATAACAGTGGAAGTATGCTATGGCAGGGCTGAATGTATGAGTCACGGTGAGGCCGATTGATGGGCTCTCTCTCTCTCTCACACACACACACACACACACACACACACACACACACACACATTCACACTCAGAAACACACACACACACACACACACACACACACACACTGTATGTGAATGTGTGAGAGGGAGAGAGGGTAAAAGAGTATGAGCCCTACTGTAACAGACAGACTGGAACACAATGGGAAAGTGTGTGTGTGTGTGTGTGTGTGTGTGTGTAAGAGAGGGAGAAAGTGAGAGAGAAAATGTGTCATACTGTAGATAGACTATATGAGAAAGTATGTGTGTGTGTGTGTGTGTGAAGGAGAGAGAGAGAGTGGGTGCCAGGGTGCAGGGCTGGATCCTCTTCACTGACTGGCTGCTGTGTGATTGGGGATGAATGGGACACCAGATGTCTATCAATATTTAATAGGAAACATCACAAACACACATCAGAATGTGGCAGATGAGACATGAGGACGTGCCGATAGAGTGGAGAGGCACTCTTCAGTGACGGAGCTGCAGGGTGTTTGTGTGTGTGTGTGTGTGTGTGTGTGTGTGTGTGTGTGTTAGTGGGAGTTACCGGCTGGTGGACAAACATAACCTCCTGGATAAGCATAAGTATGGATAGATTCCACAGAACAGCAATTTCACAGAGAACAAAAGAAGTGTGATGGGGGTTAAAATGCTTTAGCCCATTTTTAACATTTATAAATGTTTATTGTTTCATCAGGAAGCCTCTGTTTGGAAATGAAAACTTTGATGATCGTGCAAATTGTTGAGAAATGTTAACAGCCTCAGAGCTGTGCACTCATGGTGATGCTAAACTGATCCTGAAAAGAGATGGTCACATTTAGTCGATACCAGACACTCAAAAACCATAAGGGGCAACAGTGATTAGCTTTTCTTTTGTAGCTACTAGTAATCTGCAGTTTTCTGTCGTATTTATTTCACTAAAGTAAAGTTAAAGTAAAGTTCACGGATATTTAGCAGGCACTATTATCCAAAGTTACGTCAGATTCAAAAATCAAACCCGTGACGCCCGATTGTCAGCTGAGCAATGTAACCACTGTTCCACCACGCCCACAACAGTAATTAGTAGTTCCCTGGACTATTGGCTAATCAGAAGTTTCTGTGTCAAACACTTGTTCACATAAGTACGATGTTGTTCATAGTCATTAAAAACGATGATGTAAAGTACCTCACCACAGCAGCCAAGTTTCAAAGATCATTTTTTATGCAAAGTGAGGATTATTGATCGTTACACTAAAATAAATACAGCTCATCAAAAGTAATTCTAAGTTGTTTTTTTGTCAATCATGATTAGTTAAACAGTAGTTTTTTTGTGTTTGACTGTACAACAGCCATCCAACTGCAGCCTCTCTGTTGCACTTGGCTTTGGGCTGAGCCCGTACTGCGGCGAGTTACAGGCAGGCTAAGGAACATCTGAGGGCCGAAGCCGGGGCCCTCTGTGTGCTCGGGGATGAGGCGCTTTCATCATCATTTAACATTTGGAGCGCAAACCGTTCTCGCCCCAGACCCCTCTGACACCCCCATGGCAGGAACAGACGAGCCCTCTCTTGCGGAAAAACAACAACAACGAAAAAATCATCGGTCCGGAGCCAGCGGATCGTTGAAGGAAAAGGTCGCAAATTAAAAGTCTGTTTCGGATTGCATTTCACCGTCTTTCAAACTCAATAAACAAGAGCGAAATCAAATTTCGGCATGCATAATTTAACTTTATGGCACGCAGGCGAGCATATGCTCATTCGCCCAATTGAATCATTTGAAATGTACACAGTAGGCTCACAGCACTGCCAACACTGCAACTGAGGGGAAGCGTGTGTGTGTGTGTGTGTGCACACGAGTGTTTGAGTAAATGTGTGTGTACATTTCTGCTGGATGTGAGCATTTGTGTGTGTGTGTGTGTGTGTGTATGTTTGGATTGGGTGGTCTTTGCTCAAAGGTCTCAATATTTTTCAGACCACACACCACTTTTTATGCACTCTCAATCATTACTTTTGTGTCATGTAATTTAATCTGTCTTGGAGCACAGAACTGTGGGAAGTGTAGTGAAAAAGAACTTCCTCTTAGTCTTTGCAGAGTTCAACTTCCCATGAACCTCACATTGTCCTAATAAAATTGAAATGGTAATGTTATCATAGTCCGTCCACTAAAAGATCCAAATTTGATTATTACATACTTAAAATTAATATCACAAAATATTAGAAAATTACAGTTGTTAAGCCTTTTGACTCCACCATAATGTCCTTTTAAACAGCCGTCTGGAACATTCTTCTCCTCAAACCGCACTTGACATTAACCAGAAACGCAAAGTGATGCTAAGTACTCCCCGAGATGCCAACATAACTTTAAACCAGGGTGCTGCTCAGTCTCACTCCTCATCCAAGGGTGGAGTACATAGTCTAGTCAAGGCCTTTGAGTTTGGGGCTACACAGGTTATAAGCTTTTAAGCCAAGCACTCTCTCTCTCGCTCAGCTTGCCTAAAGGGTTAACACAGGATTACTCCAGCCTCAAGCCTCCTTTCACAGTCAGTGGCTGAAAACACTGGTGGGTGGACATCTGGGCACAGTGAAAGAGCAAGGGAGGAAGAGAGAGAATGAAAGAGAGAGAGAGAGTGATTGAGAGAGGGAGAGAGAGAGAGAGAGAAGGCCCCTGCGTTGCTTGCTAGTATTATGTAAATTGAATTAGTTAATTCAGTGGCCCTGTTTCCAGAGAAGTCTGCCACCAACACCTGCCACGGTTTCAAGCACAAGGACGCAGATCTGCTCTGACACGGTCTTCATTAAATAAACAAACCAGGTTCCCCATAACAGCATTTGGTGGAAGGCACCATCAATTCTTATACATTTAGATCACCCAGATTGAAGGCGACATTGAGGAGCTTCATCTGCCAATCTGCAGACACACGGGGTGAAGACAGCCTGTGTCTGTGTGTGTGTGTGTGTGTGTGTGTGTGTGTGTGTGTGTGTGTGTTGTGTGCGTGTGTGTGTGATTCTGAGTCTGTGTATGTGTGTCAGTGTGAGAGCTAGGAGACGGGACAGAAAGAATAATAGTCACAAAAATATTGAAAGTGTGTGTTTCTATAATTGTGTGAAAGACACAAAGGCAGAAAGACTTCAGCACATGTGAGATGTAATGTAGTGCAATGTATGTGTGTGTGTGAGAGAGAGAGGAACTGAGTGATCTGTGTGTGTGTGTGTGTGTGTGTGTGTGTGTGTGTGTGTGTGTGTCCGTGAGAAGTGCATCTGCTTAATCTGAAGCTCTCTTCTTCCTGTCTGATGTATTTTTTAGCTCTTTGGTTTGACAGTCAAAGTGACTCTAGTGGCCTTTTCTGAAGCATCATGCAAATTTCATCTGGCCTCTCCGACGATCCTCACCACTCCTCTCCTCTCTGGGCCACTCTCTTCCTCTCTCTCCTCTCTCTTCCACTGTGCTCCTCTCCTCCTCCTCCTCCTCCTCCCTCTCTTCCTCCTCCTCCACCTGTGTGTGTGTTTGCCTTGCTGTGTTCTCACTGCTCTGACGCTCTGACACCGGGGGTCTCCTCTCCTGTCTCTCCCACTTCTCCTCCACTTACGCTTCCTTCCTGGGGATCAAGGCGAGGGGCCGCCGAGCAGAGGCGCGCGGGCAATAGCAAGAGGCGGCCTTCTGCTTCTCTGGTGGTGTGTGTGTGGGGGGGCAGTGGAGTTGGCTTGTGACGTGTGTGTGTGTGTGTATGTGTGTGTGTGTTGGGGGTGAGGGGGTGGATAGGTTTTGATCAGAGGCCCAGAGGTGTGAGATGAAGAGTGGAGCACGGCTTGTGTCTGATTCTGACAGCCCGTGCGTGGCTACTCTGTGGAGATCTTTCTTCAGCATGTGGCCACATTTGATTTAGCCACAGGACAGGCGTGTGATGATGAAACTAGCATAGGAGCAAGGGAAGATAGATAGAAGATAGGAAAAGAGAGGTGATGCAATATGTTTAGGTTTTTAAACCACCTATAGAGATGAACAGAGAGGAAACTGTGGATGTTTAACACCATCAAACATGGATGGTTAACATCATCAACTGTGGATTATTAACACCATCAGTTATGGATGGTTTGTAACTCCAACTATGGATGGTTATGGATCAGTTAACACCGACTATGGATGGTTAACACCATTGTGAATTAAAATGTCAGAGGAAAGTAGCTGATAAGAGGTACATTTCAAAATAATTGCTTTACTTTGATGTTTTGCTCTTAATGACAGTACCAGGAAATAAAAAAAAACACCATTTCAGCCTAAGCTTTAGGAACAACATTCCTTAACCAAAGAAGAGAGGAGGAGAGTAGAGGAAAAAAATAACGTAAGCAGACGAAGACCAGAGCAAAGCTGAGAAGCTGGTGAAGGTTCACACCTCTGTGTGGAGAGGTTAACACATCAAACCCACAGCACTCAGACAGGGAGCCCTGAGATCTGAGCTGTGCCGTATGGGTTATTTATTGGTGTTGGGCAGCATCTTAAGTGTGACTTTCTGAGCGCCTTAGTCTGCCAAGCCAAGCCCTCCCTCCCTCCGTAAGGTTTTTACCAAGAGCAGCGAACAAACCTTTAAAACGCACTGGAACGTTAACACTCCGTTAACAAGGAGTAATGACAGGGCATAGTGCTGTGGACTGTCTCTCTCTCTCTCTCTCTCTCTCTCTCTCTCTCTGTGTGTGTGTGTGTGTGTGCGACCTAAGATTTCTGGCCATGCAGGGAATGAGCCATAGAGTAGGGTGTGGGAATTATTTCTCTTCTGTCTTTCATTCTCTCTCACACACACACAGAGAGACACACACATGCACACACAGTTTTAACTCTCTAGAAGAAAAGATGATCTCTGTCTCTCTCTGTCACCATCACCCTCTTTCTCTCTCCCTGTGCCAGTAATTATATTTCTGGACCGGATGGTGGATCACCACATGCCTCTGTGTGGCAGTGGTTTTAATGCATGAGGACTGTGAAAACCCCTTAAAAAGCCAAGCGCTCACGAGCGCCGACGGACAAGAACGCCCTATTTCACTCCGCCAGCGTCATGTTTACTCCTCTTTCCGCCTTAGCGCAGCCACCTCAAGGCATGTGTTTTTCTCCCGTTTTTTTGTGCAAAGAAAAACAACAACTAGAGGGTGCTTTTCATGCTGCGTAATTGACTTCTCCCTTTGATGAGCGAACCATCGCCAGTCCTGACTGATACTGACACACCATTTCTGATCAGCACTTCCTCTGCTTCATTGCTAAGACAGGCACCCTGGAATATGCGACCGCGCCAACGCAAGCTTCTTCTCGTTGCCACTCTGTTACACGGACAATCCCCAAATTAAACGAGACACCATGGTTGGTGATTACAGGCAAGCGGTGTCTGCTGCTGATGGAAGTCAGGAGGGGAAATGAGTTTATTTTCAATGGTGACGTTTCCAGTCGTGTGAAAGGACTCGTATGAAATGACTCAATCCCAATCAGCAGTTTGGGAAAACGGAGCAGATATAATGGAATGGTACAGTATTGGTACACAGTTTAGTCAATCACGCGGTACACTCCTCTCCTAATAACAAGCTATACACATCATGAGATGGCACTAACACATGCCAACAATGTAGGACCACAGTAACAATACAACAAATTCTGTCAGCTTGATTAAAAATCTTTTTTTTTTCTCATTTCCTAATGTAAATAATTGAATTTTCTTGTATACATCCTTCTACCATCAAATCAGCATACAGAATTTATTCATGGTTGTTTACTTCCATCACGACCATATAGATTTCAGTGTTTAAGACAGCAGAGATTTGACAATAACAGGCCATTTTCTCCTGCGTTCGTTTTTGCCGTGTCTAAGAAAATGGCTCCACATTAGACAGGTCCGTTGACATTCATTGCAATTAGAGGTCAAATGACACGCTTTCAGAGTGTGTTGGTCTCTCTGTAGGCCCTTAAATATTTTTTTTTGCTTTTTTCTTTCTTTTTTTTTAATACCAGAGAATTGTTCTGCGGCCCGACCGAAGGCATCCATCTTTAGCATTTGACAATTTCCATAAGTGCTCCTGGCTGTCTACCTATTACCAGTTTTTTTTTCCCCCCTTCTCCTTCCTAAAACAAAAAAATACTCTTGGGCTAAATGCCCTGTCACATCATTTGCGTTTTTTCCCCTTAGCAGCAGCGCTACCTCTGCTGCTCGCTGGCTCCTAAAGGCCATATTCTCAAACAGATGCCCATTATCATGAAGTCCTCGGCGGCCGGACGCTGAAACTTTGAGTCCTCGGCTGAGATCATTGACAGCTTGATGTGACGGAGGTCAATTGAAATAACAGGTCTCGCGCTTTATTATAAATGGACCGCTTGCGTGTTTGGGCCTTTTTTTAAAATAACACGAGCTGGGGAACAGGGTGTTTGGCTGGTGGCAGAAACCGAGTCATGCCACGCCACACCGGCAGGATAATGAGCAGTTTATGCTAAGGTACACACATGCACGCACGTGCACGCACACACACACACACACACATACATACACACAGGTTTTAAAATATATAAATAAGAAATCTGCGGTTGTGATTAGTTTGGCCTGAATATTTTTAAACTGCAGTGGTGATAATGTGTCTTGGTGGTAGCGCTGGTGGGGACAGCTGGGGTGAGAGCATTGAGGTCAATCAGAAATTGAAATAGGGACAGAAGGAGCTGAGGAAACAGCAAATTTTGTCTGTCGTTATTTTGTTACAGGGTGAAATATTTCATCTTTTCCACTTAGTGGGCACAGGAGGTGACATTGGGGCAGGGCAAAACATTTCTGTTTACATTTAGGTGAGTTTTTAAGGATGAGAGAGAGCTACATTCTGCATTCACCCCATTGCATTTAGTGTTTATGATTATCCCAAACGGCGGCCTCTCAATTGATTTTGTCAACCATAAAATGCAGCCGTGTCTTGGGAAATCTTTTAAATTCCACAGTGTGATGTTCAATAGTTTTTCACATCCTGTCAGCCAGCATGTAAATATCCCCACATTGTTACTGATACGTTTTTTTTTGTTGGTTTTTTTGCCATGCGGTTGACTCTGTAGCTATTGTTTTGGATACGCGACTCCTTCTGCTCGCTGTCTTGACTTGGAACCACATATGGAGCAACATCTGGAAAATTCTCCAGTGACCTGCATTGTTATTATTCAGACCCCCTCTTTTTCATGCTCCCTTTCTTTCTTTCCCTCTGTTTTTTTTTTTCTTAGGTCTTTGAACTTGTGTAACCTGCCCAAGAATTTCCTTTAGAGTTTAAAACCAACTCATGTTTTATTTCCTGTAATTAAGCGTGGCTCTGCGACAAAGTGAAATTAAACAGAGATGAATAAGCAAATAAATGAGTAAAAAGGAGAGCGGCTCTGTGTGTGCCTGTGCAGATCCCAGAGTGCTAGATGCTGGGTTTGGATTATATAAGTTTTGAATCTGTTGTCTATTAGAATGTCTGCCACCCCATCTTCTTCTCTTCACGTGAATCAGACCTGATCAAGCCAGACACTCATAGTGAGGTGCTGTCAACGTCTCAGGCTCTCTTGCGAATCCCTACAGCCCCAAACACACACACACACACACACACACACTCACATACATACACACGCATAAATACACACACATGCTAACACACAACCCAACAACACAACACAAACACATAAACACTCCAGCCATCAAATGTATTCCTGTAAGGTAATCTCGCATGTCACTCAGGCTCTGCCTTTACAAAGGTTATGCACATTAACGTCAGTCAGGTGGAGTGGTGTGTGTGTCTTTGAACTAAAGGGGGTCTGTGTGTGTGTGTGCATGTAGGGGGGCATTGTTGGCAGGGGAGCATCCCAGAAGATGCAGAAACCCTCCCCCATAGCCAACCACCCCACGCAACAACACACACACACACACACACACACACACGCACACACACACGCCACATTTAAAGTTCCAACGGCACAAGGTGTCAGCGCTGGTATGAAGATACAAACAGGAAGGCAAAGGTGCATCAATCCGCCACAGCCCTCATGCTACTTTGATCCTCCTCCCGGCTCTTTGCTCCCCGTGTGTGTGTGTGTTTGTGTGTCTGTGTGTGTGTGTGTCTGTGGTGGGGGATGCTGTCAGATTAAGGGCCCATTCGGGAAGCCTGCGTCGCTGTTGAGGCTGACAGGCCTTGTGATGGATTACAGGCAAAAACAAAAGGGCTATCACCTTTTTCCATGAGAAAACGCTTCCCCGATTGCACGTGCCCTGAGCAGAGAGAGGTGGAGAATGCGCCCATCAGTGGTGGAGAATGCTCGCCGTTGCTCCGTGTTTCTCGGCTCGGTGCCTCCCGTGTCTTTGACTCACCCTCCCACCAGTCAGGGAGGAGAGACGGTAGGGATCGGGGTGGAGGTGGAGGTGGAGGTGGAGGTGGAGGTGTGCAGCGCTCAAATCTTTCCCCCTCTTCACCTGCCACCTCATCATCCCCACCTCCAAAAGCTTTGTTCCTACCACAGCAGCTCCTGGGAACCATTCACCCGCCCACCTTGGATTCCCCAAGAGATGACCATGCAATACCCGCTCCACAGGCACATACACACCCTTAAACATAATCATACACACACTTGTTCACACCCACCCACACACACATACACACACACATACACACACACATAAACAGTCTAGTCTTCCCATCTGTCTCTCTCCTTTTTCTCACATGCACATACTCACTCTCACACACTGTACTCACTCTGCACAGTCTCTCTCTCTCACTCACTCACACACACACACACACACACACACACCACAGCTGTAGAAGCAACCAAAGCAGTGAAAGTGATCCCTGGCACAGCGCACCTGGCACGCGGCACACAGGTGCATGTCTGCGTGTCTGCCTGGCGTTCCCTGACGAGGGAAGACTGATCGCCCCCTGGCCCCGACCCTAACTAGCGGCCAGCACGAACGCCAATTTCCTGCGCGAGTGATGAGGTGACCGGCGAGTGACTGGCTCACTCGGGACTGGCTTTGACAGCGCTGCCCTGCCACTCGCTTAAAGGGCCAAAGAATTCAGTGACTGAGCAGACCCCTTTTACGCCAAGGCACTGTGTGTTCCTCCGGGGCTTCTGTAGTACTGTGTTCGCTGATGGATGAGAGGCTAAATCCATTACTGAATGCTGAATGCTGAATTCATTACTGAGTACTGACTATGCCAATACTTTTAATCAGAAAATGATGCAGACATAGGGGAATATTGGACCGTAGGAATATACTTAAAACGCCATCAAGCTTTGTCTTACTGTGTCTACTGCAATCTCAGTTTATGAATTGCTGGATGTGCATTCTCTCTTTCTCTCTCACTCTCTCTCCTCCAATTCAAATAGTCATGGGAGTGACAGCCCTCCAAACCCCTGAGCTTGTAAAATGCACCCAAACCAGTAAAATTCCTCTCCTGTCCAGACAGTCCCCCAAAACAGGAAGTTGCATAAGGCAAGACGTAGCGGCATCCAGATGCCCGCTTCCCGTGGAGTTCCATCATTTATTCATATTTATTTATTTATTTATTTATTTATTTATTTCATTTTTTGTTTTTTTTTTTCCCTCTTGAATGGCCTTCTGCTGCCAAGAAAAACCGAGCACACTTCTGCTGAGCTCCAAATCAGGGACAACAATAATTTCAGCGAAGGATTTCATTCCGTGGTCTGTTTCACCTGACAAATTATGAAAGGTTTCATTAAACCAGCGTGAATGGCTTTTTTCTTTTCGCAGTCTCTTCTCTAGGTGAGACATCTGTTATTTAAATAAAGGCTTGAAGAGGAACAAGCAGGGAGGAATTGCTATTCCATATTGTAGCACTGCTGACAGAGAGAGAGAGAGAGAGAGAGAGAGAAAGGGAGAGAAAGAGGAGCATGGTTTAAAATACCCCCGCATTGAATTCAAATGACAACGGGAGATAATGAGATCGTTTGATGTGACACACAGGAGTGGGGGGATTTAACAAAGGCAGTCTGCAGCACTAAGCAAGCACATTACAGGTCAGTCTGAGACATGCCACACACACACACACACACACACACACCGCACACCAATGCGCAGGCAGATAGGGACATATACGCACACAATCTCAGGTGCAAGCACACTCCATACACACACACACACACTGAGCTATATCTGTCAAAACTCTTTCCCACCAAGACTACCGAAATAAAAAATGATCTTTATCTGTCCTCAGCAGTCTCCTAACACAGAGATCTCTTTTAAGGAGACATAAGGTCAACGGCAAAAAAATATATACACACATGCATCACATGCACAAACATCTCAACTAATTTAACACTTCTTGACTATGTTAGGTGGCTTTAACACCTTGTCAGATAATGAAGTGGGTTTTAATGGAAGCTACACTACAGTAATTTAAGGAGATTTTTGTGTAGCTTTGTGCACTGCCAGTGTGTGTATGTGTGTGTGTGTGTGTGTGTGACAGAAGTGTGTGTTGACATGTTTGTTAGACTACATGCACACACACACACACACACACACACACACACACACACACACACACACACATACACACAGTCACGTTCTCACTCACTGTCCACAAGCTCCACACAGACTACAATGGCAAAACAAGCAGGCATGGTGACAAGGCAGAACCCATCCCTGGAAACAATGAGTGACAGATTTGAAGGAACATGAGGATGTGCTTATTCCAAGTGATGGAGAGATCACAGCCATACACGGCAGCCGTTGTCATCGAGCGCAACACCACATAAAGACACGCGTCCCAACATTGATGTCGCACGGTCGTCTCACAGCCTTAACACGCCAAAGCAAGCAGAGGCGACAAACACACACACACACACATACACTCACACACACATACACACACACATACACACAGATTTGAAATGACGAGGGGGAGACTGCTGGAAAGGGAAATGGTGTTGGTGGGAGGGGAGATGGTTGGTGTGTATACAGATTCAATTATGGATGGGGGGATTTGAAAAAAGATGCATGTTAGACAGGGTTGGGCACTTTGTTGACAATTTCTGAAGGAATCGGGTCCCAGACAACGCTTTGTGTCATGTGATGAATAATAGATTGAGAGCGCATGTTTAAGAGACAGCTGATAAAAACGAATGCAACATAACTGGGGAAAAATAGCTAAGAAATGGTTATTTGTTTTAAAGTATTTGCTATTTTTAAGTTAAATATTTATCAGTTTCCATTTCCATTTGTGTCCATATGTAAGTAGTGAATGACTACTTTTATTCATTAATTTAATTCATATCCAGCATAGGGATCATAAAATAGCAGATCAAATGCAAATAGTAGACATAAAAATTACACTCATGTTCAGTCATTACAGTAATGCTGAATTCAGATATACTAAGTAGATTTTAATGTTATATATAACAGTAATGTTACTGCAATATATTTTACTTATAAAAAATATATTTGATTTGTTTATAAAAGTGTTGTGTGTGTGTTGGTGTTAGTTTACATGTACATTTGATACTTTATATTTGATTATGGGTTTATGTGTGAATCAGTATTATTGCATGTACTTGGTATGTGTGTGTCGCATGCACACACATATCTGTGTCTGAGAGAGACAGAATCAGAGAGTAAGGGGTGAAGACAGTATGCGTGGTGTGTGTGTGTGTGTGTGTGTGTGTGTGTGTGTGTGCGTGCTGATGATGAGACTGTGTGTCCTCACAGAGAGAGTGAGGGCCATGGGATAAAGATAGAGCGCTGGCACAGACAGACCAAGGGAGAGAGAGAGAGAGTGAGAGAAAGGGAGAGAGAGAGTGATAGAAAGGAAGAGAGAGAGAGTGAGAGAAAGGGAGAGAGAGAGTAACAGAAAGAGAGAGTGTAAAAGAGAAAGAGAGAGACAGAGAGAGAGAGAGAGTAAAAGAAAGAGACAGAGTGAGAGAGAGAGAGAGAGAGAGAGAGAGAGTAAAAGAAAGAGACGGAGAGAGAGAGAGAAGCCATCAAGCTGCTGAGAGCTCCTGCACCTGGCACTGGCTGTGCAGCCTGTGGCTCCCCAGCCGTCAACACAGACACCACACACACGGCCATTATCCGGGCATCTCAAAGTGACATCTGAGGCGGCCACCAAAGCCCCCTTACCAAAATAACCCCCCAATATTTACAGTCGCTCTGTGACTCTCATGAGCAAAGCAGGCCGTAATGGCTGGCTGAGTTACATAGCACATAATCACTTCCAAACGAGGGACGGAGCAATCACTCTTCTACCTTTGCTTCCCACCGACCCCCCTTCTTTCTCAGTCTACACCCCATACACACACACACACACACACACACAGTGGAGCCTCCATCATCCCCCTTTATATGCATCTCCTCTCTCCCTCTTTCACTCCCTTTATCAGTCTCTGTCCCTCCATCTCTCTTGTCTCTATCTCTCTGTCCTCTCCCTCTCTCTTTCCCTTCCTCTCCCAATTGTCTTCATCCCTCCTTCCCTCCCTCTCTCTCCCTCCTTCTCTCTCCCTCCCTCCCTCTCTCCCTCTCTCTCTCTCCCTCCCTCCCTCCCTCCCTCTCTCTCTCTCTCCCTCCCCGGCCTGCTCAGGGTTCTGGCTGATTAGCAGTGACGGGCCCTGGCATCTCCCCTGGGAACCTGTGTGGGTCTCATGACTGGGTTTAGATAGAATGATCTAATGGGGTCACACTTTAAGTCAAGAGTCTATTAATAAGAATCAATAAATACGCCAGGCGAGATGCGGAAGATGACAGCGGACACCGAAGCACTGTAATGAAGGAAAGGAAGGAGCCACCAATGACACTGGGGCTTCAGGGCCTTGGCAAGGTAACAAAGTGCTGCAAAAAAAAAGTATGCCGTATCACGAGTGTATGGGGTGTGTGTGTGTGTGTGTCTTTGTGTGTGTAGTTTGTGTGTGTGGGAGTGTGTGTCTGTGTGTATGTGGGTGGGAAGGAAGTGTCTATTGGAGGGGGGGTGGATTTTGTGAGAGTGACGAGGTGCACTATATTTGAGTGTGGTTATATTTGTGTGTGGAGACAGTTTAAATGTGTGTGTGTGTGTGTGTGTGTGTGTGTGTATGCATGTGTCAGGGGTGAGTATGTGTGAGGGTGTTTCTGAACCTCCTCACTGAGCACTGAGCGGACCTCCACCCGTCTCTCCCTAAGCCACCCTCTTCAGCGCATGAATGGGCTTTCTGTCAGCATCTGGCCTGTTTGTCTGCCAGCTAGTAAAGTCAGCTTTCACTACAACTTTTATGGCACTGTTTTTAATTTCATCTTTGCCATGCAGTGAATTTTAGTGAAGTACGCCCCTTAGTCCTACCTACCTACCTACCTCAGGCCCATTGAATTTTAGTCAAGTACGCCCCGTAGTCCTACCTACCTACCTACCTCAGGCCCATTGAATCGTATTATCCGCCAAGTTGCCGAAGCAGTCAGCCAGTCAGTCAGGAAGTTTTAAAAGACATTTACTGCCAAAAGAATGACCCCGTAAACCCAGCAGCGCGAAACGTGCGCTAACAGGTAACAACGGTGTGCTATTTTAAAACAGGAGCCCCTGTGGCTCTCGTGTTGTTATTGATCCATAAGGGCCAATGTTCTTTCTCCTCACTTAATGCCTACATGCGTAGCCCTAAAGTCCCAGTGGTGGGAAGGAGTTTCACCAGGATGTTTTTTTGTGGAGTCTTCCTAGTCCAAGTCAACTTTCCAGTGCTACATCTGTTCTTTAGACTAAAATACAGTGTTACAGTACAAGTAGTTATTTTGACAATATTTTTGATATTGGATTTATCTGTAGCCATTAATAGAACATGTTTATCACTTTACAGATGGCCTGATATACCTTCATTGTAATTGTTGATCAGCAAAAGTCAGCAACTCAAACGGTACCCTGTACAACTGTATAAATACATAAGGCAGTGAAATAATGATTCAGCCATATGCAAGCACAGGAGCAATGCTCAGACTGTATTGACAGCAGAAAGAGGGGAAGCTTTTATAGTCACAGGCAGATAGATAGATAGATAGATAGATAGATAGATAGATAGATAGATAGATAGATAGATAGATAGATAGATGCTAAGTATAGAGACACAGAGAGAGAGAGAGTGAGATAGGTAGACAGACAGAGAGACTGGGAGGGCTGTGAAGCGCTGGAGTGTTCACTTCACTGCACGGCTCAGCTGCTCTTCTTCAGTGGCAGGGAGGAGAGCTGTGTTAATTTGAGGGTTGCTGTGGGACAGTGAAATAAATGGAGCCCAGCTGATGTGTGTTTTCTCCCATGCCCCAAGGGATCCTGGGTAATGGAGCATGTTCACTGCAGCCATGTTAAAAACCCCTCTTAACGGGGCGATGAATCTAGCACGTCCACCACCCCCTTCACCACCCCATTACCCCAGCATCAACCACCCTTTGCTCCGGTACAAGCTGCCACCCTGCACAGTGTGAACTGTAGTCTTTACAGGAGAGGTATTACCCCACTGTTCCCTACAAAGCCACATCTGAGACTGCTGAGAGGCACTGGAGGCAGAACAGCTTCCTAAGCCGCGGAGAAGCACCTCCTCCTGCCCTACTGTGTGCAGTCAGTGTGTTAAGAAGGCTGTGGGAGAGAGAGAGTTTGTGTGCGTGTGCGTGTGTGTGCGTGTGCGTGTCTATAAATCTGTAGAAGTCTATACATATGTGTGCGTGTTTCGGTGTGTATCTACGAATTTTTATGCGGATCTACAGTAAATATGTCGCTCCTATTGAGTGAGCTTGTGTGTGTGTGTGTGTGTGTGTGTGTGTGTGTGTGTGTGTGTGTGTGTGTGTGTGTGTCTGTGTGCATACATGTGAGTGTGTGGACCACAGGCATGCGTGCGGCGGGCCAAGTCAGGAGTTGTCATACAGTGGGAACTCCGGCTAGCCGGAGCATACTCTGATGTGAAGCATATGATATTACTTAGGTAGGCATGAAAGCAATCTGTTTTAATATCAGACACTTTGCTGTAAGGAATGTCAGGGTCACCAGAGGTGAGCTGCGAAACAGTGGGAGAAAACAAAGAGCGTAAAATGCAGGGGTCTGTGGGGCTGTGGCAGATTTGTACAGCTCGCACAGTAAAAACATGTTGTAAATCGTTACACACATCCCATAAAATGGCTGTGAAACTCAAGAGTGTGGAATACGGTTTGCTTGTGACACCACTCAAAAGCATTTTTTTTTTCTTAAATACACTGAGAGGGAAATAAGAAAGCGTTGGGATGGGAGTGGGGGGGGTTGTACTAAGGAAAGACAGATGGGCCAATCAAGTGTGTGTATAACAGAACACCTGTCTGAGAAGACCCATGAGGGAGTGAGGACTGGCATATGCCCGAGTGTAACAAGTCACCACCAAAACAGCCATGGCTGATCTGCTGAAGTCAGGAGAGCTGGACAGAGATTAGGGGCACCAAAGTGCGGTGGTGAACACAATAGGGGATGCAAGTTGTTTAAACAGCTGAAAAAAACACCTTCGATCTCTATTTAATGCAGCTGCGCTCTGTGGTCGAAAACACACAATCATCCAGATCTATGCCAGATAAGTAATAGATGTAGAGCTTCTGTTCTCTTTTTCTTTCTCCCTTTCTCTCTCTCTCTCCCTCTCTCTGTGGTCGGCGCTCCTCTGCTCTGCTGAGCCCTTGTACACATGTAATGATGTAATGAAAATTCATGATGCGAACATGTTAACTACATTACACAGTCTCCCGAGTTCCTTGACATGAATATTGGTGTGGGGAGCGAGAGAGACAGAAAGACAGAGATGGAGAAAGCGATACAGAGAGAGAGGAAAAAAGAGAGGGTGAGAGAGAAGGCGAGTGGGGAGAAAACACTCCCGTTTTGATGCCTAATTATTTTAGGACTTGACAGGCTCAGAGCGTCCAGCACATTGTAGGTCAGAGTGGTTGCAGTCTCTTCCTGAAAGGCAGCGCAGCAGTGAGCACGCCCATAATTATCTGCCGTAATGAGAGCGTTCCCTGCAACATGATCGCCCCTCCGACCTTTTGTATCATTTTGTTTTGGCACTCGGCTGAAGGCTGGGAGCGCAACTCCGCGGTACGTCTGTCTGGAGACCGTCGCTAGCCCAAAAGCCTGGCGAGCCAAGGCCCTCTCAGATCTTCACTGTGGATCATGTCTTGTGTTTGCATAATAGGTGAATGCACTTTTTGAACTGCTCCACATCCCATAATCTACACTCTTGTGTTGTGTACCCATGTGCACGTCATTAAAGACATAATCTGTAGAGATGCCCTTCATCAAAACCACTTGTGAATAAATCTGCAGACCACAACTACCTTAATATTAAAAAACACCTATTTCATTTGAGTTTTGGTCATCCCATAACTCATTAGAGCTTTGCTGGGTTAAGTCAATGTGTCAGACAATAATCTTATTATAAATCACTGCAATACATCAGATTGATTGCCTTGGGACTGAATATGTTGTGTTTTACAATATTTATTGCTGAGCTGAGTGACATCAACAAGATCAGGCCACAAGTAAGCGATAAAACAGCTTGTCTGATGCATTACAGGGGAATGTTTTGCACCCATAATCTCCACATTTCTCAGCATTTCCTCAAAGCCTTTCCACCAGACAGGCATTCTTAGCACATGTTTTTAAATAGACTCTGGACAGTGTGGTTGATTTGATTGTGGCAATGTTTAGAGCAAAAAAAGAAAGAAAAGGGTAAAAAAAAGAAAAAAAAAAACCTTGGGGCTTTTTCCATGGATAAATGGGTCATGAGGTTCTGTAAACCAACGTGGTCTGTGAGCCAAACGCTAGTCATGCAGGCTAATGATGGGTTCAGTGATGGCATCCTATCAGCGTATAATAAGAAGCACCTGTCATTCTTGTGGGATGGCGACGGGGGGAGTGATTGGGGGGGGGTTGGGGTGGGGATGGTGGGGTGCAAACTTTCTAAAGGGTGTAATCAAGCCTCAGGAGGCCCAATTGAATCCTTCCTCTTCCCTCTCTTTCCCCCTGCATCGAGTCGCGCTCCAGCGCAACGCGCCAGTGTCTGCGTTGGCCCAGGCTGGGCTGGGCTGGGACCACTGGAAACAGATCTCTTCCCCCTGGATTAGCAGAAACCGAGTGGCCCCGGATGGGCTCTTATTGGTTTATGATTGTTCAGAGCCTCTCCCCATTAGAGCGCTGATTGTTCAATGAGGCCTTATTAAACGGCTTCAAACGGGAAGAGGAAAAAATTACACTCTTAGTCATCCCTGTCCTTTTTTTTCCATCCAGGAAATATGAGGCCAGGCCAGACTAGGCTAGCACTCCCAAACAGAACCCAAAGGAGGGAGAAAAAAAAGATGTGCCCCTGTCGTCGATTAAGGCTATTGTGCAATTTCATTTTTGCTCTCCCCCCTCGCCAAAACCCCAAACCCCTCCCCACCCCAGCATCCTAGCACAATGAGCAATGAGATTAAGCTCAATTTGGGCCCGTGGTTGGATTTCCCCACCTCCATCAGGGCCTAAGCCTGCGCCGTGTCAGCTCGGCCCCATGGGAAATCAGCTGTCTCCCGACAGGTCACCACTGGCCCATGTATATATTCATGCACTTAATCTGGCATCGTTTCTGCACTGCCAGAGGAGTCAGGGGTGGGGGGTGGGAGGTGGAGACAGAGTAGGTGTGGTGGTGGTGGGGTGACGTTGTAGAAATGTATTCAATTTACACACAAGGTCCTCATTCGAAGGTTCCCAGTAGGTATCTTGCAGTGCTCGTACACACAGTCCCCATTTAGTCCCCAAAAAGAACACACACACCCACATGCACACACACGCACAAACGCATGCACAAACACACACACACATGCACACACATACACAAGTGCACACACACACACACAATAGCTGGATTTTTACCATAACATTTTTTAGTTAACTGAAGCATTGTCGTTTTTTTTCCCTTCATTCCTTTTCTTTCTTTTTGCGAGTGAGAGGCAGATGGAGGTTCATCAAACCGAACCTTGGTGCCCCTGACCGTGCACAGCTTCTAGTGGGCGGGGGATTTCCAATGGAAAGGGGTTGTGAGTCCTCATCCAACAGATGCTGAGAGTGTATTAGACAGATTAATTATTAAAACATGCTTGACAGATGAAAAGTGGGACCTCGGGCAAAAGAAGGAGAGAATGTTTATTCTTCTGCCATCGGCTTCAGCCACTCAACCTTCCCCTCACTTGCTGGTTGCTGGGCACCTTGTTGAGTCTTTTTTATTTTCTGTCTTTTTTGGCGGGGACACTGCATTGTGAGTGTCTGATTGTGGGTGCGAGCCGTTAGTGGCCGTCAAAGCAAGGACGTCAAAGCGAACGAATTGACACGCACACCCAGGGATTTGTTGTGGCCGATTACAGCGGGTCGATCAGCAGGTGGTTGTGAGGGCTGACCAGCGGCTTCCAAGCCCCTTTCGTCTTTCGCTCGAAGAAGCACACACTCGCCGCCTTTTAAATCTGCACTGCTACCCATGAGGACAACAACAACATCAACAACAACAACAACCGTATATTGCTTCAGTCCTCTCCTAAGCAACTGCCATCAGCTGACACCATTGCGAAGAGCATTCAAAGGCCTCGTCAGAATGATGTACAGACATTAGACTACCGTGCTGCTCGTGAGAAAGAAAAAGAGGAAAAAGCTCTCCTACGTCTTCACTCCATCCATATTGAACTACTCATGCATATTTACCACTAAAGAGGATTCATTTAGGATGCCTGCCAACACGCTAAACAGGGACGATTTATGATAGGATAGGGCAGACCCGACGAAGACACTGTGTGTGTGTGTGTGTGTGTGTGTGAGAGAGAGAGAGAGCGTGTGTGTGAGTGTGTGTGTGTGTTGCAGCAAGGCCGAGGACGAAGACAGATCCCCCAGCCAGGCTGATCAGCATCTGGGGGGGAGAAAAAGAGGGGAAAAGAGGCCCAGTATGCCACCTGCTCCAACAAATCCCCAGTCTCCTGCAGAAAAACATGTGACGATGCAAATTGGCAACAAATGACTCCGACTAGAGATCTGAACACTTATGGTGATGCTGAAACGATCCAGAAAGAGAAGAAGACAGATACATCCTCTGGTTCCCCCATTAAGCCACTACAAACGGTCTGTGGCAAAGACCCTTATTTTTCACATCGCTCTCCTTTGTCAGTGGCCACTAAACCAAATGCATACGCACTAATAAGGACAACATGACAAAAGTAGTTTCCTTCAAGTAACAACGAGGATGTTCCTCTAGCGAGCCACGCTCTTTATTACAGAATATACAGCTAAACACAGAACAGGTGCATTTTTACTCACACACACACACACACACACACACATCACCTTCCCCCACCTCTGTATCACTAACACTAATGTGACAGAAACACCCTAATACAACGTACCCCCCCCACACCCCATCCCACCCCCCCCCCTTCTGTCAGCAGCATTGTACCAACAATCCACACACTCCCTCACACACACACACACACACACACACACACACGCACATGCGTGCACACTCCTGTCCTCTCGGGGGACTGGGCCTCAGATGCATATCAGTGTGATTAGTGCTCGGAAGCCTCCTCCTTGGAGCGATTACCATTCCCCCGGCGTGACCTACAGGTGTAGCCCAGATTAAGTGAATAAATTCATCGCCCCCCCAGGAGCGCGCCCACCTGACCCCGCCACCGCACCGCCTCCACCTCAATCAGGACGCTTTCCTGGCTCCCCCGAACAGCCACACCACAGCTCCCGATTGCACAGGTCTCAGGATGTTTGTCGCGCGGAACTTGGTGAGGTGTTTGGAGAGGTTTAGGCGGTGGTGGATGGTGTGTGATTGTCAGGCTTGTACATGTGGGTTTGTGTTGATGTCTGTCTGTGAGTGTGTCGGTGTGTATGCTTCTATCTGTCTGTCTGCTTGTATGTGTGAAGGGTTAGGGCCCTAGGCTCCTGTTTTGTTTCTGGTAATTTCATCTGAAACTGGCTTGTTTGTCTTTTTTTCCCTCCCATGTTGGACTTGCCTGTTGTGTTGACATTTTTTTGTTGTTGTTGCGTTACCTCTCTGTTATTTGTATATGGCAAAGTGGTCCATTTTCCTCCCATCAAAACCACTTTTCTCGGCGTGTGTCAGGATGTCTTTTGAATTTACCTTCAGCTGCTGTCAGCAGCGTTGCAACCCGGGGCCGGCCCCTGTACACAGGGGCGCAGTGAGAGGGGATATGCCTCCCTCGCCCCCTTTGTATTTCAGGAGCAGGCAGCAAGCAAGCGGCTCAAAGCCTGTCAACACAAACACACACACACACACACACACACACATAAGCACACACACTGGCAGTGCAGAACGCTCATAGCTCCACTTCCAGCAAAGGCGAGGCTCGTTTGAAAAACCCTACAAAAAAAGAAAGAAAAGACAAACGATCCCTGATTCCATACACAATGCTCATTATGTGTTGGTTTCATCCAAGGCATATTTCTCATGCAAACTGTTAGTGAAAAACATGGGGAGAGAGATAGAGACAGAAGACAACTGTGTGAAAAATGCTACCTTTCTAGCTCAGATCAAAGGAGCGATAAAATTGCCGAGGCTAAAGGTTTGACCCCTCGGTAGAAAGCACCACGTCTCATTCTGTGGAAACCCCACGAGAGTTTACCGCCCAATTAGACAGATAATGACCAGAGCTGGACCAAGCCCAGCACACTGAAATCTGTTGTTAAATTGTCCATCCAAGGCACACACACACACACACACAAACAAATACACACACACACACACGCACATACACAAACACACACACAACGTTCTTTTTCTTACCACACAGAGGGTGCCAGCAGAATCAGTGGTTCAAGATGGAGGAAAATAGGAGCAAACAGCTTGCCAAGCCAGACTCAGACATAGACAGAGAGAGAGAGAGAGAGAGAGAGAGAGAGAGGGGAACATTACAAATATAAAGACAGACAGAGAAAGATGCAAACAAGCAGAGACACTTTTTAAATGGTTTGCCCTGACATGACATGCTGCATTTCCTTAGCTCGGTGTCATCTGCCAGAGAGCCATCACAGCTGACCAATGATGAAACCTCACACATAACTTTGAAGAAGCGACGCCTTTTTGGAGTCGTGCTGTGCCATCACACACACATGAAGTAGTGGGGCTAGCGAGAGGGTGTGTGTGTGTGGGGGGGGGGGGGGGGGTGTTACGCCTCACTTGGTCACTTGTGTAGGGACCAGACTGGTTATTGTAACAAGGCACTGGGGCTGGAGCTCTTTGCAGTGTACATGACAATGAGGCATCATCTCTGAACGCTCAGTACATGGAAAACACAGAGGGAGTAGGGACAAACGTTTTTTTCTACTGACAGTGTGTTTATAGCCAGAGTGTTTTTTGTTGTTGTTATGGCTGGTGTCCAGATACGCCTTTGGAATTTGAGGCCTTCACTTCACTTCATCTTCCTCCTCCTTATTCTTCCATGTCATCCTCATCTTCTCTCTCTCTCTCTCTCTCTCTCTCAAATGTGCTGCATGGATGACAGCACATTTGGCCCTTTGTCTAAGCGACATCAAACCACTAAGCGGCTCTGGCACCCTGAAGACAGCCTGTACTTGTGGTTGTTGTTTTGAACTCTCCAGACTTTCGCTGCTAGCTATGTGCAGAGCAGACCCAGGGAGGGGGCAGGGTTGTTGGCGGATGAAGGGGTGTGTTTCTGTTTGTGTGTGTGTGTATGTGTGTGTGTGAAGGTGATGTTGGGTGGAGGGGGAGGGGGGGCATAAGGCAATAAAAAAAAAACTCAAACTGTTCTTATGCACCCAGGCTGCCTAGCTACACATTTAAGCGGCTGCTCTTGCTCCTTGCCCTGCTAAAAAGAACTGTTGTTTGGTCTCCACTGACACCGCAGCCATATAGTCAAACACACATGGGGGAAAAAGGTTAGTATTTTGTGGAGCTCAGTTCAGAGTTCATAAGCCAAGTGATCTTGTACGTCTCTCGTTGATGTTTTTTGGCTCCCATTGCTGACATCCTCCAGGTTTTCTTCGGTTGCTTTGGGAATGCACGGAGTGACCGCAGCTCTCCACCGGTCCCATGTCATCCTCAACCAAAGACAGAGGCACTGAGAGTCTGTTTGGGTTCTCCGATAGGCCCCAGGACAATTCTGTTCCACGCCCGCCACCCCCTACCCTTTCTCCTCCGCTAACCTCTGCTTTCATACTCTTTCAATTACACAGCGCCAAAAGTTTGCACTGAAGTGTTTTAGCGCCAGGAGAATGATGGGTAGAGACAAAAAAAGTCCACAGTCCAGTCTAGAATTTCATTTGAGTTTTATCCCATTGCTTCAATGTTAAAGACAGTACATTATTTAACACTGCACAGAGTAGGACATTAATCATGTCTACAAGAACCTTAATTTTTCTGTTTCCACTGAGAAAGAAAACCTCGTGCCAAACAGGGCCTTGAGTCTCCAGCAAGAGGCCAGCTCACCCTGTCATTACACAGAGTTTACGTAGGAATCAAGAATATTACTGAGTCATTTAACCCCAATCACACTACATTAGCCTGCCTTAAATATCCACTCATATATAATGCCCCCCCACACACACATACACACACACACACACACACACACACACACACACTTCCCCCCAGAGTTCTCCCTTTGCCATCTCCCCTCGGACCGGCTAGCCGATCTCTCTCTCCTCGTCTCATCTGGATTGGATCTTCATGTGCAGTATTAATTAAGTGATAATGAAGTGGGATCGCTGAAGATTATGTCACCAGGAGTGAATTAATTTGAATAAGGCCGGGGTGGATTAGCGAGGGGTTTTAGCCACCATGCGGCCCACACCAGAGGGAGAGAAAGAGAGAGAGAAGGGAGAGAGGGAGATATTCGGAGAGGGATCAGTTGGTTGAGGAGGAACATAAGGTCCATTTACATACAGGTCAGACCGCATGTGTGTGTGTGTGTGTGTGTGTGTGTGTGTGTATGTCTGAGGGCTGAGTGTATGTTGGCCGTGACAATACCTGTCTGTCCAGATCAGTGCCCCTGGCTACCTGTGGGAGTGGCCCCTCACTACTGGGCATCTGATCAAAATGAAAGGCCATCATTAAGGAGGACAGTGTGGATATCGCTTCAGTGCCGGCAGTGGTTCAGTATGGCTTGACTTGCTCCTGTCCGGCCCCTTGTCCAGGCCAGTCCTTCTTGCTTCTCTCTTTCTCTTTCCTTCTCTCTCCCTCTCTCCATTGTCGATGTTATCAAATGATACAGTTGCTCAAGCGCAGCGTTTGAATCCTAAGGACCTTGGGGAGGGGATTTGTCTCTCGCAAGCCCCCTTCTAACGGGGATTAAGGGGATTAGCGACCATAAAATGACCAAGCTCCATCTCCCCTGAGCCGCTCTGGCCCTTTTTCCCAGCTCTCCCCTCTTCTCCTTCTCTTCTCGGGACGCCCTGGAAAGACCCGGGGGCTGGTTTACAAAGTCCCTGACCCCCCCTTAACCCCCAAACCAGCCTGCAAAAAGAACGACTCCTTAGCATGACAAAAGGGGACCTGGCGATTTAGCTGATCTGCCAGCATGGCAGACAATGAACTCTCCTCTCCAGTCCAGCCAGCTCATTTTCATCAGAACAAATGGCATTACACTTGGCAGTGACATTGTTCTAAACTCGAACATGGCGCTCCGCTTTCTTCGCGGAGCTCAAGGTGTCATATTAATTATTTAAATCTGCAGAAAATTTTCAGCTCAATTCCTCCAAGGCCTTACCCAGTGCCAGAAGGTCTGGAATCCGCATTAGTTTTGTTAATTAGAGCTGAGTTGCAGGCTTTGATCTCAATGAAAATACAAAAAAAAGGAAACTTCCAGAATGAATTATTTTCATTCTAACCTATTTTCTTTAACATTTTTTTCTCCCTCTCCCTCTCTACTGCTCTCTTTCCTCTTTTTCTTATTTTCTATCCTTCCGTCTACCCTTCTGAGAGTGTGTTTGTTACCCACTCTGTCAAACTTTGACCTAAAGGGACACAATAGCAGCAACTGAAGAGGTCAAGGCTTTAGAAGTTAACCAGCTTCATTGGGTCACTGATAAAGGCAATCACTGTAAACACCTAATCTGATCATGCAATCTGACAGAGCATGTTCACGCACAAGCCTTCGCTTCAGAAGAGGCTATAGATGACGTTGTGCGCACACACACACACACACACACACACACACCACACACACACAAAGAGGCAAGCCTGTAAAGCTGGAGGGTGGTCTTTGTGTAGGCTTGCTACAGTATCGCCTTATCTTTGTATTGTTTTAATCCTGATTCATCGAGAGCCTAAGACAAATAAGCGTGTAATTAAGATCTTTGTTAAAGGACTGATATAAATGACTGGGCCTCTGTAATCACTGCACATTGGCTTCATTAGCAAAATAAATAACTTTATTCGCTTTCATTGGCCTGAAGCCCCTTTCTTTTCCCAATCTGAATATGATTGTTTCCTACCAGATGAAATTAGTTGTAGCGTATTCATAATCACTGAGGTTTCTAATGCTTGTTATGACAAGTCAGTTGACCTTGAAGAAGGAGACGCAGCACTTTGACCTTGAACCTATAGCTCAACAAGCCTTTTTAAAACGTTTTTCAAACCTTTTTCAAATATGTTTCTTTTCTTGTTTGCCCGCACTGAGGCCCTCTGAGAAGCATGACAGGTTCTGACTTATTGGCTCTTTTGTCTGTACATCGAATGGGGAAACAGCTCCACGGTCACTAACATCAGTGGCGGTGGATGTGGATCTCGTGGAAGCTTCCGGCACGGCTGTAATTTGTGGCGATATGACACGCGACAGTCTCCTCAGTTGGAGACCGTGTCGGTCGTCTTTGTTGGGCCAAATTTGACGTGTTTATGCATAATTGAGAGTTGCTTGACGAAAAGAGCAGTAAGGATGGTGTCTCGTCTGGTGGGAGTGAGGGGTGGGGAGGAGTTTGTGTGTGAGTGTGAGTGTGGTGTGTGTGTGGTGTGTGTGTGATGTTTGGAAAAGGAGTCAGAAGGAGCTGTCTGATAGTACATGGCAGGATTGGAGCTTCACACAGACAGGGTGCTGTTTGATGAGCTGGAGTCAGAGAAGGCGCGCACACACGCACACACACACACACACACACACACACTAGCACACAAATATACACACACAAACACACACACACACACACACACACACACACACACACACACAAGCACATTCACGGCCTTGGTTGGCTTACACAAGTCGATACAAATGTAGTCACACCACAAATACACACCAACATGGTTTTAGTTTTCACTCAAGAACACCTGAGACATGAATACACACACACACACACACACACACGCTCACATTCAGACATAGAATCAAATATATTGAGATGTGCTATAACACCAGTCAACCATGATGCCCATCGTCAGTACCCATGATGCCTGTCATTATGATCCGACCAACCAAAAACAACATCAGCAGCAGCTTACAAACACATTACAAACAGCACCATCACCATCACCAAGTACTTACACACCAACACATCACTCCAGTCACTCCCAGACCATACCAACATGCAATCAATCTCCCTCACTCTTTTACAGACACCAGCCCAACACCGAGCGACACTTTCACTGACTGCCAACACTGACTGAGCGCTGGCTGTCCCCAGCGTGGCTCTAAGTAGATTAAAATCTCCGCTTTATGAGGCTAATTCATTTAGCTTCTCGGGGAGAACATGGCCAGCGCAGTACTGCGCCTGCACTATGGGCCACACAGAGGAGGTGTCCTTCAGCTGAGCCAAATCAGGGGTAATTGGAGCCCAACATATTGCTTACAGAACACCACGTCCTCAGATGAAACATGAACAAGAAACATTTCAGAGCCTGGCAACCGAATTGACCCACCATGTAGGTATTTAATTTAATTTGTTGTTCATTTGCGTGAAAACCCACACCAGGTTCCAGGTCCATGGCTTGTTTGAATGCTGGGTTGTTACGTTCACACAAGAGTATGTGCCAGCTAGCTAACCAACGCTACCGGCATGTCTCTTTCAGTGCCATGCGAGGCCTGCTTGCTTGCATGCTTGGCTGCTGCTCGCTTCTTCACTTGCTGTGCATGAGTCCTCGGAGAACACTGGTTTGATCAACTAGTTGCCTAAATAACAGCCGCCACGCTCCCACGGCACAGCCAATTTAGTACCCCCTTTTCCCACGCATTCAGATCTAGATCAAACTCCAGCCTAGCATCGCCTGTTTGTCCCTGACGTCTGCTCAAATCCCACCATCACTTTATTTATTTATTTATTCACACCCCACCACCTCCTAACACACACACACACACACACACGCACACACACACTCACCCTCCCTTCTATCCTCGGCTAATGGTGTAAAGACTTAGCCGCAGCGAGGCTAATAATCATGGGTGGAACGCTGCTAGCCTGTGGCATGGCGACTCCCCTCTGACCCCGGCTGCCCCCGGAGTCTGCCCACTCCCTGGGCCCCGTGCACGCTGGCGTCTATGAATACACAAGGACAGGAGGTAGGGGGATTAGCTTGAGCAGCAGACATTTGGTGGGCATTGTAAACCCCCCCCCCCCCACCACCACCACCACCACCACCACCACCACACACGCACCCCCAAGTCTCCCCCACCCTACCCCACCCCCTCACCGTAAATGAGGTTCAGTGGTCACGCGTGCCCCTTAAGCTGGAGCATCTCTGTGTGAGGAAATCTTATAATTACCTCTTCCTCAGAGAGAGAGAGACAGATAGAGAGAGAGAGAGAGAGAGAGAGAGAGAGAAAAAAGTGAAAGAGAAAGAATGGGATGGTTAGAGAGGTTGGGGGAGAGGGGTTTTGGGGTAGGGGGTGGGGGTGGGGGGGTTGAAGTGACAGACTCTGGCCGCTGGATCTGAAATCTTGGACATTAGCAATTGAATGGAAAGCCTTCATACTGTATATCATTTTAATCTTTCATGTTTAGGTCCTCCAGATGGCCTATTACAGAGGCTGCAGGAGGAGAAAAGGAGACAAATGGCTTCTGTCTTTTTTAGGAAGAGGCCAGGGAAAAATGGCATTCATATAGGGTGAGCATTGGATAATTGTATATCTGGCTGTTTGCCGCGGCAGATCAGTCGACCTCCCCCTATAAATCATAAAACTATTAATAAAGGACAGATTGCCGTCCAAAAAGATGAAGTGACATTTGAAACAGGTATAGAAAAAATGTGGAAATTTAATACTTGCTGTAGTGTAAAACACTTCATTTTAACCTTCCAACTTTTTTCTGTGAGAATAGCATATCCCTAAATTATTCTGCTGGTCTTTGCTTGAGGATTTGCAACAATTCAGAACTTAATTTAAATCCTCCTTGATCCCTAATCCTCCTTGATATAAGTACAGATATGCTAGCAATTGTATGCTCATATCTTCACACAGATAGATACATATAGATAGATATAGATATAGATAGATATTTATAGTGTTTATGATTTTGTTTATAGATAGTAGATGGTTGGTATAGATAGTGTTTATCATCATTCTTTAAAATTGTTCCTACTAACATTAAAAAATGGCGATAAAAATAACTTGGAATAATCCAAGAGAAATTTGCATGCAGTTACTGCTGGCAATGCTTCAAAAATGCATCCATGTCCCAGGCCTATGAGGTTAAAATGAAAGCCAGTGATCTGTCCTTTAGTTTACTGCTAGTCCCCGGAGAGGTGCAGGGACTACTATGTATTCCACTTTGGTATATGGGAAAGGCACCTTCCATACAGAACATCAGCGCCACCGCTAACTCAGAGGAAAAAAAGGCAATAATAGCCATAGCTTCTGTTTGGCACTAATGGCCATGATGTGATTTGGTTGGGTGTAGGTGGGTTTTATTTCATTCCAGTAGAGTTTACATGTGCGTGTCTGTCCCTCCTCTCTCCCTCCTTCTCTCTCTCCCTCCCTCTCTCTCTCTCTCCATCTCTCCTGTGCTTCTCTCTGTCGTCCGTCCAAAAGGAAACAATAAAGTTTAATCTCCCGTGGTGACAATGATGCATGGGGCGGGTGAAAAACACTTCTCAGGTGTTGTCATTAAAAAGCCATTTTTTTTCCTCCTCCTCCTCCTCCTCTTCGTCCTCCTCCGTAGGCCGTGTGAAAAGAATCTAAAGAAAGGAGGCCCAGAGTGTGAAGCTTTTCATTGGCATCTGCACAGCGCAAGCTGCTGGGATTGTCTCCTCTTTTTCAATTACCTGATCTTTTCAACTTTGCTCAAAATGAAAAACGTGGTGCCAGAGACAAGCGAGCTCTGGAGCAAGAACCCCACCCCTCCACCCACCCACCCTCTCTCTCCATACTTCCTCCTTTCCTGTCTCTCACTCTTTCTGTCTCCCTTTCTCTCTCTCTTGTTCCGTCTCTGACTCTTGTCACCTCCAGCTCTCTCTACTCCGTGTGTGTGTGTGTGTGTGTGTGTGTACATGTGTGTATATCCTGTGTGCGTGTGCGCTGTATGTGTTTGTGGACAAACACAAAGGCTGTTGTCGAATGTATTTGTTTTCGTGAATGTAAGTGTGCAGCTGCGTATCCACAAGTCTGTGTGTGTGTCTGTGTGTGTGTTTGTGTGTGTTTGTTGGTGAAAGACACCCACCAAAAGCAGACAGGCTATATTTGAATGCGTGCCTGTGTGTACACATGTTTAAATTTCTCTGTCTCTTCCGCTTATCTTAATATGCTTGATCCTCCGTCCCAAGAGCTAATGATTATCATACTGCAATAACAACTTCATGTTGATGCTAACCACAATGCTCGCTTATTGCCATTGCATGTATAAAGCACGGTGACAAATGGCTGTGCTTATGCAGGATGACTCGGGGAACTGGAATATCAGTTGGTGTGCCTCCAAAACTCTGACTTCATCTCCAACGTCTGTGCGCATTGATGAAGACGCTGCACAGCACAAAGGGTTGAATTTAAACAGAGCTCCGGTGATGAAATACCGTGCAAAGACGACAGAAGGGTTTGGAGGAAATTTTACACCAATTTTTTTTTTTTTTTTTTTTTTTTTGTACTTGTCCAGTCCAACGGAGTGGGAGGGAGTTTGGACCAGGCTTTTGTTGTATGCATGTGCATGCGTGTATGTGTGTGTGTGTGTGTGTGTGTGTTTGTGAGTATTGGTGTGTGTTCTCGTGTCTGCTTTATGTGCATATGCTTTATGTGGTGTGGATGTCTTTTGCATGTGTGTGTATATGTGTGTGTGTGCTTCTGTATGTGTGCATATGCTTGTATTTGTGGCATAACGTAGTTCCAATCACATTTACATCTGGCACAGATATCCACATTAAATATTGGATTTTCCACATCTTTACCACTTTGCCCAAACAGAACAATAAATGCAAACCAAATTACACTCTGCTATACTCATACCGTCTGTAGAACAGAGACCTTGGCATCTCAATCTGCCTGAGTAAGGCCTAAGAACGCAGAGATTACACGGTGCAACACAGCACAGCACAGCACAGCACAGCAGAGCACAGCAGAGCACAGGGAAGCCTTCAGCTCCTGCCTTGACAGCCTGCGAGTTTATGGCTGTAGCAGAGCTGTTCTTCTTTCTCTCTCTCTCTCTCACACGTGCTCAACTTCAGCAGCTCGGCGTCTCTGCTTTGATCTGAGAGGGCCAGGTGATTAGGTGTAGTGAACACTAGCTGTGCAAGAGGAAAGACAGAGAGAGAGAGAGAGAGAGGGTGAGTGAAAGAGAGAGAGAGAGAGAGTGAAAGAGAAAGGCATGTGTGCGATGACATCCAGTTTACTCAGATCACAGCTTTCCAAATATTTATGTTGTAATGAATAAGATGAAAAGGGGACAAGAGCAGAGAGACAAACAGGCAGGAGCACACAGCTGTGCCAGCCTATGAACCTGAGGTTCAAATAAAGAAGGGCTTTTTTTGCGGCTCACGCTTTGAGGTGACGTACTCGTATGAAAACCCCTTTCTCACCATGAAAGTCACGTAGTATTTTTTTTTGTTTTGTTTTGGTTATTTCTTTATTTATTTTACAAAACAAAGAGAACTGATTTTGTACATCTGCATCTCGACTCTAAAGCTTTTTTTTTTTTTTCTTTCACGCGCCATGCTTTGGGGCAAACGAAGATGGGAGAACATGTTTTTGATTTCCAAATTGGAAAAACAAAAAGAAAAAAAGCTTGAAAAACGAAAGACTGATGTTGGTTGGGGTGGGGGCGGAGGAGGAGGGGGAGGTTGTGGGTGGTGCGGATAGTATTGGGTTGCTGAAGACGCCTCCGTGTCTTCATCTTCTCATTGCACAAAGAGATTGATGTTATTCATTCAAAGGACCCCGTAAAGCCACAAGAGTCCTATCTGTTGGCGGTGGTTGAAGTTCAAACTGAGATGCTGATCCGTCGTGTTGCAATCACAACACATGTAGAACTCATGAAGCAGAATGGAAAGATGGAGAGAAAAAGAGAGAACGAGGCCTCCGTGGCAATTTTCGTGGCTTTGTACGCAAAGCAACCTGACATTATAGCAGGCTTCCCACGCAAGCGTCGCTAACCTCTCATCTTACGCCGCCAACTAGGCTCATTACAGCCTTTCCAACCTCATAACAATGCACGCTTGCCCTAAATAAGATTAGCAACGAGCTAATCAGAAAACAAGTCGCTGCATTAAAAAACACAATTCCCGTAAGACCTCAAAAAAAAACAAAAAAAAAAACAGCACATGTAATTTTGCAACACAAACCCATGCCTCAATACACATGCATATTAAATCATTGTTTGTGTTGATTCTTCCACCTAGCACATGTTATTGTTCTACTTAATTTCTTCCCAAACAAGTCACTTTATTTATAACAGCAGATGTCCCATGTGACTAATTATCGCTCAGCTTCGCTACTTAGCGCAGTGGCACCCACATAATAAAGGGACATTTTGCTCCTGCCTCTCACATACAGGGGGAAGTCCTGCATCAAAACCATGCACGTCGAAACCATTTGGCCAACAAATCAGTTAACACAAGTGCGGGTAATTCACATCACAGAGAGCCAAGGTTACCTCCTACTGCGCTATATTAAGGAGATCTAACAGAGAGATAGATTAGTGCGACATACTGCTGCTGGAGCTGAGGAGGGTCTGGGCCAGATCTGGCCCAGAGCACAGATGAACTATGCAAACAGTACAAGTGAAAACCTACACAGGCCGACAGTGCATTACCAAACAGACAGACAGACAGACAGACGGACGGACAGACAAATAGATATAAATAGATAGATAGATAGATAGATAGATAGATAGATAGATAGATAGATAGATAGATAGATAGATGCTAAGCATATAGACACACAGATAGAGAGAGAGAGATAGACAGATTGATAGATAGATAGATGCTCACAGCCATGCACTCATGGACTCTAGACACATGTTCTCAACTCCCATATGCAAACACACGCATCTGCACACTTACATACACGCATACCCACATCTGCACACATACACATATGCGCACACACGCACCCACACACACTTCCACACAAAGACAGGGGGCAGGAGTGGCGTCCTCCAGATGGTGTGTGTGACAGGGAGGAAAGGTTTGTCTCAGCTTGCTGCATGAATCGCTAATGAGCTCACACACCTACCTGCCTCACTCCCAACCCTCTTCACACACACACACACACACACACACACACACACACACACACCTATATAGTCTCACCTATACACACCTACACACACACACACAAACACCTGTATAATCTCTCTCTCACACACACACACACACACACATACACAAACACCTGTATAGTCTCACCTACACACACACACACACACACAAACACCTGTATATTCTCATTCTCATACACACACACACACACACACACACACACACAAATTTCTGACTCATGCCTTCTCCACCCTTCTCTTATAGACACCCAGGGCTATGACTCCAGACCATAAACTCTGTCACTCTCCACCACACCACAGCTGCTGGCCTCTCTGTCTCTCCCCCCTTCCCTTTCTTCTCTCTCTCTCTCCCTCTCTTCCTCCCCCTCTTTTTCATACCTCTCGTGCCATTCCCAGGAAACAGCTCAACTCATGGAGGTTGTGAGCCTCAAATAGTGCTATGTTTTCATGTAGGGTTGAATGGTGAACTCTGGGTCCAAGGATGAAAACAAAAGGCTCAATCATGGTATCACCACGGGCCCCACAACCACACCCCATACTCATGCATACACACACACACACACACACACAAACTCTGCCTGTGTCCGCAGCCGACACATCCAGGAGGCAGTCCGTGAGTTCGCTCTGGATTCTCTGTGCCTTACAGTATAATCATACACCTGCCAAATTGCTCCTTGATACCGCTATTTTGAGCATAAAAATATGACGGGCCCAGAGATGTGTTTTTCCCTGTCGCCGTGGTAACTGGTGTCAGGGACCATGCTTAATTGGCTCTGGTTGTCCATTCTTTCACGACTGAAAAAGACCAAACGTTGTTCGCGTCTCTCGCAGAAAAGGAGAAGAAGAAAAAGAAAAGGCGAAAGCAAAAGCAAAAAAAAAAAAAAAAAAACTGAATCGAGAGAACGAGAGAAGCGAACAAGAGAAGTGAACGAGGGAAGCGAACGAGAGAAGCGAACAGCTTTCTCCTTCCCTCGCAGCCGTCTGCGGCGGCTCGACGGGCGAGTGACACACACGCAGCGTAGAGCCTTGCGCTGACCCTTTCGCAGGCAAAGCAGGTGTTGAAATAATTGTCTTCAGATCAACTGACAACTGTTGCCTTCAAAGGCATGTGGGCTGAGTAATAACGCCCTGTATTCTCCTGTTATTTTCCATTGCTCGTCTCACACCTCGCCATACTGAGCAGCCAAAAAGCATTAAATAATGTTTTCATAAGCATCACAGATGTTCACGGAGAAACAGCAGGCATCGTCTTTTAACAGGCATCAGTTAGACTCCATCATTGGCTCATAAGCTGTTATTTCTCAGCAGCAGTGGTTAAATGGCGATCACAATTACTTTGTCACTGGTGTTTATAATGTTGGTAATAACAGTGTAATAATAATGGGTAATGGGATGACGATCTGCTTTTGGATTGCAGCTGAACTGGAATGAGCTCCAGCTGTACTTTTGACACTCCTGTCTATGGCTGTCATCACAGTGTTGGAGCCCACAGCCTTGATCCACATGCAGGGTCAACATTCCTCCCTTATGCATGTGGCATGAGGTTGGCACCAACCTCAGCATTTGTTCAAAGCATTATGACTGGCATTATGTGGCGCGCTTTATAGAGTTACAAGGTTGGCACTGGAGGTGTCGTCAAGAGTGTATAAAAGACACCTCTCCTGTGGCAACCAGCTCTTTCATTATTCCGCTGCCTTCCCCTTATCTCTTCTTCTCTCTCTCTCTCTCTCTTTCTCGCTCTCATTCTCTCTTCTTGCCTTCTGTGCTCCCGTCCCAAGATGACAGTGGCGAGATACCGCTGTGGTAATTACTCGTGATTGAGCTGCGCCAACTGCCCCGTTTGATATCAGCCCCGACAGCGACCTCTCACTCAGCCAGCCGGGGTCAAAGGTTGGCCCGGCACTGATTTCACAGGCATGAGCCCCATTCCCATGAGCCCCCTCTGGTTTTTGCACAAGGTGACGTTGAGGGTGTGATACGTGAGACAGCGGGGAGAGATTGGGAGAGATGGAACGAGCAGAGCATGGAGATGAAGGGTGGAGGTTGGGGAGGGTGATGGGTGGTGGGTGGTGGGTGGTGGTGGTGGTGGTGGTGTTGGTGAGGCACAGGCTGATGATCATGAGGGAAAGCACTGATTGATTGGCTGGATCAACCCGGAGCAGGTTATTTTCATTTTAATCCCCTCGGCCGGCGTCCTGTTGAGGATTCTCGTTGATGGAGACACAGAGAGACGAGAGTGAGCTAAAGTGAGTGACGGCGTCGTGCAGGGTCACATTGGGCTAACATTAGCCTGTGGTTTCCATGGGAGGCTCTGAACCGGGCCAGCGTATGAACACACTACGGCGTTTCATCTCCTTTTCCTGAAGGATTTTTTCTTTCTTTCTTTCTTTTTGTGTATTCACTTAGGGCAAAACAGTGCCGTTTAAATTTCACACAATTAGGAGCGTGATCGTATTTTTAACTCCTCGCTCATGATGCGCCTCTTGTTAATGGCAGTGGCAGCATCGTGTTTATTTGTTTTTGTGCTTTGTTGTGTCTCATTTGCACAACTGCTTTTCAAAGCGTTCCACCGTGCACCCGCGCTTATGTCAAAGAACACTTCTGATTGGCTTGCACCGCCTCGATTTTCGTCGTACATCTGGACATATTTATTAAAATTGGAAAGTATTAACATAATCATCATCTCTTTTTGGCACTGTATGTCATCTCTTTAACATCAATTTAGGTGTATTTTTAGATCGGCTGGCTGCTTGGAATTCAAGTCTCTAATTACGCAGACAAGACTGCTCGAAAATGCCACATAAACCAGCTGGGCACACATCCCAGCATGCGCACACACACAAACACACACAAACACACACACACTGTATGTTAACTGTCGTGTTAATGTCAACATGCCACCCTTATCCATGCGACCAAATCGCTTTCCCTGACAACAAACATGGCCGACAACCGATTCGACAGCACCTAAAGCACTTGGGAGAAAAAGCTTCAGCCTATGCTGTACATAGAGTCTATTACCAAAGTCCCCTGGTTCTCTTTTTAGTCTGTGACATGCCCATGTGTGGCTGCAATGCTCCAGCCCCGATGTGCTCAGCGGTGACTTCCTGCAGCGAGGGGAGGATGTCTGGGGTTGTTTTATTGATGAGGTATCATGCTCCATGACAGGGGAATCATACGGTGGGGTCTTCGCTTATGCTCTTTGAAAAGAGCGAGGGAGTGTGTGAGAGTGTGTGTGTATGTGTGTGTGTGTGTGTGTGTGTGTCGTGGCACTACCAGATGTCACCCCTACAGTCCCTTGCTTGGACACCTCTGCTGACTGTGGCAGGGGGTTTGGGGGTGTGGGGACTGGAAGACGAGCAATGTGACAGCAGAGCCATAGGGCATGGTGTGTGTGTGTGTGTGTGTGTGTGTGTGTGTGTGTGTGTGTGTGTGTGTGAGAAAGAGAGAGAAAGAGAGACAAAAATGTCTTATGCATTATGATGGTTCTAAATATCTGCAAACTTACGAACTTCTACCTTTTGGTTTTGGTGGCAAGGTACAAATCTTTATATTTTGCATGAAACTAATTCACAACTATTTTATTTAAACATTTAATCTGAACAGTAACCCTCTGTGGTGCCACAGTGTTGCAATGGATTCATATGCGACTGACTTAGTGATTGCAGAAGAATTGTGCTTGGCATATCTATCCACACACACAGTGAGGAAAGGAAGTTTTTTGACCCGACATATTCCAACCCACACATCTAGAAATTATCATTTAATTTCAACAAAACTCAATGCACACACACATCTGCTGTGTTTATAAATGTGCGCAGTATATTGATTCTGTTCATGTTAACTCCAATAGTTAGCCCCCCTCCTACTGCCCCATATGTACACTTGTAGATGCGCTTTAGTGTGTTTTTCAACTCTGACACTGGAAGCCTGTCTTAGCACCCCTGGCGTTAGAGCCAGAGCTGACCTCTGGTCTGACCCCTCCACAGACCCATGAGGTCATGCCCACTCTGGTCTGGACCTCCAGACCCCCCCCCTGCATCTGAAACCCCACTGGGAGAAAACCCCTCACCTCTCATTTCTCTCTAACTGCCAGACACTCCAGTGCTCACATTAACCTGTCGTTTCTCTCTCTCTCACACACACACACACACACACACACACACACTCTAAGTCTCTCTCTATCAGTCTTCCTCTTACCCTCTCCTTCTCTTTCTCTCAATCTTCTTCTCTCCATCCCCCCTTCTCTCCTCTCTTCATCCCCCTCTCTGCGAGTATGTCTTTCTCTGCCTCTCTGTCACTCTCTTGTTACGCTGTCAGAAAGTGACAGGGGCTACGTGTGGAAATAGCTGCTGCTTGTGCTGGTGCTGCTGCTGATGTCTCAGGCATTATGGATGGGCTGCATGGGCAAAGTCAAGAGAGAGGAGCAACTTGTGTGTGGTGGGAGAGGCATCACCAAAAGCAACAACAATGAGCTCATACAAACACACATAAACACAAACATAAATACAACACAGATGTATATGTACACATATATGGCACTGAACACACACACACACACACACATACACATACACACACATGCACCTAGTAATTGTGTCCCCTTACAATAGTATGCTGGCTTCCGTAAAATATCAGAAGCCAAAATAGCTGATTTGATAATGAGGCACATGGTAATGGACTTTAAGTAGTATTGCTTTTATCTACAGTAGACATCTAATATGCTTCATAGACTAATACAGACCATAGTGGATAAGGTAATGGGTAAGAAATGGAAACCAGAGAATGCTCAGTTTGTGCCTGTCTCTCTATGACCTTGGCGTGAAATGATGGAGCGGATTGTTTTGGGTTTTTTTCTGTTTGTTCTGGCTTTAGTTGGGTATTTAACCTCAACCTAAGCTGTCTTCACTTCTTCACATTTCAAAACAGGGTCATCAGTATGGTCCCCATAAACACTGAGAGAGAGGGAGAGAGAGACAGGCGAAGAGAGATAGAAAGAAGGAGAGAGGGGGAGGGAAAGGGAGAGAGAGAAAGAGGGAAAGAGAGAGAGAAAAAGAGGGATGGGAGGGGGAGGGAAAGAGAGAGAGAGAGAGGGGGAGAGAGATAATGACCTATCTGATTGATAATCGATGACTGCTGGCTCTGCCTTGTATTGTGTTCCTGTTCTAAGGTTCTGTTTTAATGTCTTCTTCTTTCCCTCCTTGGCCTCATTAAAGGATCCGGTTACTCTCAAACAGCTTTTTAATTTAGCCTAATGATTTTTTGCATAAGATATCAGATACGTGGTATGCCTGGGGGAGTCATCCCTTTCTTCAAGGTGCCTTTAATGGGAATGAGGTCTGTGCAAGAGTGTGGTTTGTTTTTGTTAATTTTTAAGTAAAAATTCAGTTTTCTTCTTACCTGCTGATGTAGCCTTTATTGTTCATGCTGAATACAAATAGTGAACCGCCAAGGAGACTGAATGTAGAAGCGTTAACACATCTACATACAAGTTTCGTCATTAATTTCTAACACAGCAGTTATGAGCTGAATATATTTCAGCACACAGGGATATTTGCAAAATATTGGTGGGTATTACATTAAGCTACATTGTGTCCACAGGACATGCAGTTTCACCCTTTTTCACACCACAGTGTGTCTATATGTGTGTGTGTGTGTGTAGGTGTGTGTGTGTGTGTGTGGAGTGAGTGCATAAGTCAAGCATAGCAATGAGTGTAAGTCAGCCAGACAACCGCTGGTCCTTGATCATCATTCACCCAAGCTTCCCCCTGTCCTACACGCGCGCTCCCTGTCATTAGACTGTTTGCCTTAAATTATTTAGCCTGTGCACATGTTTGGAGACATCCAAACACCACAGACGATCAGCGGGCTCAAGTGTTTTTAAGACGTCAACCACAAACCCCAGTCACACACTGTTGAGTGTGTGTGTCTTGGATGTGTATGTGAGTTGGGTTGTGTGTGTGTGTGTGGGGGGGGTGTTAATGAGAGAAATGCTATCATGCTCACTTAATTTTGAAACACAGGGGCCAGTTGCGGTCAAATTAAAATTGAATTTTAATATGCTGGTTTTGTAACGCGCTTGTATGTTTTATTGATACTTGCCTGCACATGTCTATTGATGTGTTTTGCCTCGTAGTCCATTATGGTGCTGATGGGGGTGGTTATAACAAGCTTGACAAATTCCATACACCCAGGCACACTCCCGCCTGCCACTCAATTTGAGGCCCATTTTTCTGTATCCATTATGAACCGTCACTCTGAGAGGAAACTGATGGATATCAGGGGGAAGGAAAGATGGATGGATTTTCTCTCTCTCTCTCTCTCTCTCGTTTTTTTTTAAGCAGGGCTCGAGTGCCATGTAATCACCCAAGCCATGCATGCTCAACAAGGCGATTCCCCTGGTGAAGTGCATTGTGGGAGTGTCGGTGGCTCTGCTTAAGACAACATCAGACGCAAAGTGGGTAAACACTCCCTGACATGTTTTCAATATGATTACATTAGAACAAGCAGCGTTTGATTGAAAAGCTAATATTCAAGCCATGCAAATCATCAATCACAAGAAGAGAGGCATATTAATTATTCAATAAAACAGTCTAATTCAAGAATCAATGTTGGGACTGGGAGAAAGTGAGAGAGAGAGGGAGAGAGAGAGGGAGAGTGAGAGAAAGAGAGAGAGAGAGAAGAAGAAGAAGAGGGGGGCTCCCAACAGAGCGAGGGAGCGGGTAATAAAAAAGGAATAGGGAATTACCAATCTCTCCATACTGTGGCCCTGATCGTCCCGAGCTGTCAAAAACAACTGCTGCGCCTCCGTTTCATCTCCTCAAGTTTAAAGATGACTTTGGAAACACTTGATTTCCGCGCAAAAAAACTCGTTAGGTCTCTGTTCCTCATTAGTATTTTTTCCCCTCTTCCCTCGTTCTTTTTCTTCCCCCATCACATTCTCTTTTCCTTTCTCTTTCTCTCTGTCACCTCCCCATCCCCCCCATCGCCCCCCCCCCTCCCATCCCCCTCCATACTGTTCTTTTTCTTCGACGTCGCCTTCATTGCTCTTCGTTTTCGCGCCGGCGGGGGTTTGAAGTCTGGAATTGGGGACTATGATCTCTGGCAATTACCGACCGGGCCAAATCGGATCCCTGGGAATTCATTATTTACATTCAATTAAACAAATTGATCAGCCTTGCCCTTACTGTACGCGCTGTCCGCTGTAACGAAGGCTGGATGGAACCCGGCAGGCCTAATCTGATATAATACAAAGCCCTTCAAAAAGTGTGCAGCAAAAGCGGCCGGGACCTCAAAGGTGTTTTTCACAGAATTCATAAGGGCCAATTTTTTTTTTTTGCGTGAGTGTGTGTGTGTGTGTGTGTGTGGCTCTCCCTATTTCTTTTTGATTTTGATGTGCTTGTATGAGACTTTAATATGCATTATTAATACCTTAATTGGGCCCAGAAGTCCATTTTAAGTTTGCGTCTCTTTAGAAACTTCAATTGGCGAAGCTGCTCCAACCAATAGCGTTTTTTCTTTCTTTCTTTCCAGCTTTTTTTTTTCTCTAGTTCCAACCTTTTGTCTCATTGCACACATCACATCTCCAAATGCGTCAGAGGTTGTGGCTGACCTGTGCAGAATGGCTTGCTAAAGTACTCCAGAGTGCCATTGTGAAGCATTACCACATCATTTCCTGCCTTGGGGAGGTAATTATTGTTTCTGAGGTTGTGGTATTGGAATGACCACATTCAGAGTGTCTGATAACAGGATTGTGGTTAATTAACAGAAAATGTAGTCAATACAAACACAGTAGGCTACCTACCAAAGGATGTGCCACGCTGACAGACCATTATGATCCTTAGAAGCACTATGGCAACAGGAGAAAAAGGAAGGGAAAAAAAACTGTTGAGTAATAAAACCAAACAGTGTCCCTTTTTTCACCTTGTCTTGGTTGGCTCCTGTGTGTGCTTTTGAGTGCTGTTCTGAAAGTGGGGCTTTTTCCCTCCCTCGTAATTCACAGAAAGAGCTAATGGCGAGTCTTTCCGTCCCGTGTAGTGTTTTAACAGAACCTCCTCCCCCCCAGAAACAGTGAAATCAGACCAATTCTCTCACACAGAGACACGACACATGCATACTCACGTACACACAAATACACACAAGAACACATTCATACTCACACACACACACACACACACACACACACACACACACACACACAAGCACACATTCATACTCTCTCTCACACACGCGCACACACGCACACACACACACACTTCCAACTCACTCAGCGTGTGAGCACAGTCCATATAAAGACTCATGCTCAGGCTCTGCTCCATCAGCTCAGCTGGGTCACCTAAGGGCCATGACGGCAGAGGAGTGAGGTTAGGCAAGGGCCAGTAGAGTCAGAGAGGAGTGAGAGGAGAGGAGAGGAGAGGAGCCGGAAGTCTCGCATGCAAATCACACGCCTCAGGCTCCCGCAGAGAGAGAAACAGACAGACAAGAGATGCAGAGAATTAAAAAAGAAGCCCAGTGCATGACCTGTGCCTCCTCTCATCTTCTCCTGACTTCTATTCATCCTCCCATCCAGCACTCACACAGGCCTTAGCCAGCAGGCTGTTGCTCTAGACATAGCAGAGGGAAGGGGAAAAGAGAGAGAGTGTGTGTGTGTGTGTGTGTGTGTGTCTGAGAGAGGGGTGGGGTGTTGGGGGGCACAGGATGGACAGGATGTGAGTGGGGGGCAGGAGGGGTTGGGGGGGGGGGGGCAGGTGGGGGGGTGGAGGTAACTGAGGTCCGACAGCCCGGCTCAAAGCTCCACAACCCTGGCGGCCCCTGCGAGGACAGCAGGCCTTGAGAGAAGCCCGCTGCGTAGTGCAGGGCTAATGAAGGAGATGGGGGAGAGATCCTCGTTAGTTAACCTCCAAGGTCAGAGGAGCTCCGGTGCGGCCATTACTGGGGCACCTGGGCCCGGATGAGTTTGAGCAGAACTGTCAGAGTCCACTTAGACAGAGAACACGGCACCCCGCATGACTAAGTCAGATTAGTGGAGAGTAGGAGATAGGAGAACACAGGGGACGCCGAAGCCATTCTGTAAGCAGCTCGGGACCCATGCCCCTCCCCCCTTTTCCCTTCATCATCACACACACACACAGACACACATACAGAGCAACAAACATACACACACACACACACACACACAGACACAGCAACAAACACATCCATTCCTGTGAAACCCAATTCCGCAGGCCCACGCCGTGCATGTTAAACAATACTCTGACTGTCAACAATCACGCATAAATTAACGGCGCCTGCCCCCACTGTATTTATCTTCATAATTACCCCCCCTGAGACCACAGAGTGAGAGAGGCCCGTGCTGTGTGTGCCAGACACACAGTGTGCAGGCCCCGTCGCCTCTGGTGTGTTTGTGTGTGTGTGTGTGTGTGTGTGTGTAGATGGGAGGTTGTGTGGTGTATGTGTGTGAGAGAGAAAATGTGTAAGTGTGTGTGTGTGGGGGGGTGGGGGTGCATTAGTGTGTGGGTGTGTGTACTGGGATCTGTTTGATATGTGTGTGTGGCTGCATTTGTGAGTGTGTGTGTGTCTGTGTGTGCATGGCAGGAGGGTGTGTTTTCGTGTGTGTCTGTGTGCGTTTGAGAGAGCGAGTGAGAGAGAGAAAGGCAAGAGAAAAGGGAGCAGCTCAATCCGACACACAGTCAACAAATCAGCCCTTTATTAAATTAAAGGCACGCTTTATGACTGCTGTATTTTATTGTCATCCAGTGACAGGAGCTGCTTTCTCTGAGGGCACGGGTGATTATGTGGCCCGGCCGATGCCTCGTTTCACATCAGCGCTAGCTGATTGATGGGCCCGCGGAACGTTCCAGTCTTTCTCAAAGGGAATTATTGATTGGTGCTGGCTTTGTTTTCGGCCTCCATTTGTTGATCAGCGGTGGGCTGGATGCTGCTCAATGTGACTCGTAATCGTCCCTCCTCCTGTTCGGGGGGGGGGTTGATGGAGTGACCAGCAAACGATCGAGTCATAGGAAATGTGAGAGGAAATCAGAGAGCTCAGCCATGCTGACTGCTCCAATTTTTTTAACTCTGACGTGAGCGTAATGCAGTCTAGTTATTTCCGTTTGATTAGACGTGTTCGGCGATAATGAACAAAAGCTAATTATTCTCAGATATTCTTAACTGTAACTTCATGTATTATTAATTAGGACTCCTGAAGCAAATGACATCTCTTAGTCTGGTAACTGTGAAAACTGGTAACAGCAAAGTTCTGTCGGCTCTCGTCTTAAGCGTAACATCATCAATCCTCTTAAAAAACAATCTTAAGGAAAATACCACATCATTAGCTTGACAGTCAAGAGGAAGGGGAAAAAGCCATCAAAGTTGTCAAAGAAAACGTCCTTGTTCTCTCATTTACAAACAACAAAAAAATTGAAAAAAAAAATCTGGGCTTTTCTCTTTCATGTCTGTGCTTGGAAATAATTATGAGGAGATGAAAGTGCTTTAAATTCCCCCCTCTCTCCTCTCTCTCTCTCTCTCTCTCTCTCTCTCCTCTCCCTCAGATAGTTTCCCCCATTGTCAAGAATGGAGATTAAGTTTCATGTGGCTGTCATCTTCTGCCTCCTCTCTGCGTCTCTCTGTCTCTCCTGCCTGTCTCTCTCTCTGGCACGCGCCTACAGAGACATGCGGGCCGACACGAGAACAGGTAGCAGGAGACGCGACGGATTCCCTGTCAGCGACAGGACCGCTCCAGCGCGACGAGACGTGAAGGGGAGCTGCGCGTGAAGTCCTATTGATATAATGCTGGGTTCAATCTCAGTAGCAGCTGTTCTCTCTATCACACACACACACATACGTACCTACAGTATATGTGCACATAAATATATTTGGCCATGCTTTATGTTTAGTTAAATTGACGAGGGACTGTGCAAAGCATAAGCAAACAGGTCCGGATTCGTGTTTAAACATCGTGTTTTGAGACCGCTTAGCGTCACAGTTAATGCAATGAAGGGCTAATGCAATATAGCCACAAAACACAGAAAGCAATAACATTAGCAATGTGCTGATACCGCTGGTACTTGTAAGCATTCCGAAGTTATTAATTGAGACATAAAACTATGTCAGCATTGGTGCACTCATGGCATATGTGCAACATGCACAGTAAATGTATAAATACCGAAAGAGTCGTGCCAGCTAATGATGATGTCTTGGATCATGCCTCGAGCGTTGGGTTCTTTTTGGCAGGGCTCAGGTTCCTGGGCGTACTTGCTGCCTACTGCGGGCCTTCACGGGGCCGGCCCTCACTTGGGGGCACTAAGTGAATCCCCTGTCGCTCCAGATGAAGTGAAAAACGCACTGAGGCCTGTTTTAATGGCGGTATCAAGCAGCCGGCTTATAAAAATGCCCATTTATCATTTTCAGCCGGGCCTAATTGGTTTCCGGGTTCCTGCGTTCCGCGCGCGCGCCCCGCTTCCCAAATTGAATGTGTCCTTTCTTCTGGAGCCCGAGCCGGAGCTGGAGAGTTTTTGCGAGCCGGTGCGTTATAGAGCGCCTAATCAGCCGAGTCCGGGGCTCTAGCGCACCGCAGGGCCGAGGAAGAGGATATGAGCCCGGCCAAAACATGCACGGCACATTCCACACGCAATTAATGCTCATTAAAGCGCTACTGGGGGAAAAAATAGTCCGCTTGGCTCTTTGTACAGAGGTCCTCGGGCCTGATTAGACAGAGTCTGCCAGGCCTTCGTCACGCCATGGCCTTTTCTTCAGCTGCGGCAGCAACAGAAGCCAGCCCTGCCAACCTTGTTAGCTCCCTCACAAAGAGGCTAAGGAATATACTGTTTAGAGGACCACATTTGTACTGTTATAATTGTGCTCAAAGAAGTAAACTGTACTAGTGTGCATTTAATTGAGGCGTGCTGTGCAATTAAAAACCCTTTTTTTCTTACCTTCCACAGTTTACATCACTTGCATATGATTACAAAGTGTAACACAAATAGCACAAATAGCACACAGCCTCTCTGAGAGCAGCTTGTTATTCGATACATTACATAAGTAAGTACTATGAATGTGGGGTACAGTTGTAGAGAGAGCATGCTTGTAGTTCAGCACTTTAACGCGAGTGTTAACAATGAATCATAAAGTCAGTTCTTAAGGAGAGGCCATTAGCGAAATCTCTTTCAGGCCTCTCTCACACATACACTCCATTAAAGCACAGGTGCTGGGGGAGGGTTATTAGTGTGTTGGCTGTGGGAGTGTTGGCATATGGATGCTACAGTACTCGTCCGTGTGACGTGACGGGGGTCAAAGTTTACGTTTAAGGGGAAACAAATGGCCTTTTTCAGGGCTCTGGGGGGTGGGGGGGTTAAATCAGGGCTATGGGTCTCCAGCACCCCAGTCGTGCCCCCCATCTCTGAGCCCGTGGCTCTGGTGTTAGCGAAAACCACATGAAAACATAACAAAGCATATGTTCCGCAAACTCATTAAGGTCCAGCTAGTCATGGTCATTTATCAAGCCCTCATTAGAGAAGACTTTGCACCCCGAGCCAGGGGTGGGGGGTGGGGGGTGGTGAGGGCTGGTCTACGGGGTGAGGTGGCGTGGGGGCAGACACGGAGCTGACGGCTTAATGAAGGGAGAAAAGCAGAGAAGCACATGGTGGCAGTGCCATAGACATGTGGCGCTTTGACACTAAATCCAGACTCTCACTAGCCAGACAGACACCCAAAAAACAGACTTAAAAAGGGCTTCTTATTTGGATGACATGAGTCAAGAAATACCTCTATTTTAGTCATGTTCCATCTAAAGGCTTTTCTTTTTTTTTTAATATATGGGACCACACACCCTAAACAGTGAGGCATTGCTATGTACAAATTCAGGAATTCAAAGCTAACTTCAGAGCATTTATTTTTTCTTAAAAGAAACTAATTACTAAATGCACATACTTTTATTTCCAAGGAGAGTTCAGGACCGGGTTCACTTTGATAGTGCTACCCGCAAAATGTTTCGCTCTGTCGTCAAAGTAGTTTAACTTTGACCCTCCCCGACTGGATCAGACTGAGGTCATCCTCCTCCTTTCTAAACGGAGACAGAGACGTTCGATGAGAGGGACAATTAATCCTTTCCTCACCCACCTTTCTCCCACTCGCTCAAAACAAATCCATCTTGAATCTGCCACTAGGAAGTAAAAAACAAAACTGAAAGGAAAAAGGGAAAAAAATCCTTTCCTCACACCTACTCCCTAGTGCAGCTTTACCTCCTCTGCTCGAACTCCTGTCTGTCAGTGAAAAATACACACCACACAGAAGAGAGAGAACACTGTGACGTCATCAAATGCAAAATTACTTGGACGTGGAGATCAGACAGGTTTCTCTGGCGTTAATAGACAGCAATGAGTGAAAAATGTCACACAGCACAACCAAAGCATGCATATATTGAAATACATGTGGTGGGGGGGGGGGGGGGCACAAACAAGCGGATAATGAATAGCTAAAGGTACGCTCACAGCTCTATACACTCACATCTGGTTTCTCCACCTTTCTTCCATTTTGCCGCATTTTTTAAAGAGCACTTAATTCTAGTCTACAGCCAAAGAGTAATCACCAGGGCAGATAGGCCCTGTTTTTTTCTTTTTTTTAGATTTCGCCCTTATTTGTCGTTCCCCAGTATAAATCTAAACCAACCTGGGCTTGGGTCCATCGCACCGTATACTGAATTCTAATGGTTTGGCTGGGAAAAAGGCCTGACAGCAACACTTGACATGGACATTAAATCATTGCCCCAAGGAATCCTCCCATTCTGCAGCTCCTGACAGGAACACTGTCATCTCAGCCAGGGCATTTCCTATCTTTCCTGACAACGCTGGCTCAGAATTAGTCATTGCATTAGATGTAAATTGGTGCTGTTCAAGGATGATAATGAGCACCTAGATACATGTCGGTGTCGCTGACATGACGCCATTTTGATACTGTCTCCTCCTGGTTTATTATGTCTAATGGTATTCTGCCCTGGACTGGACGGGGTGAGAAACTTTATTTCCAGTGTATGCAGTCCTCGTATTTTGGTGTTTGTTTGGACACTTCTTCCTCCTCTTTCTTGCTCTTTTCTTTTTTTTGTTTGTTTTGTTTTCCCTTCTTTCTTTCTTTCTTTCTTTTTTTTGGCTCAAAAGTGTCCAGAGCAGGTTGAGCGAAAGAACGAGGTGATAGGGGGGGACTTGCTCAGGGTCAGTCCGGCTGTGTTTACCCAGCTGTCTTTGTTTCCGCCCTCCCTGTCGCTCCGCCGTGCTGCTTCTGACACGCTCTGGCATTAGTTCCTCGCCAGACAACAAGTTAAACCGGACGGACGCGGCTGCTCTTTCACCACCAACACCGACGCTGGCCACAACAGCAGCTCACCACAAGCCGCCACTGATTAAACTACCAGGCCCAGAGACCACGGAGACCTGCATGCTTAAAAGCCCTCTTCACAAGGGGCCATGTTTATGCATAAGGATGCTAGGGAAGGCGTGAAAATGCAAGGGTGGTCGTAATTGTATTACTGGTCACAGAGAGCGTTCATTAAAAGAACACAGCCAGCAGTGATACCTGCAGCATGCCCAAGCAGTTGAACACCACGCACAACATTAAGCGCCTTTAAATGAAAACCTGCAGGCAAATTAGCAAAACAAATTTGCTTGTAACGAAACTCTTGATAAACCTTACAAACCTTGCATGCTTGCTAATAGTGTATGCATACAGAAAGGGTGTTTAATTTGCCAACCCCTGTGATGAAAACATTAAGCGCACAAAGCATGCACACTGTGGCCAAATGTATCACTCTCAAATGTGTGTGTGGCCCAAGCACTGTGTATCTTTTCCTCCCGCATTTGCACTTAGCACTAACGCGTGGCCATCTTAAGTGGCAGCCGCTGCTCCTGACACGCCGCCCTGTGCACCGGTGGATGCACACACACGCACACACACACACACAAGCACACACACACTTACCATAAAGTGACAGCGCTCTCGCACAGCTCGCGCTATCTGAGTGACATGGTAAAAAATAGGTCCGGGGGTTTCGTCTGAATGACAGTAACTGCCCTGTTGTTGCTGCTCGACGACATCTCCCAGTTGGTTTCTGGAAACAGCAAAACTGTTTGACTCCAGTGCAATTTAGTATGAAGATAGCTGAAGGGATATTAATTGTGCCTTTATTATATAACTAGGTATAATGTAATTAAAAGCTGATAAATATTTGATGCTAGAATTTTTTTTTCTTTTCTGCGTGTGATAATTATGCCCTCCCTCATATGTGGGGAATACTAATTGATGTGCTTTAATAATCGCTAAGGCACTCTGTGGTAACAATGGGATATTTGATCATTTTACTCAAGTTTTAATAGTAGTGAATGGAGTAATGAACGATATGACACAAGCTCATGTCTTTTAAAGACAGAAAAAGAGACAAAGTAAGAGAGAGAGAGAGAGAGAGAGAGAGAGAGATGGATGTCACTGTCTTCATAAGACGAGGTCTTTCGGCTCTCTGCCAACTGCCTAATTGAGAGTATTTAACAAACACACATTCCTGGGTAGGAATGTGAGAGAACAAGCCAGAGGCTCTGCTGGGTCATTTGCATGTATTCCCAGTTGCTCAACTTGGAGAGGAAAAAATGGACGTTTCTGACTGAAGAGAGGGGAGGGAATCATCATCATCATCATCATCATCTCTGCAAATTGCCTCAGCGGCCCACTTCCAAAAGATGCTGAGAAAGATGGCTCTGAAGTCAGACCAAGGCCTTTTGAGTCAGCCATTAACATCCACAACCACCAACAGTATTTGAAGATTTTATATATGTATGTATTAAAATTTTTACTGCTATATATATTTAGAGGAATAGTCCAGTGTCAATCAACCAACAGCCCTGTTATTTGTGGCTGCCAAGTGCTGTAGGTGAGAATAGCGAAATGGCTGCTAATGCTAACACTGAGGACGAGGAAACTTCATTTCAGTCTCATTTTTCTGTGCCCTGTTCAGTTAGCGTTAGCTGACAGTTTGCCAATTTGATCTGTACTGTACCAAATATTGCCATTCTTATACCTACGGACAGCATTCGGCAATCTCAAAGAACAAGGATATGAGCTGATTGAGCGTCGATGAGCATTTTCTGCCAAAGGGACCTGATATAGTGAGTTGAAGCAGCATGTTGCTGCTTCATTTATAGCACAGGGTAGACTATACCATGACAAGAAGAGATGAGTGGACATTCCACTTGTGCTAGGTTATCAAAGGGGACCCCGACAACACAAGGGGTACAGCTGTGGCCCTTTTTTTCAGTTCAGAGAAACTCAGAGTGACCGAGAGGGAGTCTTCTGGTCGAAAAGCGAGACGAAGGGTACTGCCGCCTCGGCCTCGTGTTGAAACGGCAGAACCGGCGGGAGAACAGATGAGTTCCTTGGAGCAGATGTAACGCAGAAAAAGGCAAGTCATATCACAGGAGAAAAGAGAGAGAGAGAGAGAGCTAAAAAGAGAGAGAAAGAAAGAGAGAGGGAGGGGAGAAAGTGTCCCACTGTGAACAAAGGCAGTGGCAGGTCTCGGCAGAGTTCACCCTTATGTGGCCTCAGGTCTGACTAAGTTGTCCTCATGCATGCCCGACTTAATTTCTGGGAACAGCGTAGGCATGTGGCAGTTCTGTCAGCATTTCAGAAAGATCTGTAGCTTTCGATTGGGAAGCTGCTGATCTGTGGACTAGCGCTCAGCTGTCGTGGCGACAAGGAAGTTGTCAGCAAAGGAATTCGTTCACTCTATCCTTTTTATCACTTCAACATGCCACTGCTTATGATCTCTGGTGGTGTAGGTGATCTGCATTACCTGTTTCTAATCATTTTTCAAGTACACCATTCAATTGGTGTATGTGTTATTTTTCAGCAGTTCTTTTAACATCACATAATTGAATGAATGATCAGTGCACTGAAACAGTCGTATCCATGTTCTCAGCTGCTCACAGGATATATGTCCACAAATCTATAGAGGCCAGACTATTGTTGTGTGGGTTGTTGTTGTTCTTTGAAAGGCGTCTCGTCTGAGTTTCCCTGCTGTTTGGCTATATTTTATCTATCAGTCACTCAGGCAGGAGAGCGTGCAGTAATCACACAGAGGATTGTATATTACTAACAGACAAAAAAGTACAACACAAAAAAAGAGACACTAACAGGAATTGACACGTCTAGCTATACATACTGAGAGCATGTTATTAGGAGAGACAGCTTTTATTCTGGTCTTTTCATCACTTCCACTTGACCATGTTCTCTGATCAGAACCTTGAGCCAACGAGAGGGAGAAGAGCTTCTCTGGATTTCTGTGGCAATAAATAATTAAAGGTACGGATAAATCGATTGATAAACTAAGAGCCCAGAAGTTTACTTTTCATCCAGAAGTAAACTTCTTTTGTTGAAAGCGAGCCCTGTTGTGATGCAATCTTGAGCCCATGTCATAAAGAATTTGGTGCATAATTTGTTGACTATATGGTACGGCTACTTACTGTATCTTCATTTAATGTGATACAGAACTAAAAGCTGAACATTGTTTCATAACAGTAAAGACAATGCTCAATCATTGCAAGGATTATAAAGAGTGACATGCATTATATACTTGCCAAACCAGGTAAACATCGACAATTCTCTGTGCTTTCAGGAAATCTTGATCTCCAGCACACCGGCCTAACATTACACTGAAAAGCCACAGCCAATAAGAATTTTCTTTTCACTGACCATCACCACATGATGTCACAATAGTGCAGAGTCCTCCGTTTCCCGTGACGTTTAGCACATCCACAAATAAAAAGCCACACAGACTCCCACTGTCCCAGTCTTACCCAGTTGTTCACTCACAGCTTGCAAAAGCCCCTGGTAGAGACAGAGCGTCAGTCAAGCCCCGACAAACATCCAGACCAGAAAATAGGTGGTACCAGGAAGTGTGAGGAAGATAAGTAGTGTGGAGGCTGGAGGGTGCATGTGTAGAAAAGTATTGTGCCAGAAAGGAGTGTTGGGGACACTACAGAGCGACAGCAAGGCAGAAGGTGGTGAACAGTGAATAGAGACTAGAGGAAGAGGCTTTTGAATGCACTGTTAGAGCCACTTCAGAAATGACTGAACTTCTGTGAACCTTGAGGCCTAAGGCCTTCTTTCTATCCCTCTCTCTCCCCTACTCTCTCTCTAAATCTCCTTCACATTCTCTTTCTAACTCTCCCTCTAATCTCCCTTACAATCTCTCTTACAAACTCTCTAACTCTCTCGCTCTCCCCCTCTCTCCCTCTCTCTGCCTGTGTACTAAGGCCTGCATAGTTGATGAGAGCAGCACCGGGCCAAGAGATGCTGATGCAGGCTGTTAGGCTCCATTGCCACCACACTTTAATGAGTGGAGAACTTCCACTGTGAAGCTATTAAGTGGCCTCAGATGAAAAAAAAAGAAAGACAGAGGGAGAGAGACAGAAGACGAGAGCAGCAGTGGTGATGGCGGCGGTGGTGGTGGGGGTGGGGGGGTTGTGGTGGGGGGTTGAAAAGAAGAGGTGAAAAAAAAAGAAAGGGAAAACTATTTGAAAGGGAATTTTAGATTTACGGTCGAAAGCGCTTTCGCCAGAAACAGAGAATAGGCACAGATCAGCAAAGAGAGCAGTACGGACGATTGTTGAGTTACCTCTCTCTCTCTCTCTCTCTCTCGCGCTCTCTCTCCTGTCTTGACACCGGAAGCCCTTCATGCACAGCATAGGGATGATTAAAAGAGTGGCACGTCGGTCGACCATTATGCCAATGACACTTTCAGTAAGAGTCCAGAGAGGGAAATGACATGACAGCCATTAGAGGATTGAAAGTAGGACTTTAAAGAGGAGCGCGAGGGCTGAGGGACGAGTGTCAGTAGGGAATCAAAGAGAAAGGGTAAAATCTTCATCATCCTATCACACACACACACACACACACACACACGGAACGCTCCATAATCTCCTGCACTCAAGCAGAAGGAAAAGCCAGAGAGAGAGAGAGAGAGAGAGAGAGAGAGAGAGAAAGTGTTAGAAAAAACATGCAAAGTTTCTGATTCCACACGCAAACTAGCACCGTATCCAAGTCCAAAAAAAAGGGGAGCTGTGAATGGCTCCGAGAAGAACAAAGGAGGCCGTTGAAGTCTGGTTTGGAGGATCACACATGAAAGCTAATGGGCAAGCAGGTCTCGATGTCGTCTGATCATCGGCGTGAAGGTGCCTGATCATTAGGGGCCTCGAAGAGGCTTGGGTCCAAAAGTGGTTGAGATCCTACTCCTCAGCTGTGCTGCACCCAGGAGTCTACATCATGAGAAGGAGATGGCAAACAAGGAAGATAGGAGGGGAAAAGCATCACAGTTATTGACATGGATTAAAAAAACGAGTCCTTCACGAGAAGATGGAATTTGTGGAGCTTTGGTTCTGCATTCAATAGGAATGGAAAGTTCTGCTGAGTAACGAAAGTGCGATCTCCATACGCTCTCGTCAGATTAGAGAGAGCAAATGTTCAAATTACCCTAACATCCACACCGAGTGAACAGGACAGGTCCAAAATCAGAGGCGAAAACGAAAGACGTCTCCAAGTTTTTAGTACCTTTTCGCTGAAATGGCTAATAAATGTGTTGAGTATTCAGCACGTTTCTAAGGCACAGATTTGTTTGACTGCTAGTCTGTAACCCCACAATTCAATTCAGCACCAGCTTTCCTGCTCATTGATTTTAGCTCCCATATAACAATGCATTTTTAGTAAGTAAGTATTGATGTTGGCAGAATTTTCTATATAGGGAGGTTCTGTGGTGCAACTGGCTACAGCGTCTATACCATGAGCGGACCGGGTGCCCACACAGACCTAGGTTCAGATCTCGCCTGTCGTCGTTTCTTTATCCTAGGTCTTCTCTCTCACCCACATGCTTGTAAATCTCTACTATGTCACCCAAATAATGGCGTAAAATAAGAATTTACAAAACACTAAAGCCAAAAAATGAATGAAAAAGGGCCCCAGCACAGCATGCAATAGGACAAGACAGTTACATAAAGCTCCAAAGTCTTATTTCCATCGTTCTTAGCGGATTCACCATGAAAGCGGACAGCAGATGTCCAAATTACTGCCACCAACATCCGGGCGTTCCAAAGTTAACAGGACTGGGTCCAGTTTTTCAGTGCCTTATCGCTCTCTGCAGTGATTAACACAACATGTGAGCGTCAGTTGCTGTGGCGAGGCGCACCACCAGTAAACTTGTCTGATTGCCAGGCCGTGACCACACAACTCAACTCTGCTCGGCTCAGCCCCAGCCTCATCAGACGGGTCTAATGTGCCTCGCGCTGTCGCATAATGAAGGATTTTTCGAGGGCCGATCTTTGATCAGGGCGAACATTTACTGACGGGATAACCCCTCTCTTGGCTGGAGCCTTCAGATCTTCCTCCAATTACTGATGTCAAATGAGTGTGTTTACCGCCTGATTAGAACACCGCTGCAGCGCCTGAGAACTCCTCCCACCCCCCGGCACACAGATTCACGGGCACACACACACACACACACACACACACACATACACACACACACTCTCTCTATCTCTCTCTTTCTTGCTTTCTCTCAGACGCACACACACACACTCACACAGCACAACCCACGAAGATACAGTACATGAAAATCATGTGGCAATATGCATTATTATGAACTTGATCTATGAATCTATATGCCTGCCTGTCTCTCTATATACTTTGCATGCTTATGAAAAACAGACCATGTTTGACTGCCACAATGATACAGACACACAACAGATAAACACACACAAACTACTCACACACAAACACTCACACGGCTAGCTGCATAAACCGAAACCACTGGCAACCACACAAACACACTCTGTACCCGCTGACTGATGCATGCCAGCACATTCTCTGGGTCACACAATTACACAAACTAACACGCTCGTCTATACCCGCTGACTGATGCATGCCAACACATTTTCTGGGTCAAACAATTACACAAACACACACAGACACACAAGCGCACACCCAGACACATACAGTACACACACACACACAAGCACACACCCAGACACATACACACATAACATGCACACACACACACACACACACAAGCACACACCAAAACACATACACAGATAACATTATACATAAGCACACATAAGCACTATCCAGCTAACTAGAGGCCCTGTGCATCACCCTCCCGTATTGCACAGCTGGGGCAGTTTGGAGCTGCTTTGGAGCCAGTTGTATGGCAGCCAAGCCTGCGTTCCCTGGAGTTCCCCATCTGCTGTGGCAAGACAGGCCCTGGATCTACATAGAGAGAGAGAGAGAGAGAGAGAGAGAGAGAAAGAGAGAGAGAGAGAGAGGTAACCTGCTCGCTTTCCTGAACCGCTGCAAATCTTTTATTTATTGGCCTACTCTGCTCACATTTGCTGCAGTTAATTAATATGCACAGTGGGCTCCAGCACTTCAAATGGTCTGCTGAGCAGAGCTGCACTGGCTGGGCCTAGGGTTTGGGTTTGGGGCTGGGGTGGGGGGGGGGTAGTGTAGGCCGTAACAGAGGGGTGGAAAGACAGGCCTCATGAGTGCTGACACCCTTCTGGAGGTTTTTGGGAGGGGTATCGGGTGGGGTGGTGTGTGTGTGGTCGGGGGGGGGGGTAATGTCCAGCTGTGGGGGTGCTGGGGGGTAGGAGGTCAGAGTATTCATAGCTCTCCTCCTCCGACCCGCCATCCACCCCACCCCACCCATCTGAGCTGCATCATGGTAGCCACGCTAACGGGAAGCTAAGTACACATGAAATATGGGATGGGTCTAAAACATCTGCAGTGAGAAAATGGATGAATGAATGAAATAAAACAAACCAAATGAAATACATTTTTTATTGACATGAATGGGGAGAAATACACACAAAATATACACACGTCTGTGCCTTACATCATCACAGACTTTCATTCTTTACCATGCATTTCACAGAGGGACATGGATGACTGACATTGATGAAAGAAAAGAAGGGATTCTTTAGGGAGCATTTGTGCTCTTGATATCTGCTAGCACGTGGCTGACAGCTTATGAGGTATAAGGTTAGTGTTTGATCAGCCAGAGTCAGTCCACCTCACAGTCAGAGGATATAGATACCTCTGTGCATTGCCGTACATATGGATGGTCTGTGTTGAATTGTTAATGGATATATGCATATTTACCCACTGGGACTAAGACTGGGTTGTGATACTTTATACTGCCATCTAAAGAGATTCTGCATAACTGCACTCATGCACACACACACACACACACACACACACTTGCTCTCTCTCTAGCTCTTTCTCAATGGTAATGGTAGCCGCTGTCACATTGTGAAACAGTCCTACAGGTTTGGCATTGATTATTTCATTTCTCTGCATTTAGAAATAATTTAAAATACATCAGCATCTGATGGAAATGAAATTGATTCTGCCTAATACGACGAACAGCGTTTTTCTCTCCCCTAAGGGGCTGATATCGACATTCTCATCCACATGAATTTATTTCACTGACTCACAGCTTTGTAAATAAGGATCATATTTTGGACAATGAAATGCACCAGTGATTTAATTCTGTTGTGAGCGAAGCTGTTGGAATTTAGTGAGAGCTTATGTGGCAGCATCTCGTGTTTGCAATGGATATTTGCCATGGCGAATGTTGTCAAATAATGACAAGCCTGACCGTGTGTGGCAGCGCTTCATATACTCAGTGGGTATTTGTCACAGTGTGTTGTCACATAATGGCCAGATTTTATTAAGATGCCGAATACATCATTTGGAGTCCCATCAGCTCCATTGCTATGAGGTAGAAATACTGATGTCTGTGTGTGTGTGAGTAAATACAATATTATGTGTATAAAACAAAATCCGTAACATTTATTACAAAACACAACACACACACACACACACACAAATCAATATTCCAGATCATCTCACAGTACACAAGTGTATGTTAACACACATTTTACACACACACACACACACACAGTCACACACACCCACACACACAATAAAGAGCAAAGCCCTGTGCGTGTTCCCTCAGGAGTCCAGCGAGCAGTGAGATCATGGCTCTCTCTTCTGTGTGAATTTCCCCAAAGAGCACGGACAGCACGAACAGCCAATCCCCCCTTTAGAGGAGAGCAGCCCAGGCACGGAGCACAAGCACACAGACATAGAGACAGGCATAGGCCAGGCCAGGCTCAGCAATTATTAACTAGGTGGCATCGGGGAGCCCTGTTCGACATCTCCCCAAGCTCTTTAGGAGACACAAGATGTGTTTTTCCAATGGCCCCTCCAAGGAGTGACATGCTCTCTCTCTCACACACACTCTATCCCTCTCTCGCTTTCTCTCTCTCTCTCTCACTCACTCACTCACTCAGTCATTCACTAACCCCTTCTCTTTCTTTTTCTTTCTTTCATTCATTCATTCTCTTTTATTCACTTGCTCCCTTCCATTTATTTTTCCTTCTGCTGCCGTCTTTTACGATAGCAGATGGCAGCACCATGATTTGTGACTGAGGTGGGCATCAGCCCTGCACCCACTCTGTGTGTTTGAGTGTGTGAGTGTGTGTGTGTGTGAGTGTGTGTGTGTGTGTGTGTGTGTGTGTGTGTGTGTTTATTCCACTCCCGCCACTGCCGCCACCGTCACAGGTTTTTCTTGCTGGTCTTTTCTCATCTTGTTACACACTCTTCAGGCTTTGTGGTTAAATTATGTATTAAGGTCAATGTCAAAACATGGAAGATATGTAATCTACAGGGAGTTTTCCTTTTTATTCATTATTACAGTGAAGGCTGGGCGCAAACTGTCAGGGAGCCGCGGATGTGCTCAGCATGGGAGCTTGCTGCGCAGCAGGGCTTCTCAGAGCTCTCTCTCTCTCTCTCCTTCTCTCTCTCTCTCTCTCTCTCTTTCCATCTCCCCTCCTCTCTCCCAGGACGGACCCCTTGATAGATTTACCCAGCTAACCCGTCTCGCTTAAAAACTCCTCTCTTCTTTGCTCCAATCTGAAAGCTGTCAAGTGCACCTATACAGCAGTGTCATAAATCTAAAGTAAAATGCGCGGCTCGTCAGGGGGACGCAAGGGATTGGGGTTTGGGGGAGGAAGGGGGCAGCAGAAGGAGGAGATGGGCTTCTGGGAGGTGGGTAGTTGGGTAGTTGTTGGTGGTGGTGATGGTGTGTTTGGAGAAGCCTGCTACCATGTTTTGCTTTTTTTTTTTTTGAAGAGGATAGGATAGTGCCTAAACGTTGAGAGACGTCACACATGCAAAGCCAGTGGAGTCACGTCACATCAGAGCTTCTCAGGTTCCCATCCACACTTCTCCCTCTAATTAAAAGTAAACTGAATGTCTTAGCACATACCACTGGGTCACTGCTTTTCTCTCAGTCGCTTTGTGTCTATTTTTTTCCATCTGTGAGGAAACTTGGTGGTGTGTCTGTGTGTGTGTGTGTGTGTGTGTGTGTGTGTGTGTGTGTGTGTGTGTGTGTGATGACTGTGGGATACAACAATCGCCCGCTGCACCTCAGAGCCAGACTTCCCTTGATCAAGATTGCTCTCAATCAAGTTCACTTGCCGATCTGATGCCAAATTTACACCAACAAGCTCCTGTGATGCCTAGTTGGAAGGTGGGTGATATTGCCCAGTATCATCAGCTTGCTTGTTAAAACCTTTGTTTCTCTCTTCCCCTCTCACATTTTCTCTCTCTCTCTCTCTCTCTCTCTCTATCATTTTGCTGTAAAAACAAAACAGTGTTATGAAGCCCAGGCTGCTTCTCTCAGGCGATCATAATTATTTTCTGATGAAATTAATTCTGTTTCACTTTGCTTTTTCTCCGGGGCCACCAACATGCCTGGAAGAGGCACTCTCAGACGTGCTAACAGTAGCGCAATTAGCCATTATAGAGCGTCATAAACTGTCTGCACCCACACAAACCTATGCAGACACACACACATACCTATCACATGCAGATGCATACAATGCCTCACTTACACACACACACACTCAGACACACACAAAGATATAATTACAGTTATAATATGCAATGGAAAATAGCATTCAGTGTGATGCAGGGTGTAAGGCAAGCCCTTTCTGGTGTCCATGCCACTGCCACCCACACTCTCATTATCGCCACACCACAGCGCAACAGCCCAGCGACAACAATGATAAACTGTTTGAGCAACGGAACAATGGCTAGCACCACAGACATAATAATGAAAATCAGGATATGCCTTCAAAACACACTTTGTTGTTGGCTGCTGCTCGGGTGGTCTTCAGACACATTTGCCCAGGCGACCAAAACAATGTGCCACATATTTGGTTAAATTCATATGGGCCTGTTTGATTTTATTATGTGCAGAATTCTCAACACAGCCAAGGAAACACACAATTGTCATTACAACATAAACTACGTAGGGCAAGTATTTCCTCAGATTCTAAACACTAACTGGCATTTACATTTCTTGGTTTTAGTCATGGGAAACATTATGCTAAAATCTTCAACCTTTTCTTTTTATTTATTGTAGTTATGTCTTAATGTATATTTGCACTTTAAGGGTACAATGTCAATATTTAGTATTCTGTTTATAAGCTATTATAACACTGTAATTACAACTCTTATTACATCGTATTTTCACAGACAAATTGGAGCTGTGGTATGTAAACTGTCACAAATACACTTACAAACACTTATAAATATGATCAAGATTATTTGTGTAATTCAATCACTCAGAATAACAGAGCCATGATGAGACCAACGTGTTGATGTTAGTTCAGCAGATGTCTGTGCATGGTATTAGCTAACAATAACAAAAAAGTCTTGTTTGAGGATAGCACAGGATGCCAAGGCAAATTGTCTAGAAGTGTCTTTGGTTCAATGCCCATGGAAAAGGGAAAAAAAATCCTTTGGTGTCACACTTAATAACTTCCCTGCAGAACCTTACAAACTCTGTTGTTTTCATAAAGAGGTTGATGGGTCCTGAGGAAATAAAAATAAAAGAAGATAAAGGCACAGGAGGGTTCTCTGTGTGGCCGTGCCAAAGACGCACAATTATTCACACTGAGTTTGAAGAGCAGGCTAGCGGCCCTCTCGGTCCAAGACTGGAGGGAGAGAGAGAGGAGAGAGAAGACGAAACTGCTTCCACTCACAGCCCTGACTTACAGGCCACACTCACAGAAAACAAGGAGGAGAGAGAGAGGAGGAGGGGGAGAAAAAGAAATGAGCCCAGACTCATCAAGACGGCTGACGACAGTCAGTGACGGGTTTCAAAATTGAAAAATTGGAAAAAAAAACATCATTGATGAAAGCCAAGGCCCGAGAGGCCGAAAAGCAAAAAAAAAACAAAACAAAAAAAAAACTGTGAACTGGACGCAGAGGTGGCCAAGAGCTTCTTTCTCCCATTAACTATAAATAAACTCACTAGGCGAATGACATCCAATAAAATCATCATACTATGCGCCGTCTTCTTGCGCTGCGTCTTCTCCTGTTTCTAATGGAGAGAAAAGCTGTAAATTCATGTCTGAGGCAGACCCAGTGACAGACGGAGAGAGGGAAAAGAGAGTTACTAAAAGAGAGGATGAGAGAAAGAGACGGAAAGAGAAAGAAAAAGCAGCTGGCCAGAAAGACACCGAATGTATGTGACTGACATGCACAGAAAGAAAAGTCTAAAAGTCTATGTTTTGTTTTTTATACACACACTCTCTCATCCCCCACCAACCCCCCCCCCCTCCCCTTTCCCCTCTTTAGGAGAAATCTCCTTCATCTGAGCCGGGCGTCAGCGGTGTGTGTTAGGGTCTCTCATCCTCCACCTCGGCACGAGAGACGCCGAGTGAAACGACTTGTGACTAGTGGGCCTAATTAATGGCTCTGAGCTGACCCGCGCATCAGGGCCCCCATGCGTCGGAGCCCCCAACTCGACTCGTCTCGCAGGCTGATTCAACATGAGCTACACACACACCGGGCAGGACCCGCGACTAATGAATGCTAATGAATAATAATTACCCAGCTCTTTTGGCGCCCAGACGCGCGGCGGCAGGAACAAATGCTAATGCACTTTAAATGTACATGCCGAGGATTGACTAGCGGGCTCAGCATGCCCAAACCGCACCGTGCTGCGCTGCATGCTAGCCACAGGGGCAAGGAAAGCTCAAGGTGAACATGTGAGGGAATGAGAGGGAATGGAGAGAGAGAGGGAGAAAGAGAGGGAGAGAGAAAGAGAGGGCAAGCAACACCTCTGTGCCCATAATTGCAGGACCGTCTTTGGCGGAATGTGTTCAGATATAATCAGTGATATCTATTATGCATGGGTATTGTTAAAGCAGGCTGGCGGTGAAGTAGCGGTGTGGGTGTTGGGAAGCTAGTGGTCCACTCCACAAAGGCTGGGATAACCTTTAATTGGTTTCATTAGAAACACACTGCGCAGGACTTTGTTGTTGTTTTGTAAGGGCTCTCTCTCTCTCATCACTGTCTTTCCACGGCTTCTTCTCACTCTCTCTCTCCCTCTCTCTCCTTCTGTCCTTGTTCTCTCACTCTCTCTTTTGCTCTCTCCCTCTCTCCTTGTTCACACATTCAATTTCTCCCCCTCTATCAAAGCTTTTTGTGCTCTCTCTCTCTCTCTCTTCCCCATCTCTCATTATATCCTCTCTCTCTCAGTCTCACTCTCCCTCTCTCTTCTCCTTTTCCCTCTCCCTCTCTCTCTCTGTAGAGCAGAGGAAATTAAACTTCTTGGTGTTATTTTTCTCCTGCTGTTTATTCTTTTGATCTGTGTGTACATTATCGTCGGCTCTTTGAATTTAAATTTCACTGTCATGTAGCGCTTTTCATCAGGCTGAAGCTCGCTGCTCTAATAATATTCAACTTTTAAGTCACTACGGCATGTTAATTAGATTCTCTTTTTTTAATTAATATGTCCCTGCAGGTTTCCATATCAAATCATTTTTAACACTGGATCATGCACTTTGAGCCAAGAAATTACTGTAAAGCCTCCAAAATAAAATCACTTCAAAACAACAACATTTTTAGGTATAATGGAACAATGTACATTTGAACCGTGTTTACATAAACAGGCCTATTGTTGTTAAATGCAATGGCATATATTAATCCCTACTGTGGCAAAACTATCTATCTACAATGCAGCTAAATTCTATCTGATGTTTCAATCTCTGCTGCTGAAGCCATAGACATGCCACACCAGCGGGCTTGGCTGTGTGGAGCTATTTTCAGGGGGTGGGGGGTTGAAAGAAAGGTTGGGGTGCCCCCTTTCTCTTAGTAATGTAAGATAAGAGCAGCAGTATTTATGAGTGTGAACTGCTCTGTTCTGTGTGTGTGTGTGTGTGTGAGTGTGTGTGTGTGTGTGTGTGTGAATGTGAGTAGGTCATTGTGTGTGTGTGTGAGAGTGTGAGTGTGTGTGTGTGTGTGTGTGTGTGTGTGTGAATGTGAGTATGTCATTGTGTGTGTGTGTGAGAGTGTGAGTGTGTGTGTGTGTGTGTGTGTGTGTGTGTGTGCGTGTGTCTAATGTCTTGCCTCTATAAATGCTTGTGTTGTCTCGCAGTGCTTACTGTCCCATTCATCATGCTGCAAGGGGAGGAGAGGATTGTGGGATAGCCACGGCGGTGTATCCCGTGCCCATAATGAGAGGTCAGCTCAGGGGTGGGGTGTTGAAATTGCTTTGCAGCACACGCTGAAACACACTCAGCCCGACCGGTGCCCGACCAATGCAATGGAATAGTCCCAGACGCCAAGCTAGAATTTTCAACCGTCTTTACACACACACACACACACACACACACACACACACACACACACACACACGCACACACGGTTCATGGTTCACCATAACCCACCCATTATACATCACACACATGCACACACACACACTCACACACACACACACACACACACAAAGGCTCACAACACTATAACACATACACACATCAGAGTCAAACTGGACACATTAATTTCATTTTCAAAATGCATTTGCCGATCTAATTATTCTATCAATAATCCATTTTTAAAATACCACATTCTTTGTATGCCTTGGCTTGTACTTCATGATCTATCGTGTATGGGAGTAGTGGTGGATGGATTTATGGTACTTTGTCCATTGATAAAAGCGCTGGCCTTATTACTGTTGGAACAATTTAAAGGAAATGACTGTGTTTTTATGGCCTTGCAGAGAAGGAGCTCTCATCTTGAGCTATTCTTGGATAGCTTGAATTCCACCGATTTTCTTCCATGTTCGTTTAATTCAGTTATGTGGAGAGGAGCTTTTTAAAAATACCTTATTCCATATTAATACGCGCTTGAGGTTGTCGAGGTTTATCATCAGGAATAAAGAATTCCCACTAGCTGGCAATTAATCTACTACATTCATGTTACCATTCCCATTCATTGATTAGCTTTTAAAATGAATATTATGGTCACAAATGAGATATTATAGGTCACAAAAGATTTCACTTGTTATGTAGAATTGCAGGTTGTGTAGAGGAAACCTTACGGAGGACAAGAGAACACTCTCCCTTTTAAATCCCATTTTGGAAAATTGTTATTCGTGGACTTGAGAGTGAGAGAGGGAGAGTGAAAGAGAGAGGGGAGAGAGAGGGGGAAGAAAAAAATATTTGGTATTTATTATACTTTAAAATGAAGAGATTCACATCTAGTGGGGAGGTAATTAATACTGGGAAATCTTGAATTAAAGATGTAAATCTTGACACTTTGGCAGGGGAGTCGGTAAGGGACAGTACTCTCCAAGGCCTGAATTATTCTTAGTGTGCACCAATTAACACCAAGTATCTTCTTTTATGTTATCTTCAATTAGGGGCCTTTACAGTTTTTAAGTTCTTTTCTTCTTTATAGTTGGAGAATGTCAGAAACACAGATCAAAGACAAACGCCGAGGTCCGCGCACCATAGGTACTGCTGCTTTGCATAAGAATCTGCATATCTGCTAAGAAGGTTTCATTCCATTTTGCATGATTTAAAAAGCAAGGAGGAGGGAAAAGCTATGAAAAAGCCAAGTGGGCCCCGAGTGCGTGGTGCGAAAAAAACCCACATAGAGTTCCATTATAACCCTCTCAAATCTCCCCTCTTTCCCTCTCTCTGTCTCTCTCTCCGAGCACTACACTGACACCGGCGCGATGGAGAGCGCCAGAACCCCCCAAAGACCCCAGAAAAAAAAAAAAATTGGAGAACGATTTCACTTTTTTGTCACTGTTTGTTTCCGCTATTTTTTTTTCCCCTTTCTTAAATCCCCATGCAGGGAAACCAAATGAGTTTTGGCTGGGTGAGTTAAATTGGATTGCGGAAATTTTTTAAAACGGGCCACTGTTTGTGACTGTCATTGGTCATTACAGCAGCTAATAGCGCCGAAAAATCCACGCTCAGCGGCATTACCACCTAATGGCGCGGGGGCTCTTGAAGCGCTGTGATCACAAGCGGCGCGGCGGCGATTGTGTTTGCGAGGACGCCTGTGAAGGGCTTGTTTGTTTTTCGCGTGATCAGTAGCACATATTTTTTAATGGCCCCCTATTTTCTCGGGTTAATGGCCTCCTCGTTCGCTTTCTTGTTGTGTTTCTCATTTGTTTGCAGGCTGTTTTTTTTTTTTTCACACTCCTCCTTTGCTTTTGCTTCTTCTACACCGCAGGACTCCGGGCCTCAAATGCTGTGATGTCAGGGTTCAATTAGGCCAGTGCCAGGTTAGGGAATTAGCCAATCAACCGACTTCCTCTGCTGCATCTTACGGCTAGTGAGCTCCCTGGCTGTACTAGTCAGCTGCTCGCCCTCTCTGATTAACACTAATGGTAATGTAGGGTAATCTCTTTCGTTTGCTTTGAAGCACACTGCTTAAGTGGTGTGATGAGCAACAATTTTTTTTACTTACTGTCTTGTTTGATCGGAATATGTAGCATAATCTGATCCCTCTCATTACAAACCTCACTGTAAAACATTGTGTGGCTCATTTTTGCATGTGTGTGTGTGTGTGTGTGTGTTTGTGTGTGTGTGTTTCTTCTTCTGTCCAGACAGACATGGCCTGTAATTGATGTTACATTGATTACCATAATGATTTGGTCTGGTCTGCACATGTACGTGCACTTGGTCACTCTCACACACACACACACACACACACACACACATGCACGCACCTCATAATCACAGTGAGAACTAAGTGTCGGTGGTGTGGTTGTGTGTAGCTGAAGTGTTGAATACCGCCGTGGCATGGTGGATAGCTTCTTTTGTAGATGACACAATAACACATACGCAACCTGTGTTTCTGCTGCTGTGTAATCCTATTAGCCAGAGTGGAGTCAATAAATCAATGGGTAGATGAACTGCCCTATAAGGAGTGGTGCCCATTTAAGTGTGTTGGGTATTATTTTATTGATGTGCCACTAAGCGCGGTATCAAGGAACTGAATGCTACTTAAAACCAGTGCTGACATGACATCATAATAAAAGACACTGATGTACCGACTTTGGCCATGCGGTTAGTCCCAACTGGGCATAAACATATATATATAGACTCGCATAAACACCAATACACAAAAGTATTTACACACACACACAGACATTCAGAGAAATCCATACAACACACACAAACACACACTTTCATACACAGCAGACATACCAGAGAACAGCAAACAATAGTTTGACCACAACACTTTGCCCCAGGAATAAGACACAGTGAAGTGTAGGTACACTGTAATAAGCATTACCAGGACTAGAAAAGCACTCGGAGAGCGCAGACCTCCGCCAAGGCAATATCAAGGTCAAAGTCACTTTTATTGTCAATATAGGGTCACTGACCCAATATAAATTCCAGACGATATTACGACTCACAACCAAAATTCAATCATGTGTTCCTTGCCCTAATACCCACATTATCCAAACATTTAATCCAAATCCGTACAGTACTTTTCGAGTTATCTTGCTCACAGACAGACAAACAGGAAAAAGTCGGCAAAAACGTAACATCTTTGGGAGAGGTAATAATAAAACAATGTGATGTTACACATATAGAATGATATATGAACCATACTAAATATTAACTGTACATTAATTACAGATTCAAACTCTAGTTTCTCAAATTGTTTTTAAAGACACTCTTGTCAAAGACCTTTCCATGCTCAAATTTCTAAATCTATTTTGCGTATTCAAACTGTGTTAGGCTGTGTAATGTTTTTTTCTGCCGAGTCTTTTTCAGCTAGTAGAGAGGTCTATGAAATATTTGCTTATAACATCCTGACTATTTCCAGAGTACTGGTAGGGGCTCACTTTTTTCCTCTGCAATTAAAAGACAGTCTGTCTTGTTCTGTCCTTCTTTGTTTTCTCTGCTGTGAGGAAAGGCGCCACAAACAAGCACAGATTCAAATTTAAGAACCCCTCAGACAGCCAGTAACCTTGTCTTGTTGATCATGAACGCAAGAACACACATTCCTTTATTGTTTGAGATGGATTTACAGTAAATCCAGTCATGTGAAAAAATGTTGTCAGTCTTGTTATTTGACCCACCAAAAATTTGGGGAATTTTTGAATTCTATGTATTGTAATCATCCTTTTATATAAGTTTATTTTTAAGCATATTTGGATGCACTTTCACCTTAATGTGCGCGTTTGGAGCTCTTCTGACAATTCTCAGTTTAATCCGTTGTTCAAAGAAATCTTTATAGCATTGCTAGCTAATTCAAACATCAAAATATTTTGTCAGGTGCAATCTCTTTGTTGGTTTGTTTTCATAACCTTGGTGTCTCAAAGAATTATTAGCCAAAATCGGTCCGCTCTGTCTTGCCTTACAACTGTCTGCCAATAAGTCAAAGAAAAGCTCTATTCATCTGCAGTGTACACGCAGGATGGACTGCCATCTAGTGGGCATTCGGCGTCATGGAAAATCTCATTCTGTCTTGTTCAGTCTGCTCTGAGGTTGTTTGCCCAAACTCTCAGCACACCTGATTCTGCACCCGGGAGACCATGCATCACTCTTCTCATACCAAATATTACTCTTCTCATACTCTCATATTCCTCCTAGTAATAAAATTTTTTATAAAAAGAGTCTTTGAACTTCATTTGAATACCATCTTATTTGCATGGAATGTATTGTTGGTCACTGATGTTTTTGCACAGCACAGTTTTCAACAATATGTTGTAATGTTTTGTAGAACATTACAACTCCTCGGTCTCATTTTAATATGATTTCTTTAAAATAAGGTTTCATTTAAAGTTAATGGCACATGACCAAGGTAAAGATTTTGAATTAGTGTAAAATGTGTATCATAGTTAGATATCAGCTGTGATTATATGCTTCACGGTCCAGGCCTCTACTTTGAACATCACCTTACATGTAGCCTACAGTAATCTTTAAAATACCTAAACATACACACACACACACACACACACACAGACACTTAGTATCTATCAATGCTTTTCAGACACAAGGGCAAAGTGTTTCAGCATAATCTAGGCAATGTTGGCCTGCAAGCGGCCATATTAATCTCCTCCAGCACCGCTTTCATTAATGTGCCTCTCTCTCTCTCTCTCTCTCTCTCTCTCTCTCTCTCCTACCACCCCGACATCCACAGTTGAGGTCTCCATCAGATGACCCAGAGAAGAAGGATCAGTATTCAGCTGGCCTGCCCATGTGCGCTCGCCCCAGCTTCGCCTGGCCGCTTGCTCCCACAGTTGCTAATGTAATTGCTTTTCATTGATTCTGTCCTGCTAGGTGACTGCTTTTCATCCTTTCTCCAGCAGCCTCTGCCAAGAGGCCTCTGCCTGCTCGTGATGTGAAAAGTGTGTGTCCTTTTCAGCGTGTATAACGTGGCAGCTTTTTCATATAACTAGATGGCATACAGACAGAGGATTCCCCACACCACCAGCAGCAGCAGCAGCACCACCACCAAGCACCACCCCCACTCACACACACACACACACCCCTTTTTTGAGTAGCCGATGCCGAAACTTTCTCTGAAAGGTATTGACAGAGAATGATCCCACTGGAGCCGTATCAGACATTTCTCCATCTGTGTGTCTCTCTCCTTCTCATTTCTTCTCACTCTCTCTCTCTTGACTTCTTTCCTAATTGTCAGGTCGAGCTATAGCCTTTTGTCTTGGAGGCCATATTTTTTTATTACAGCTGTGTGTGTGTGTGTGTGTGTGTGTGTGTGTGTGTGTGTGTGTGTTTAAACATGGAGGCACTTAATGCGCTGAACAGGCTAGCAACTCAAATGGCTTCATTAACATTTAAGAGCGAGATCGGCCAAGCCTTGCGCATCGGGAGATTCAACAAACTGAGGTTAGGTCTGAGTGTCCCAACGCGACATCAACAAGCTACTCCTAACGCTACACACGTGGGCCACCACCCAGAGATCATGTGATGTCACCATGTGAAGTGCGTGCCAGTGAGGGCTTGGCAGTGGTAGGCCTTCAGGGCTCAAGCTGGAAGCGCTTTAAGTGACTTCTTGTCTGTTTGAATATGTTGGCATGCGTCTAAGGGATATATTTTCTGCAGCTTTATGGATGTGTGTAGAATATATAAATATACTCGTAACTCTGGACAGAGTTGGGACTGCGGCCTCAATATGTGGCCTGCAAACACACATACCAAATACAAACACACACACACACACACACACACACACTCAGCAGCGGCCACAGAGGAGCATATACTCGAGTGAATTTAATGTGCCAGCCAATTTTTGGAGGGTAGTATCAGATCAATGGAGACGGTTTCAAATCAGATCAGGCTGGTCCAACAGTCTTTTGAGACATTCTCTGGCAGCGATGAAGAAAATCTCTCTGCCTTTTTCCAAGGATCAGAGCAAAGCTGGATTTAATGTAGCCATAGAGTAAGACAACACTCTCATGGCACTCATTAAAAATATGAAGTTAAACTGCCTGTTCAAGGGCACAAACAAGTTCCAGCCAAAAATGATAATGTAATTGCCAACAATAAATTATTTCACCATATAGTTAGATGGTTATTCTAATTTACGTTGTAATTGTCAGTCTTTCAGGAATAACTTTGGAATGTGTCCTCCATGTCTAGAAAATTACTGTCTTTTTAAATCACATGTGACTGTCTTTGAGGCCACAGTTTTCAGTTTCCATTTTAAGATCAGTCTACATTTTCCAACTCTGGCAGCCCATGGAAGATGATCTGTGCTTCAGTGTTTTTTATTTTATTTTCCTGTTGTCATATATACACACACAAACACACAAACATATCGGCTTGTATCGCTGGTCACCACAATGGCATGACAGGAAAATTATTGTTCCTGCTAATCAGTCAAAATTACAGGGTCCTTATTCAAATAACTTTGAAATTTCTATTGTGTTTTATGAAATCCTAATGACTCTGGCAATTTGCTGTAATCCTGTCTGCAGTGCTGACCGTATCCGCTTGCTATTTATCAAAAATACATGCCTTGATGTTTTTTGGGCAGCAGACATGAGGCAGGTTGCTAACAAAGAATCTAATTTTTTAAACTAATGACTGACCTCTGAGCTCCACTCTACAAAATCATTTGAATGAATCAAAATAATCGGATGTTTCAAGTACAACTAAAATAAAACTGTCTGCCCACTTCAGACAGATCTTTTTATCTAAAGTATATAATTGACATAAAACATGTTAGAACTAATTCTCAGTCATATGTGCATTTACATCATTAGGATCCACACTGAAATGCACTTTATTTGGCAATGAAATATTAATATATTTTATGTGTTAAACCACAGGACGAGATTAGCCCTGTCAATTTTACAGCTAACGGATCTATCAAGCATCGGAGATGTCAGTTTCAAAGTTAGGATTCGCGTTTTCTGGATAGCATTTGCCACTATTCCCCAGCCAGTGCTGTCTCTGTTAGACCACTGTCCCTTTAGACGGCAGCGGAGGCGTAGCCTGGCTGTCTTGCAATTTTGCGCTGCTTTTTTTGTAGATTATTCAAACTGTTCCTGAAGCAACAAGGGCGCCTGAACGGTAGACAGAGACCCCAGTGAGGGCCCCTCAGATAATGTAAATGTAAAATGAATGATGAAATTCAGGACACCGAAGTGAAAGAAGGTTGATTTCTGTGTGTGTGTGTGTGTGTGTGTGTGTGTGTGTGTGTGTGTGTGTGCCTGTGTGTTAGCAAGTGCATGCATGTATAAATGTGTGTGTGTGTGTGTGTGTGTGTGTTTGCATATGTTTTCAAAGGTGAGGCCCCTTGGTGACGACAAACAGCCGCCCTCCTTTAGCTTTCTGACGTGGAGATGGTGAGGAATGATAAAGCAAGTATAATTAATGACTCCCATGTTGCCTTGCACTCGAACGCATCCAAATGAAATGCACCAAGAAGAACCTGTTCGGTGTCTCGCCAGGCATTTTACTACAAAGGAACCAGACTGGAACTCCAAGTTTAGTTCCCATGTTCCAGCTATTACAGTTGTAAGATTAGAATCTCAAGTCAATTAACAGATGAAACACATTTTTCCTAAATAGGTCGTGCTGTTTTTCAAGGCAATCGATTTGGAGGCCATTTAGCTAATTCATGAAATAATTTACCCAGTGATGTCATGTCCATTTCTTTTTATCTTGAAAGCGAACCAACTTATCTGCCTATAAGCACCGTTAATAACGCCCCATCAAATAAATCGTTTGAAATGAGTATGCCTCTCCCATTATCAATAATTAAGTGTGATTAAATAAAACAATAAAAGGCATTACAACAGCTATTGATCATGTGCTTTGTGCCTCACTCTGTCAGAAGAAAATTAATTGGCTGAGGGATAACCCATAGAAGTGTTTTGTTAGGCTAATTTCTCATTCAAAACAGAGCAGAGCCCAAGCTCCACTCAAATAATAGTCTATCTGCAGAATATCTGTCCACTTGAGCTCTGTGCTTGCTTGGAGAGACCTGTGAAGGACCTGTGATTTCTTTTCAGTGAGAAATAGACACAGATTGGGATTACTCCACAGATGTTTTACATAGTAGCCAGCAACGTCTTCTGTTTCAAGTACAGTGTATCTACCGAGATATATGATTAGAATGTCTGTGGGGGCAGTGAAAGTTGTAAAAAGCTGGGTAGGGAGTTGGGAAGTAGTAGTTGGGAGGGCTTGTCTTTGTTAGTGAAAAACAGAATGACTTATTAACTTGTTTAATTGTGAGGTGTAGTGTGTGTAGTGTAGCAGAGTGTGAGGGTGTCTGCCTGCATCTGTGTGTGTGCGTGTGTGTGTGTGTGTGTGTGTGTGTGTGTGTGTGTGTAGTGAGTACAGCAGAATGATGTAACCCAGGTTAAGTGTGTCCCCTAGAGGAACTACTCCATTATACCGTACGGTATGCATACAGCATTCTCTAATGCAGCTCAGGCACATCCAGTCCTGTCTACAAAAACATGGAGGCAAGAATTCATTCATGGTACCACGGCATTTGTACAGCCCTGTCAAAAAAGGGTCAAATTGCAGGTTTATATTAAAATTGTTACACTACTTTTGCATACAAAGAAATGAAATGTTGATACGTGAAATAACATCACAAGGGCCTGTCACAGAGAGAGACATGACAACGGCTTTAGTATTTCAACACAGTTTCATAGGGGGATTTTAAAACGCTATATACTGTACCTTGCCCATAAATATATTATGAGACATTCTCTAAAGACCTCAGCATCAGCCGGCTGAAACAATGTTTTTTTTCTTCATGTAATCTCAAATGGAAAGAGCAAACATCTGAGAGCAATTGAAGTGTCTAATAAAAGAGGGGTTTCTCCTCAGTGGCTGGATTTAGCTGTGTGCATTATGAATCTAAATGCTGTCTGAGCATGTTTGATTCACGTCTGTGATTTCACTTCGCAGGAATCAGAGAGTGTGATAATATTTTCGAGCATAAAACTCGAAACCAATAAAGGAAGCCTCATTTGTCAGTGGATGCATTGTGAGATACAATGCATAGTTGAGTGTGTTTCACCTAAAGTCACCTTGAGGACATCACAGCAAATGTTTCAGGCTCTTTCGATCGCCATGGGGTATGGCTGCATCCTGATGTGACGGGCGTGAAACTACGAGGGTTTCTCCCCCCACCCCGGTCTTAACTTCGATCCCGTATTAAATCATGGTTAGTGATGTAGAGTTTCCTATTCAGTGAGGAGGGAGTGACCATGGCGTTACTTGTTAAGCATGAGCTAATGTTTTAAAATGTAACACATGACCCCTGCGCACTGCCAAACTACACATACTCACTTCCATTTGCTCTGCGGCTTTGAGCTGGACTTGTGATTCAGAGTGAGAGTCCTTAAGAATTGCTCCATGTGGAGTTTTCTTTTTTTTCCGTTCTTTTCTTCTTCTTTTTTTAAAGACAACAGACCACTCACCTCACAGTGAAAGGCACATGGTTTTAATTTGCAGAAAATAAACTTGACATTGTTAAAGCCAATTTCGATTTTTATGGGCAAAGATGAACATTTTCCACTGAGCGCCAGCTTGCAGCTACATTTCATGCATAATATGGTTTAAGAGAGGGAACAGGGGAAAGATACCACCCAAACGTTAGACAACCATATATGATGCTTTGCTTATGGAACAAAAAACTTTGATGAAATTCTGATATTTTAGTGTAAAATATGCTGTAATTTAGAAATACCTGCAGTTTCAAACTATTAATGACTCTCTGAACATTGTAAATATTAGACATTATACAGAAATTACATGTGCAGTAAGAAAAGTTTGATATTTATAGAGGCTTATTTTTAAATCTCTCTTATGTAGGCCTAAGAATATTGAGATTTGGTTATAAAAAACATACTTTACTTTGTCAAATTTCAACCATGTGATCACCAGGGTAAACTTAAGTAGCCTGCAGTGGACAAATGGACGCTTAAAAACTATAAATTTTACTAGGATCCCTACTTATTCACAGGGGTTTTGTATTTGCTTTGAAATATCCCCCATGTCAAGACAGAACAACACTGGGCAAGCTTAGTGGGGGGAAATGTTTGTCCTAATTATGTTTCCAAAGTTTCAAAGTCAGGAATTTTCTGGACCTGAAATTTTCCCCCCATTCATTTCTGTTATTGATTAAAGCCTTATTTAATGTCTGTGTTACTGAGAACAAAGAACTTTCTGATTACAACTCCAGCCCCCCCTTGCCCACCCCTCCCACCCCTGCCTACAACTCCACCTCCACCCCACCCTCCCCACACTGGTGGAGTTACTGTTGCTATCAAGGGAGGCAATCAAGAGAATCGCATCAATATCGTTCACTACGGTGAACCACACCAACACAGAGGATCTCTTACCCACTGTCTCCTCCATTCCCGCGGCCAGGATCTCTGCTGTGAGTGAGCCTGAGGCTGTTATAGAAGAGCGCACTGTGCTCTCTAACCTTGTGGCAACTGCTCTGAGCATCTTTTTGACTTAAGGCCTTCACTCCAAGAACAGAGGGTTTCTTTTTTTTTTTTTTTTTTTTTTTTTTACAAACACACCCCAAGTCATCACACAACAAATAAATCAGTAAATTCAACAATAGACTGTCTCATGCATATGACTATGATGTCCAGCAGCCCTGGCAGAAAACCAAGTGGTCACATGAAACGAGAACACATACAGCAGCGAGCGATGTCAGTGACACACACATATGTGCAAATCTGTAAAAGAACTGGCTGAGCCAACTTAGTCTTGTTGAAGCTAGCTAAAGTGACAAGCCATCTGTTCTGTTGAGCCTCATAGTGGCCAACCTTGATTAACTCTATGACCTCTAAAGCTGGAGTTTTTGCTGTAATCACCATTTAGTTCCTGTTCATGATGATGGTGTTAGCCTCTCACCTATGCAGTAAATGAGCCCCCTGCAAGACATGCTAAGCGCACAAGTATTTCAAATTTGATCTGTAAGATAGGCTCCATTTGTTTTTTTTCCCTGTATGATATCTGTTTAAGTGAAATTAGACTGTTGTTGATATGTTTTCTATTTTCGGTGATAAACAGTATCAGATCCTCTCCGGTATGCTCAAATTAAGGGAAATTTGCCATATAGCATGTCTTTTTCCAGAGCTGTCCTTTTTGTACTGTTGTGCTCATCTTCTTTTCTTTTTTTTTCGCCAAAAGCTGCAGGGGTGCCTTGTTGTCTGAGATGACTCCCTCGAAACAATCAATAAACTTGTGCACTGTCTCCAAGCAGCACAACATGTGCAGAATAAAACACGCAAGAGAAGAAACCAGAGAATGTCTGAATCAGACACAGATGAATCATTGTTATTCAAGCAAAGAAAATGAGGGTTTGGTTTACAAGGACAAAATTTGTGCAAGGAGGACATGCGTATTTTCCTGAAAGTGGTGTCTCTCAAACAAAATTTGATAACTGGATAGATTTTTTGTTGCTTGCTGTTGAGTAGGCCTAATTATGTCTATCATGCTGCACATCCTCAGGAGGCAGATTTTGCATAGGCCTATATTAGTAATCAAAACAATTGTTTCTTTCACATGGGGTGTAGCTTATTTACAGTCAGTTTATGGTATGACTTTTAAGTTACATTGCATTCATATCACTCTACATACAAGACCATACATACATTGTCTTACCATAATTTAATTTATTTTTTTTATCATGGTTTACCAAGACAACTCTTTCTCCTAATGGTGTCTTCTTTGCTTTGATGTATTATTCAGCAAAAAAAGCAATTCTCTCTGTTTTCCCATCCTCCACTTGCTGACCTTTTCCCATTTCCTCTGGGCGGGTCTTATTGTTTTAATCTGTGGCGGAGGAATAAATGCGATTTAAGATTTTGATTAGCACATTTTTCCTCCCCACTTGCCATCAATGACCTTTGGCTCAGTTTCTTCTTTGTAGACACATACTGTGTTAGTGCATAAATGCATTTATTCATGATGGGCAGAACAATTTCTATCTGAATTCAACAGTGCCTAAGCAGATATGTACGAATCTCTACCCAGAATATGATTACTGGTGATACCTACCCGAGGCCTGTTACATTTTTAGTCAGCACACAAGCTAAACTTCCCATTAAATTGTAGGTAAGACAAATATATGCAGCATCTTCATGCATGATGAAATAGTTCAGAGGTTAAAAAAATGGTCTACATTCTGCTGGTCCTTCCAGTAGCCTCGGATGTGACCCACATACCAGCTAATTTAGATCAGATAATCTATGTGTCTTGTGTCAACTGTACTTTATTGACAAAAAAAAAAAAGTTTGCTTGCACAATTAAGCCTTGGAAAGCCTGTTGGATTGTTTTCAAAAATCAGAAAGTAGCAACCACCAGCATTAGTAATGACGTTTTAGTATCATTAGGCTTACCTGTAATTCTTTCCTACATTATAAATGTTTTGGTTTGCTAGGTGAGAGGGCTGCACACAGGCAGTAGGCTCTGATCCTTGCAATATAAGCCTAAAAAAAATCCTGCGGACTTATTCTCAAAAGTGATTGAATCAACTCATTAAGTACTTAGTTGTTGTGTTTTATATACACTCCAGTCTTGCTAAACGTGACCTAATTATTTATTGATTATGTCGGGCCTACCAGAGAAGCCCATTTAAACGGGCTTTAGACTTACCCTCTGAACTTCAGCATCGTTGGAAACCTCGCGCCATCGTCATTCTCGCGATAAAAGTACTTCCCGGTAACCTGGGGAAACGAGAATTTGAATTCAAAGCGAACCCCGGTGAAGAAATGAGTACAAATGACATAAGTTAGCATAACGAGTTCCAAAACACGCAGTGGGAAAGGGTGAAATGTAAGTTATGCCGTGCTGTGTAATTTTTTTCTTTTTCTTTCATTTAATCATTTGAATGCACGCTTACCTTTGAACGTAACCCTGTCAAAATTCTGCAATATAACTAGCTTGCTACTAGCAAGTTGGTGGAACTAGCATCGCTTCTCATAGGACAGCGTTATTTAGCCAGCTAACGTTAACGTTAACATAGCCTGTGATGTGCGATGTTTCAATAAACCGTAGACACCCCAACATGCTTTTTCACATATTTGGCTTTGCACACAAATGTAGCGATAGTTAACTTGAAGTTGACTTACGCTTCTGTGTGTAAGTTTTGGTGGGCCTCTTGCATTCTACCGTTTCACAGGTTTTATCATGACTTTAGAGCAGGCTTGTTAACACAATTTTGCGTTGTTTTTTGTGGCGTTTCCGCATAAAATAGCGTGAAATCACCTTTCAATACATCTCTTGCCGGAAGTGTCAAGCTTTGTCATTATTAAATAGCCTTCGGTGTGCTGTGAAGTGCCATTGTGTTTACAAATGCAGTATTTTCAACTAGGTGTATGCTCTCCTTTATTGCATTCCATGTGCATCTTCCAACAGATTGAGTGCCATCTTGGAAGAAAATCAGAAATGCCATCGCCCCAAGTCTTACAGCCCGTCCTCAAAATGAAAGTGGACGAACTCTTCCTGAATTGGTTGAGTGAACCCAATACTCAGGTGGTCCTGAAGGAATACCTCTGGAAGATCAAGAATGGAGACAAGATTGAACTGTGCTCAGGGGACAGTAAAGACAATTGTACGTCCTTGCTCAGTGAGAATGGCCACTCACCGGGCACTAAAAGTGGGCCTGACAGGACTTCAGCACCCTACAGTGCTGCATCCAACCCTCCATCTTCGACCTTGCCCTCTGGTAGTGGGGGACTTACTCGAGTGGGGTCCAATGGAAGGGCTCTGCGTCGCTCTGTTAGTACCAAGAAGGTAAGGATGCTTGTCTCTTAGAGTGAGAGAAAAGATGCAAACATTTACAACTGCATTTTACAACTATTGATGTTCTTTAGGCAAACATGTCTAAGCTTTTTCTCAGTGAGGCCCACTGTGTATAAAAGACCTAAGCAAGCAGATATTTGTCTAAATGAATTCCCCATATGTTGTGTTTGACTAAATACATGGTGTTGGAAATTAACCTAAATGTGAATATCTGCAAACCACTGAAAGAAAAATGGTTTAATTTTAGGCCACTCGCCACTCAATAAATAGGTCTAGTCTAATGGTGTGTTTACGGGATACTTGGAAGTTTGGAGTTTTTGATGTCTTCACCAATCAAGAGTGCCCCTCTGACATCAGAAACTGTGGAGTATCTGGGAGTTCAGTGGTCAGAGGGGCTTTGTTGCTCTTGATTGACATCAGAAACTCCCCACTTCCCAATATCCCGTGAATGCACTAGAAGCATTTGCATTTGAAGTCTAGGCCTACCAACCACTTTCATAGTTGTCCTGAATGTGACTGGTGCTAATTTTGATCCCTGTGTCCTAATCAAGTATATTAAGTACATTTATGACATGACAATGGGGTATCTGCAGCCATCTGAAAAGTATATTACTTTGCAGTCAGGGTCATTGCTCTGCCAAAGAACTAAGCTTCCTTCCTGTCCGTGCAGTAGGTTATGCAAGTACCTGTTATAAAGACCAGATATTTTATTTTGTCAGTCATGGGACACCAACTGGATCAGGCCCACATTATGCTCTCTTGAGTCATGCGATATGGATTGAAACTATGCTTTGTCTAGTCAACCACGTCCTTAGGATTTCTCTGATCTTGTGAGTGAGTTACTTATTTGTTGTCATTTGAGATGGCTTTATTGCTTTGTATTTTTCATGATGTGATGGGATTTTGTCTAGTCTTTCTGTTTTGCTGATCTAGTGCAAGTCTGTTATAAAAGTAGACCAAAGTATGTAGTGACAGTTATGAAGGAGAATGTTGACGTGTCTATGTGTCTGTCTCCTAACCAGCATTGGCTGACTGTTCAGTAGGTCCATTAACAGAGCTGTGCACCCTGAAGGGGTCAGACAGAGGACAAAGTCTTCGATCAGTGGGCTCAAACCTTTTTATTGTGTTACTCTCACCGTGTATGGGTTCCAGTGTTGATGAAAGGTCATGTGATATACGAATTAAACATGACCATGTTTATTTTAGCATGTCCAGTAGCCTTAGGCCTATAAGCCTGATATTTGCGAATGGTTTATTTTTTAACAGTTAGTCTAGTCTTCAAATATGACCTCAACTCTTATGATGAAATATCACCATCAAACAATCAGAAGGTTGCAAAAGACTGAACTCTGTCTTGTCAGCCATTCAGTTAAAGGGCCAGAGATGCGTGTTTGTCTCATCTCATCTCCTTTCCCCCATCTTACCACAAGAGGATGCTGAGTGTCCTTGCCAGCCAAAACCCTGGATCCAGTGTCCATCTCAAACTGGAGAATGGAAACAGCATGTCTGTTTGTCTGTCAGCGTGTGTGTGTCTGTGTGTGTGTGCGCTCGCATTTGCGTGTGAGTGTGACTCTGTTGTGTTGCTCTGCTGAAATACTTTCCATGTGTTCCACCCAACCCCACCCGACCCTGGGCATGGAGGGAGTGGCGCAGGCTGTATGATCCTGACAGGCCGTGGAATGATAATGGGCCACTCCCTGTGTTGGTGGCCATGCATGTGGGGTGGGGTGTCCAAAGGGGGGTGATTGTAGCCCCTTTGTTGTTTTTGTTTTTTTTACCACATCAGGCATAGTTTTTGATTATAGACCGCCTCTGAGCTAGCATAAACAACAAGTTAAAATGCCCATCAGACAGGTCAGTCATTTTTGCAACCCATTGTACATTGTACTGATATACAGTGGGAGATCATTTTATTCCCCTTGCTTTGTTTCTTTAAATTGTATGTGTAATCACTTACATGTTCCTGTGTGTCTGTTGTGACTACTAGTTTGTAGTAAGTGGCATTTCACATGCTGAATCTCATAATTCAATTGTAAGGGATATCACTCAGCAATGAGAGAGGTGAGCTAACAGAAACAGATCATAGATCTGTGTGTGTGTGGCCTTAATGACAGTGAGACTTCCAGACAGCTGACACTCCCTGCATTGGCTTGTATGGCTACATGTCAACGAGACTAGCAGCCTGTCTGCCAACCAAACCAGGCTGCCTGCGTGAAGAAACTATCAAGTCTCCTCCCCCATTCCCTAGTAATCCCTGATGGCCTGTGTCATCTTAAGCCTGTCTGTTCATTTGCATTGGGTGCTTTGAATGTTTAAGTGTAGGTTGAATTTTGTTGTCGGACACCCCCGCCCCACACACACACAGCTCAGGTCTTTGAGTATGTGACAATTTAGTTTGTGGTCGCGTAGCTTTCTTTTTAATGATTCATAAAGCCTGGTGGAAAGATTTGTGGCATTTTTTTTACTAGAATGCAACCCAGTTTCTGACCAGAACAGACACGTGCATACTGTATCTCCACCCCCCCCTCCCAACACCAGCTTACCACCTTACCCTCCCAGGGGAACAGAACCTACTTCTGCGGTATCCTGTTTTTCTGTTTTGGTGCCCTCCCTGGAGTTAGCTCGGGTCAGAAGGTCAGGTTAATGCGTGCGGGACAGCAGCACAACTGGGTGATTTGGGTGATGTCGGGTCAGGTCACGTCAGTGGAGTGTGCAACAGCTGTCTGGAAACAGCGCTGTTGTTGTGAGCACAGGTGGTGTTGGACCCAGCTCCATGAGTGATGCCACGTTTTGTGTGAATAAGGTGAGTGTGTGTGTGTGTGTGTGTGTGTGTGTGTGTGTGTGTGGTGTGTGTGTGTGTGTGTGTGTGTGTGTGTGAGTGAGTGAGTGAGTGAATGTTGGCTATAATGTGTGCCTGCCAGTCTGTCTAGCTGCCCTTCCCTCAGATCAGATAAAAGTTTCCTTGTGTAATATGTGGTCAAGCAGCGAAGGCAGAGATCCATTTTTCTTCAGAAGATTGGTGGAGGTGGATTGGTGTAATGGGTCTCTATAGCCATAAAAAAGTGGAAAATCGAGTCGGAGGACAGCCTGGTATAATTTCAGCTATTGTTTCTGAAGATTTTTTAGATGATGGTCCCATTCCATCCCCCACAACCCACCCCCCGCCCCTCGTCCTGTCCTTTGAAAGACATCTGTGAGCAATGAATCTCTGTCATAAGCGTTGCCATTTTCTGTATGTCTGCTTAATGCGATTTCTCATTGGGAGAGGAGGAAAGAGCTTTGACAGATGTGAAGAGGCTTTGATTTCCGTGTCGAGTTCTTTTCTCAGGCGCTCTGGCGATCTGTTCGGCACTGTTCGGCAGACGGGACAACTGTTGTACATTTCATATTTTCTGGCATGTGACGCAAGCAAGTCTGTGCCCGCGGCTTGTCAGAGAGCATTAAGGGGATTCAAGTCTAGCATCGAGTCATGCTCTATTTTAAGAGAGGGGGCCAAAGGAATTCCAGAATACAAATGCATTCTTCAAAGGATTAGTTAAAAATTCAATTAACGTCATGCCGAATGCAGCCCGAGACAGCTGCTCCTAAACTTGACACAAGACACCGACGAAGATAGCCTTGGTTCCCTTGTGCGGGTATTAGCTACTCAGAAACCAGGCCCCAGAGCTTGGTGCTGGGTGCAGAGTGGACAGATGCGTCCTACCGTGTAATACAGTGTGAGGGAATGTGGCGTGGTCATGCACTGCTAATTGTCCCAATAAATGATCGCTGCTCATTGTCTTGATCGCCTTTGATTCTATTTGTGATGGGATGTGAGTGGAGGGGGCTAATTTGGAGACAGGCAGCCTATGAGAATGCCACTCAAGTTCCACCCAGGCCCCAGTTATTTTTAATGTCTGTCTCCACAATCCTTCCACTCTTGGGGTCAGAATGGACCACAGATGGAATGGCTGGCTATTGATCTTTTATAGATTTAGTCATGTGCTCTAGTGTTTATTTTTCAAGAGCAGCTAGGTCTAGGCTACATTTTGACCAAGGATTCATGTTTAAAATACAATGCTTGCAAGCAGATTAGGCTTAGACTGGCTAGATATTAGCTGGGTTTTCATCCAGCTTATTCAGATTTCATATTCGCATTTCAAAAATTAATCTCAAGAACATGCGCATATCCCTGTGGTTCCATTAACTGTGTAATACGAATAAAAAGTGAACATTAGGTTAATCAGTTGACGTTCCGACCAGCTGTTGGATCAAAATGTAATGCCACCAAGACAACGTCTATGGATAGAAATGCGGTAAATGCGAATATACGTAAATTAAACTGTTTCCATTAACTTAAATTGCATTATGCCTTATTCGCATCAAGTGTTAATCCACCCCCCTCAAGCGAATTGAACTTATACCGAGGGTTAGTTATTCGCATAACTTAAGCGTGCATTCTCAAGTCGGATGGAAACCCAGCTATTAATCACACGCATAAATGTAAACACCTGCCACTGTGTGCCTCATTGGTCATTGATTGACAAGTTATCGCCCAGAGAAAAGGAATACTGTTTTCTTATTAGCTAACAGGGTGTGTGTTGACTCCATCCAACGGCACACCTTTGAAGTGAATCTGGTGAAAATTTTTAGTCACATTTAGGCTCCATTTGAATGCTCTTTTTAATGGTAACAATAACAACCATAGTAAACAGCGGTTGAACTTGCAACTAGCAATGAAATCCGCTGTTACCAGCAATAACCACCCTTGTTAGCAGGAAAAGAAAGCAGTAGAGCAACTGACCAGCTTTCCTTAAAACTGTAATGCAGACATTTTACCTTAATGTTCCCCCTCAGAGGAAAATGTGTTTTAAGTCACTTCGGGTTTTGCTTGTTCTTTCAAACGCTCCGTTTGTTAGGTCGTTACTATTGAAGGAGAAATTAATGCTGACTGTCCAAAATCTACCCCCAGACCATGTTTTTGTGTGTTTCAAATGCAGACCAACTGTTGTCTGCCCTTTTGACCATTTGTGCAACATGCGTGGATACTGCAAAAAAGGCCTCAGAAGAAATAAAAACACTTAAGAATGATTAACTTCCCTTCAGCTCTTTGTCTCAAAAACCTCAGATGAAGGTTTCCCATTCCTCGTTTCAGGCTTTCACCCCAAAGTTCCCCTTTTCTAAGAGGAAAACATGTTCTGTCCATGTCTCTTAAAGATGTCTGTTAAATCCCCTCCATAAAGTTGAAAATGACTTCAAGCAGGCTGTGGCCTTTGCCAAACAACGGCCACAAAAATCACTCTCCGATTTGGGACTATGAGGGGGGGGGTTAAGGGGACAGTAAGAGTGGGTTGAGTGTAAGTGGTTGGTGGGTACTCCTTAAACAAGCAGATCAGAAGTAGGAATGGATCTGAATGTGCTCATGATGCTATTGATGTACCCATGATGCTATTGACGAGCTCACGGGAAGGGCTCACGACCAAACAACATTCCTCTCTGTTTTTCTCCCTCTTAAGTTTTGATTACAGTCACATTTCTGTGTGTGCTTGTGCGTGTGTGTCTGTGTGCACTAATGTGTCCGTGTCTGTCGTATGTGTGCATGCGTGTGCATGTGTGTGTGTGTGTGAGAGAGAGAAACTATCTGCCGTTCTGACATGCCTAATGTCACAGCAAAAGCCACTGGGCTTTCAGTCACTCTACCCCCACCAGCGTTATGCAATGGGCTCAGGACGGAGTATTACAGGGAATGTGGCATTTAGTTCCTCCATGGTGTTTATCTTGCAACCCTACAGGTCATTCTAGCCACATGTGATCCATACACAGCAGTGTAGTGCCTTACTGACTAAGGATTTAGACCATTGTCCTGATCGCCAGTTGCCCGCTGTGCTTCTAAACCTATAGACCACTACCTGAATTACAGCAGGAAGTGCAAACTGACACGCTAACAAATAAATACACACACACACACACACACACACACATTCCTAATATGCGGTAGATTGTGGAAACAAATTCCATAGCCAGTCCTTTTTTTCCTCAGCAGTATGTTCAGGAACTAAACAGGTGGGTCCAGCATGCTTGCTAAAGTGCCGTTGGCCAGACTTTGAGGTTTGTGCCTCAGAGAACGGCAGCTGGTTTGTCCTGTGCCAGATATAGCCTAGCCTAGCCTTGCCCAGCTCAGCCCATACTCTACTACAGTGTCCAAGGCCCAAACCACCAGCACATGACCAGCTTTGTTTCCATTTTCCAGTTGTATTGTGGGGAAACCATGGCATGTCTGTTGGCTTTTGGCCCACGTTGATCATTGTGTGTGTGTGTGTTTGGTGGGCTTCAGTGACAGGGCATAGCTGCTCTGTGCAAAGTGGCAGCTTTGGCATAGGCAGTTGGCTCTCTGACAGACTAGCTGGCTGCCCCCCTCTTTGCCCACACTGAAAGACCCACGGCCTACCCGTTCAGTCAGTACCAGCTCCCTATCATCTCCAAGCACCATGCACACTGAGTCAACAGTCATAGGAAGGAGTCTCGTGTGTGCGTGTGTGTGAAACTCTACAGTGGCTGTCGTCATCATGTTGCTGATGTTTGGTGTGTGGAGAGGTGGCTTTCCCACAAAGCCTAGCAACAACAGAAAAACAGAATCCTCAAACTTGCAGCTGTAAGTTTATTTTGGCCCATCCGTGGATTTGTTTGTGTTTGTGTACGCACGTTCCATTCATACACTGCATGTTGACCAGTGTGATGGATGGTAAAAAGCACATAAGCTACAAAGGAATCAGAAGCAGAACAGCACAGAATGAAAACTTGCCTACCGGGGATGAGAAGTGGACGGTGCAGAGTTGAAACAATAACAAAGATCTAGTGATGAACAATCAAACAATATAAGGATAATTTAAGACACAAGTCTTTTATTTTGTTTAGAGTTATGGTTCATGCTGCAATTTTATTTCATTTTATGTATTTTTTACTTTATGTGTTTATTTATTTATTTTTTATTTCTGTATTTTTTGCTAAAACTTGAGCACTGTGTTGGCGGCTGTCCAAATCCATTTTTGCTCATTAAGCTTGTTTTGAAAACAATACCAGTTGTTTGCAGGTATATGTTGTTTTGGGGTGGGGCGGGTAGCTCTTGCTAAGATTTCTTTGGATCAGCGCGTTTGCAGAGGAATTGATGTAATTGCTGTCAGTTGGGGAACGGATGTTTGTCAGCACTAAAGCTACTTCTGCTTTCTGCAGCTCCTGTTTCGTAGTGATGCCCAAACAGTGCATGTTGGGGCTTTTAATAGTCCGAGACTGGTTCAGCCATCATTCTTTGAATTCAACACCTCCCCCACCTCCACCAACACTTACCGACTAAGTCTTGTCAACTATAATAAGATATGGAATGGCTGGAACCTACAGACTTGGAAGGCAAAATAAACAAAGTCCTTAGGCGGCCATTCAGTGGTTTCATCGCTATTATTTTTGCTTCCCAACCCCCACCCCTTTTTTAAAAAAAAAAAAGAAAAGAAAAAAATGTAACGAAAGCCCAGTTGTTTTCTAAAGCTGTATTTTCCAGTCTATCGCTTGGTTACCGTGTGACAAAAGAATGCTTTTAGAGAAAGTATTGAAATCAAAGCCTTCACAAAATAGTACAGTGATGACAACTCTCCACAACACAGAAATGATTTGGGACACTAATAGGAAGGGTTTGAAACTTGTTTGTTAGCGTGGCAGGTTTTTTTTTTTTTTGTAAATAATGTAACTGGTAAGTTGCATTGTGTCAGCACAATTGTTCCTCATAAAATAAATAAATAAATAAAAAAGTTCTTCTGGAAAAAGAACAAAGGTTGCTATGGTGATCATGATAATTATGTGGTGGGTACAATCATTGACACCCAGTCATCAAAAACACAAGTTTCCCAAAACAACAGGTTTGTCTTTTTTATATAACCTCCCACCATTGCAGTGGAATACAGACTGGAAAAGGCAGCTCCATTCCCACCCTCTCTTTCCCAGTCTCACACACACACACACACAGAGAGAGAAACACCCTCGCCCCTATCTCCTCTGTGACTTTTCAGGATAGCGTGTGTGTGTGTGTGTGTGTGTGTGTGTGTGTGTGTGTGTGGTGTGTGTGTGTGTGTGTGTGTGTGTGTGTGTGTGTGTGTGTGACCTTAGCTCGGCAAAGTGTGATGCATGGGAGGACAGGCAGAACAGTCTGTGGGAGCATTGCAGGGGGCTCAGGACAGCAGCTGCCAGTCCCTTTCAGCCGCTCCCTCACCCCACTAAGAAGCCTGCACTCCGATAAAGGAAAGCAGTGCGTTGAGTAGCTGTGTGTGTGTGTGTGAGAGTGTGTGCGCACGCTCATATGTGTTTATGCAGCTTGCGCTGGGACAGTACCACAGTTCACAAGAGGAAGATTATCCCGGGCCGGACGGAGGGACTGTTTACAGTAAGCCCCTCTCGCAGCACAGCACCCTCTCCTCCTCCTCCTCCTCCTCCTGCTGCTGCTGCACCCTCACCGTCTGTTGTGGCTTTTAGTTAGCCGTGTGCCTGGACACTTACTTGGTCAGTTAAGTAAGCTTGTCCGTGAGTCCGTACGTACGTGCGTGCGTGAGTGGGTGCGTGTTTGGTCTGGACGCTCTTGATCGCCTCTGCCACTGGGAACATTAGCCAGCGAAGAGCGACAGGAGGAAGATGAGGATGAAGGAGTTGTCCCTGCGGCAGGACCCCGACCTGAGGAAGGAGCTGGCCCTGCTGGCCCGCGGCTGTGACTTTGTGCTGCCCTCGCGTTTCAAGAAGCGACTGCGCGCCTTCCAGCAGGGACAGGCAGGTGGTCTCCTAACTTGGTTCACCATTTTGAGTTATTCCGATATGTGATATGTCTGGGTTTTTGGTTGCCATGGTTTGACACTTTATGCAACTAACCTGTGCTTAACCACCTTCCTCAACTATTTGCAAGTAAGTCTAACCAGTTAGGCTATCTGGGCAAATTGAGTAATCCTGGTTTTAGGGGTTATTCTCTGTTGTAGTTTTCACCCTCCCCTTCCCTTTTTTTATTGAATGAGGAGCTGGAGAGGACTTTTATTTTTGAACATGCAGGCCTATATTTATTTGTTTACCTACCTATTTGTGCTTCTAGAGGTGTTTGCCAGTGTTGACGTTGTGCAGTTGGGAGGGGGGGTAGGGCAGGCTGCCCTTGCAACTCTGACCGTCAGTGTGGCATTCTTGTGAGTGTGCAGGGATGTCACAGGGATTAGCGACTAGGCTCTGGAGCCTACTAATGTTTAGCATGAAGAGCGCAAGCGGGAGAGGGGAGAAAGAACGAGAGAGAGAGAGAGAGAGAGTGAGCGAGCAACTGACTGACTGACTGTGAGCAAGGGAGTGAGGAGGGGAACTTCAGATTCCCATGTTCGTTCACTCACTCATGCCTGCGCTCTCTCTCAGGCAGGAGGTGCACATTCCCTTTTATAGACATGCCTGACGCCGAGAGTCCCAGGCAAAGATTAACAGCATCCTCGGCAGCTCCCGGCGAGCGCTAACGCTACGCAGAGGCACATCAAAGAGCTGCTCAAACACCCGTAGAAAGGCCTAGAAGCCTTATAAGGATCCTGAAGGAGGGTGATTTTTAAAAACACAGACACCCGCGTCTTTGGCTCTGCGTCTTTTCAGCGCTGTCTGTGAGCAGGCCTGCTTTTGTCTGGGTGCACCTATGCGCATCTGGCTTTTCCTTGACTGGTCTTCTGGACGGTGAACCAGTCATGATTTAAGTCAGCCAAGTAGGCAACCTTTTGCCATGCTACATCATGAGAGCCACTAACTCACTCTCACACACTCTCTCTCTTGTTGTCGGCCATCACAGCTTCTCCACGACGAAGGCGCTTGCGTGTTTATGTGTGCATGGGTGTGATGTAATTGAGAGCATCATGGTGGCTGCTTCGTAAATATCACTCACAGATTGAGTTGTGAGATTCCCTAGTTGTGTAAACAGTGGCTGACTAGCTGGTATGCAGTGCGGCCATGTTGCATTGCACAGGGCTGTTTTTAGTGCACACACTGGGTTGATGCTGGTGAGACTACAGCTGGGACGTGCATTCCAGCGTAAGAGACGAGATACTAATAGGGCTGCAATGATTAATTGATTAGCCAATTAGTTATTAAATTAATTGAAAGCTATTGTGGTAATTGACTATTTGTTTTTTTGTTTTTTTTTAAAGCAATGATCAGTCATTATGGTAATCAACTAACTGACTTTTAATACCTTATAACTTCTTAAACTTGGAAATTGTCAGCAGTACCTGCTCTTGGCAATGGTTAACCAAACATCTTTGTTATGTGGCCCTTTCCTCAGGGAGTGTTTTTGACTGGACCTGAAAATGTATGCAGCTTCTGACAACTTCTGCCCACATTCAGTCCAAATCAGTCACAACACGCATCCAGCGTCATAAGACAAGGCAGTTGCAACATAGTTCCCTGTGAAGCATTGCTTCGTTTGTCTGAATTTTCAAATGTGTTCAAATACTTCACACAGAAGAAGTGGTGGGGACACAGTGTGCACTCCATGACACTCTGGCGAGACTCTTGCCCCTGTGAAGGCCACACTGCACCCGAGGTCGAAGCCCATCCCCTCCACAGATAAAGCTGTCACTCATGCCGTGCATCCCGGAGGTCTCATTCTTCTTTCCGTTGCCATGACACTCCTGCCCCACCACCCCGCCCCCATGCTTGCGGAAAAAATGGCGAGGGGTGGGGGGGGGGTTGGGGGGGTCTCCCACTCCTTGGCCTCCACCCACCTTCGCAGCTGCCACCAGGCGCATACTCCTGGCGTCGCGTTACAGCCGCTAGCCGAGCCTCTGAATTAGATTCCAGAGATTCAGCCAAAGCAGTTGGACACCTCACACAGACCCAGGGCCCCGAGCAGATGCTGCGGCCTGCACGCAGTTTTACCAGCCATTTTGGCCTTATCGAATGACTACCGCTGCACACTCGCACAGGCTTCAGTAACACCGAGCATAATAAGGCTCAAATTCAATTGCCCACATTTGCCCCCCGTGTCCAGAGCTGAAAGGAATAGGATAGATGAGGTTTTAGCGTTGTGTCGGTATGCGTGTCTGAAAAGCATTGCTAGCACTTTAAGTGAACCGTATCTGCTTTCAAAGTCTCTGCCTGAAGGGAGTTCAGGAGCACTTTGCCACCAGCAGTGGTGCTAAAAGTTTAAGCTAGGCCTAGGGGAGTGTGTCCTCAATAAGTCGCGTAATTGGTGTCATGTGGTAGTTTGAACTTCACACTCAAAGAACCTTTCTCAGCAAGTTATTAAAGTTCATTTAGTTGCCATGGAAGAACAGGCCCGTGTGTGTGGTGAGTGAGAAGTCCTGCTTGTTGTGCGATGGTCAAAGAGACTGTGTGTGTGGTGTGTGGAGTGGTGGGGGGCGGAGGAGAGATTGTGGGAGAGAGAGAGAGAGAGAGATAGAGCAAGTGGGAGAGAGGGAGAGAGTGAGTACTGTGTTTGTTGTGGTCAAAGAGACATAGTGTCACTGGTTATCTTGTTCCTCTCCGATCTCCCCTGGCCCCTCCCATTCCAAACAGAGGCTCTCTTAGACACACACTTTCACACACACACACACACACACACAAACACACACACACACTCTATACACACAGCCCTATTTGCTCTGGTGTTCTTACCCCATCCGTTTGCACTGCCGCTGTTTTTTACGGCTGTTGCTTCCTCTCAGAATGCTTACTTAAAAACCAGTCGGTGGTATTTTTGTGGGGGGCGGGGGTGGGGGCTAGCATGGCTTGTTATTTTTTACCCCTGTGGTCTCTTGCACACTTTTTCAAACCTAAAGACGACATGGATGACATCCCTCTGCTGAATGGTCACTTGCATGCATATCGGCAGGTAGGACAAACGTTAAAGCGCTATGTGTGCGTCGCCCTGTGTGCTTGGATGAGGTTTGCTGCCGTTTGGCTTTCCTGTGTTCAGGATGGTGGTGGTCAACACAGCACTGGGTCATTCATGATGTTGACCTTTTAGTTTCACTGGATTTGTTGCTGTACACACATACACAGTTATTGGACCAGATGCTCCGTGGTTAGGACCGTCATCGTTTAACTGCCTCACTGATGTCTGATATAACACTAATAATGTGGAATCACAGTTTGATCGCTAGAAAAGCGCTTTAACTTTAACCGTCACAGAAAGGCAGCCGCTCCAGCCAGCGTGTTTATTTTAATGTGTTACGTGTCCGTTAACGAAAATATGCCATTGGCTACAGCACGAACGCCTATGGGGCTTATAGGTTGGTATTTGTGGAAGTGTCCTAGCCATCACCACCTCCAGAGCCATCCCCTTCTGCAGGGTTATTTGGGCATGGGAGGCCAAATGCCACGGTACTGTTGGCTGTCCAAGCAGCTCTGTGCCTCCGGCAGGGGAGCCCTGGCGGCGGGGCAAAATGGCTCCTAATGGCGTTTTTTTTACACATGCCAGTGTCACTTGACACGTCTTAATTGAGCGCCGTCAGAGCTGGAGTCTAGGAAGGAAGGGGATGAGTGAGAGAGAGAGAGAAAAGAGAGAAAGAGTGAGAGACGGAGAGGAGGGAAGTAAAAGGTTCATAGAGGTGCAATTTGCTGAGCAACCATAACTCTTCAGGATGGGTGTGGTGGGGTAAGAGGATGGATCCTGTGTGTGTGTGTGTGTGTGTTGGGATGATGGGGGGGGGGGGGGGGGGGTGTATTCTGAGGGTGAGGTTGGAAATGTGAGTGTGAGGTTTGGGGGGTATATTGGGGGGGGGGGGGGTTGTGGGTTGTGAGCCCTGTGGCTAACGGCGTTTATTTCTGTCTATTTTGGCAGGCCCAGGTCAAGAAAGAGGAGCCCATTACACCGGCGCTAAGTGAAAGCGTTCCAAAGTTCTACTTCCCTCGGGGGCGGCCCAAAGCCAACCTCAACATCGACCATCTCATTTCCAAGACAGAGAAAATATTTTCTCAATTCCCCAATGAAAGGGCCACCATTGAGGACATGGGGAGGGTTGCCAAGGTAAGGGGGCTGATTTGTAACGTGGTAGCTTCAAGCTTTCCCCTGCCACCCAGCAAATTGTTTTCATTAGCGTAATTAGCTCAAGCTCATAACTGTTTACAAGTTGGAGGGGCTGTTTCACTCTCTCTCTCTCTCTCTCTCACACACACACACTCACACACACACACTCTCTCACTCTCTCTCTCCCCCCTCTCTCTCTCTCTCTCTCTCTCTCTCTGTCTCTGTCTCTCTCTCACACACACACACACTCACACACACACACACACACACACACACACTCTCTCTCTCTCCCTCTCCGTCTCTCTCCCTCTCTCTCTCTCTATCTGCCCCCCCCCCCCCTTCTCTCTCCCACACACACTCTCTCTGCACTTAAATTTACAAACACACACACACACACACACTCACACAGTTGCTCAGTCACATGCACTCACCCACCCTCTCATTTCTAACTAGTAGAAAAATATTATCTGGGCTCCCACAGTGTGTCACTCGTGACCTGAGGAGACCTTTAACTGCCTGATTGCTTTTCCCCTGAGGGACTTTGTGTATGCGTTTGGAAGAAAGAAAAAACTATATCAGCGCAAACACAGATTAACAAACACAATCAGGAGCTCCTCTCCTCTCCTCGGGTTGTTTTTGCACATCAGAGAGACTGCCGTTAAAGGCTCAGGTCTCATCACCCAGGCGAGAGCAGCCTTTCCCTGGCCGCACTAACACACCGCCGGCTCTGATCAGAGAGAATGGGGCTGACTGCTGGAAAAACACAGATGTGAACTCTCTCTGCACACACACACACACACACACTCTGAGAACCCTGCTCTGGCTTGCTCTGCACTCCTGCAGGTGGCCATCTGTAAAAGATCTCATCACTGCAAATGCACTAAGTAAGCCTTCCCCCTTCTTTCACACTTGCCCATCTATCTGTCTATCATATCTATCTGTCCATCATATATTTTGTATCCATCCAGCTATCAATCTATCTATCGTGTCCATCTATCTGTCTATCATATCTATCGTATCTGTCTATCATATCTATCGTATCTGTCTGTCATATCTATCGTATCTGTCTGTCATATCTATCGTATCTGTCTGTCATATCTATCGTATCTATCAATCAAATGTGTCGTCTTTATCTATCTGTATCTCTCCTGTATCTATCGTGTCTATCTGATCAATCCATATATCAATCTGTCATCTCTCTCTATCTGTATCTGTGTCTATTTATATGTGTATGTATTGTGTGTATATTATCTATCTATCTGTCTATCTGTCTGTCTGTCTTTCTGTCTATCCATCTATCTAATCCATCTGTTGTTTCTATCTATCTATCTATCTATCTATCTATCTATCTATCTATCTATCTATCTATCTATCTAATCTATCTCTTGTTTCTCTATCTGTCTGTCTATCTTTCTTTCTCTCGTACCTTTTTTCTCTCTCTGTCTCCGTCCTCTGTCTAGCAGTAACATCACTGCGATTCCTCTGTGCTGAGCTATGTTCATTTTACTGCGTGTGAAGTTAGCGCATAGCGTATTTCATTTGCCTGTGTATTATTTATTTAGCCTCTTGGACAGTGTGTGTGCTATGCTATTATGGGCTGTGCCATGACCCAATAGAGTGGTCCTGTATGTGAATGTTTTACTCAAAAGGCTTCCTGGAGGGTCTTGCACCAGTTCTTTTGTTTATGAAATTGTGCTGTTCTCTCTCTCTCCCTCTCTCCCTCTCTCTCTTTCTCTCTTTCTCTCTTTCTCTCTCTCTCTCTCTCTCTCTCTCTCTCTCTCTCTCTCCCTTTCTCCCTCTCTCCTTTTTTCTGTCTCTCTCTCTCTCTCCCCTCTCTTTCTCTGTCTCCTCTCACTCTTTTCTCTCTCCCCTCTCTCCCTCCTTCTCTCTCCCTCCCTCTCTCTCTCTCTCTCTCTCTCTCTCTCTCTCTCTCTCTCTGCAGGCCTGTGAGTGTCCTCTCTACTGGAAGGCTCCATTGTTCTGTGCGGCTGGAGGGGACAGGACGGGATTCGTGTCCGTTCACAAGTTCGTCGCCATGTGGAGAAAGTAAGACAATGGGGGGCTTTTTTTTTTTGTGTGTGTGGCCTGGCCTCCGCCCCTCTCTAGCCTCCCTGGGTGCCACCCACAACAATAGGCCCCATGTGGGGGCAGCATGCAGGCCTACACGTCCAGCTATGAATGGCTGAGCGTGACCTGGATGTGCATAGCAGTTGGAAGGTGGGGGTGGAGGGGTTGGGGTCGCCATCTTGCCGATTGTTTGATTGATTGTTGTGGAGTAAGCGTGCTTGTTTCATTCATGACCTAACCCCCCCTCCCACACACAGACACAGACACACACACACACACACACACACACGCACGCACACACAAGGCAGACATTAGAGAGGCAACTCACGGACTTGTTTGTAACGGCTCATTATGTCATAAAGGCTGCATTGGTGTAGGTCCCAAAAAACATGACTGAGAATGAATTCTGAAGGCTAATTTCCACCAGACGGAGAGACTTAGAGAGGCAAAGCTTTAGTCCTTTTCATTGCATCTTTTAGTCCTTTCTTTTCCATCTTCCTTTCCTTTCTTTTCATCCCTCCTTTAACTTCCATCTCTCTTTTTCTCTTTCTATTTCTCTCTGTTCTGCACTCTTTCTCCTTCTCCAAAGCCCTGACCCTGCCATCTGTTCTCTCCTCTCCAGAACACTGCAGACCTGTCACGATGACGCGTCCAAATTTCTGCACCTTTTGGCCAAGCCTGGCTGTAATTACTTGGAACAAGAGGACTTTATTCCATTCCTGCAGGTATGGGGCCGCTGGGTCATAGGGGCCTACTGCTGAGCTCACAGGCTGCACCACCCCCCCAAACACACACACACACACACACACATACACACACTTTTTTCTCTCTCTCTCTCTCCCTCTCCCTCTCTCTCACTCATGCATACACACACATGCACGCACAGACAAAAAAGCCTGCTTGCATATGCATTTATACACACACACATGCGCACACATGCTCCGGATACTGCAGTGGAGTGCTGTGTGATGCACTAAGGCAGGGCTATGTTTAGTAAAGGTCCTGATCTGCAGCACACTCTTATGGAAGCGCACATGAAAAAAAAAACATCAGGTGTTTTGTTTCCAATCATGAGATGGCCAACACCAAAAAATAAATGCACAAAACTAAAATGATCGCAGGCTTCCGACTCCCATGTAGTAACTTAGGTCTTGGCAATGTGAAATATTATTTTAGATATTAAATTTAAAGAGAAAAAAAATCGCTTTTCTATTCAGTATTCTTATTTAAAGGTGTTCTTCACCAATGATTGTTTATGTTTCACATTTTGTTTATGGAAGAGTAAGTCTTCAGCCACAGAAGCAAGGAGAACTTGAGGATGCTTAGAAAAAGAGAGTGTAAAGAAGAGACAAAAAGGAGGGCAAGACGGAGTGAAGGACAGAAAGAAAGAAAGACGGAGCAGCCCTTATTTGCTGTGCTGGTCCCACTCTCCCATCATGCTTGACGGCAGACAGGCAGACCTGCGTGGCGTGGCGTGGTGTAGTGCAGCGTAGCATAGCGCAGCTCAGCGTAGCCTTGGCAGCAGTGATGGACGCATCATCCATATTCAGGCTGGCGTGGGCGTCCTGGGCGGCCCGGTGGTGGTGAGCCCTCGGCAGGCAGCCCGCGAGCCAGCCGCCTCCCTTTTCATTAGCGCCGCGCGGCTCCAGCTAAAGCGGTCCTGACTGCTGTGATGAATGAAGGAAGTATTGCGGCCGAGTGGACGAGACTGTCCCCACCCGGCCCACACCGCCGCTGATTTATGTGTTTTGCTATGATTTAATTTCGCCACACGGGGGGAGAAGGGGTCATTGAGAACTTGGAGAGAGAGGCACACACACACACCACACACACACACACATACATACATACATACCCGCCCCTCACTAAAATAAAAAATAAGCCGTATTAATTTTATTGCCACCTCTCTGCATGCTTGCACATGTCAGAATCTCAGTCTTGTGCCCAGCGCTGAAGGGAGGTAGTGGGAATAAGGAGAGAGAGAAAGAGAGAGAGAGAGAGAGAGAGAGGAAAGAAAGAAAGAAGAGGAAAAACCATGAGCTGGTGTAATAATAGAAAGGTTTTGCTTTTCATTTTCTGGGGAGACGTATAGTAGATTTACTGTTGGCCGGGCCCACATGAAAAGGCTGGCCGCCATGGGAACCAGCCCCGCGAGTCCTCCTGCCCTTGCACAAAAAACTCTCCCTTTGTTCTGAGGCCCCTCAATGTCTTTAGCATGGCGCACATCTAAACATACAGGCAAGCCACATCTGCTTCATTAAGAGTGTGTGTGTGTGTGTGTGTGTGTGTGTGTGTGCGCGTGCGCGTGCGTGCGCGCGCCATTTCAAACACATGGATCCAACATTTTGGATTTTTAGCTTTGTTGTGTCTGTGTCATAAGTATAACTGTTTAAATGTTCAGTTATGTATGCTCAGTAATGTCTTTTAGATATACATGCACACAGCATGTGGAGTGATGTGAAATGTGTGTTATCTCTCTTGCACACACACAGGATGTGGTGAACTCACACACTGGGCTGGCCTTTTTGAAAGAGGCAGCGGACTTCCACTCACGCTACATTACCACGGTAAACAACTTATCACCACACCATCTCCCAACTTCTCCTTTTTCTTATCTTCACTTCAGTCACTTACATTTTTTCACTCTTTTTCCACTCTCAATTTAGTTTAGTTTATTTCTGTGCTTTTCCTTTTTTGATCAAATTTGGGTTTTGGTAAAATCCAAAATTGATCAGTGAAAAATAAATGAATAAATAAATAAAATCTGGTGATATAACGTTAATGTAAAATCAGTAGTCATTTAACCTAAATAGTATTATTGAATGTGATTTTTTTTTTTTTTTTTTTTTTCCCTGTATTCGCAGGTAGTCCAGAGAATATTTTATAACGTGAATAGGTCATGGACAGGCAAGATCACCTGTTCAGAGCTTCGAAAGAGCAGCTTTCTCCAGGTATGGCAGTAAAACCCATCGCACTAGTCATGTCAGAGTCAGGAGTGTTTTGCAGAGGTGTTTACAAGTACCTGGTTTGTTTGTGCGTGGGTGACAGAATGTGGCTCTGCTGGAGGAAGAGGAGGATGTGAACCAGCTGACAGAGTATTTCTCCTACGAACACTTCTACGTCATCTACTGCAAGTTCTGGGAACTGGACACAGACCATGACCTCTTCATTGACCAGAAAGACCTGGCACGCCACAACGACCATGGTAATTTGCGTGCATACGGTTTCAGGAACATAGTTGGATCGTAGTCATAGTGACTTTTTTGTCCTTTAAAACAAGGAAGGATTTTGGCCGGCTAAGGAGGCACCGTGGATTTTTGGCAACAATGACTGAGTAGTTCTCTTACTCGACAGCTGCTCACGTCCCATCTCTGATGGGGAACTCGCATGTCCCCTTACCTCCTCCCCTCCTGCTCCCCATCAAAGCTCACGGTCCTCTTGCCCTGTGGCCCGGGCGTGGCAGAGAAGACCATTAACATCCATAGGCACACTAACAGGCTCTCTGTGCGTGTGCGTGAGCTTCCTGAGGGAAGAATGAGTTGACGTAGTGTCTGCCTGCGTGAGCGCTCTCTCTCTCTCTCCTCTCAGACCCTGAAAGCCTGGCCATTGTGTTCCTGGTATGGAAATGATAAAGAAGTGATAGAATAAAGGGTAGAATGAAGGAGTGCTATGAAGGGGAGAGGGGAGGAGGGGGAGGGGGGGGGATGACCTGAAGCTGTGTAGCCTGACCAGTCTGAAAGTCATATGTAAGCCATGACGGGTGAAACTTTTATGGTTGTGGGTTTTTCATCTGGGGTTGGTCTTCATTTTTTTTTTTTTCCTTCCTCACCAGCCATTTCCAACCGCATGATTGAGAGGATATTCTCTGGAGCAGTGACGAGGTAATATAACCGTACAGCATACGGTTTCATACCTTTGTGTGTACCGAATGACATGTTTCAGCATTGTGCAGTCAATTTCAGTGGCTGAATATATCATATTTATTTGCTGGTGGGAAATCAGACTCCAGAAGGTGAGGCGTCATTCTCAGAGGTGTGTGTGTGTGTGTGTGGGGTCTTCACAGGGATCGAAGAGTCCTCAAGGAGGGCCGTCTGACCTATGCCGACTTTGTGTGGTTTCTCATCTCGGAGGAAGACAAGAGAACTGAGACCAGGTATGTACAGAGAGAGAGACAAAGAGAGAGACAGAGAGAGAGAGATCAATCACCTGGCTGTCTCTCACACACACACAAACTCTGTACACAACATGCTCTCTTCCTCCTTCCTTGTGCAGCATAGAGTACTGGTTCCGCTGTATGGACCTGGATGGTGATGGGGTGCTGTCCATGTACGAGCTTCAGTACTTCTATGAGGAGCAGTGTCAGAAGCTGGAGACTATGGCCATCGAGCCCTTGCCCTTCCAGGACTGCCTCTGCCAGATGCTGGATCTCGTTAGGCCTGAAGTCGAAGGTACAGCACATGTGGCCTCATAAAACGAGCATCGCTGTCAGTTTTGTTTAGCTTTGATAGAGGAACAGCAAGAAAATGGGGAGTCACATTTGTAAGGATTGTTTTTTTTGTGTGTGTGTGTGTGTGTGTGTGTGCGTGCGTGCGCGTGTGTGTGCGTCTTATTTGCAGGTAAAATAACCCTTCGTGATTTGAAAAGGTGCAAGATGTCCCACATATTCTTTGACACCTTCTTCAACATAGACAAGTACCTGGATCACGAACAGAGGGACCCTTTTTCAGTGGTGAGGGTAAGCTCCTAAACCCTCCATTGGATATTGGGTGTTGCTTGACTGAGTTTAGGCAGTAACAGTCTGTTTTGTTTGTTTGTTTGTTTGTTTATGCGGTGAAGGATGGAGAGACTGAGGGCCAAGATATTTCCGACTGGGAGAAGTACGCCGCGGAAGAGTACGACATCCTAGTGGCGGAAGAGACGGCCAACGAGCAGTACCACGATGGGTAGGGTCACTTTCACCATGGCTGCCATAACATCTCAGCCCTCACGTTTACAGGCATTCCCACAGAGGGATAGCCATGCCATACTGATGTGGCCTTTTCTCCCCCCCTCAGCATAACACTGCTGTTTGTTTTGTGGGTACTAATGGTCCTTAAATGCTCAACACTGCTGATTTGTTCCCTTATCACAAGGGATTGCAATATTCTTCAGTCCCCTGCTAGTCTTAACTGGGGTGTCAGTCTTTTCAGAAAGTAAGTGTGGGTGTAAGGCTCTGCTGGAAGTGGGGTTGCAGGAGGTTGAGAGTCAGGTATGTTGACAGGCTTTGTTGTGTGGCGGTTTCCAGGAACTCTCCTGACTTCTGAAAGGAGGCAGGCTGAGGTGCTAGATTAAGGAGAGGCGGTCAGGTAAGACTTAAAGAAAAAAAAAAACCTCTGCAGAGTTCCCACGCTCTACTTCTCTCCAGCCCCCACCGCCCCCCCCCCCCCCCCCGTCCCACCCCCGTCCCACCCCCGTCCTACTGTTCCGTGCATACTGTTTGCGTTCTTGTTCCTTCGGTTCCTTTGTTCCCACGCTTGGTCTGTTATCTCTGTTTAGATGTGGTCATGTCCGTGAGCTTGCGTTGTATTGGTAAAGTTAAGTGGCATCACTTCAAAGATGCTGGCGCATCCTCTCTGCCCCACTTCTGTATCCTGCTCAGACTATTCTGTCTTTGTCTTGTTCATTACCAGTTGCCCACAAAACAGTTCCTTTTGCTCACATTCTGTTTTTACCACCTTGTCCAGTGGAGTGTTCTACATGTCGGCAAAGCACTCAGTTATTCAGCTAAATGGGTCGACGGATCTTGTTGAGACGTTTGTTTTAATTGTATATAGTTAAAATCCTTGTAGAACCAACAAAGTCGTATCGTTTCTTTGTCGTCCCAGTTACGAGGACGTTCTTGAGCCGATGGAGCAGCACGTGTCGGGCGGCGTGGGTGTGCAGGGCGAGAAGCGACACTTCTTTGACATCCCCAACCCCCACTGCAACCTGGACCTGGAGGAATACGAGTACGAAGACGACTTTGAATGAGCCGGGCGCTCACCCACCCCCACCCCCATAGTTACTGTCGCCACAACGGAGGCAGCCCAAGGGGGCAGACAACCAGGCCAAGCCAAAGGGAAACAAGCAAACTAGTAAACAAGTAAACAAGCACCCATGCAGAAGGGCCAGAGTGAGTTAGCCAGCACTTCCTGAAACTATGGAAGCAGGCGGCTGACCGACCAAAAGGGGGACTGAGAGGAGCCTGAAATGCATGCAGAGGATGAAAGTCACAGGATGGGGCACTCACCAGCAACACACACGTGCATACACACACACACACACTGTGCCACCGTGCAACACACACACTCGCGCCACAATACATAATATCAGGAAATATCAGGAAAAAAAGCTCCCCCCGCACCCCTGTCCTTTTAAATCCTCTAAACAGATTCCTCCACACCAGAGCCGTCAGGGAGGGTGTTTAGCTCATCTGGGCAGTCATGTGACCTGCAGGGCTCCCAGCACACAGTCTGGAGCTCCCTGCACTGGAGCGAAGCTCCTGGCCACAGAGAGGAAGACACTTGAATTATATTGAATGTGCACTAAAAGTAAGGAAATGGACACACGTTCTGTCCTCTACTCTACTCTCCTTTCCTCTCCTCTCATCTCATCTTCTCTGTCACTCTCTCTCTCCACTTTTAAGAATTGGCTAATGTAACATTCCAGATATATTAACCAAAATATTTAGAACCAAACAAACATGCAAGTTTTACCGAGTCGGCTTCTTCCAGATGAAGTCATGAGACTTGGGTGCCTAAACCTATTCTGTTCCTCAAAGGTCCTTTTATAGAGAAAATGTGTAAAATAAAATAATGTATTTATCTGACAAGGTGGCCAGCCATTACTGTATCATAGCCCTGTGTGTGTGCAGGCTAGATATAAATTATTAGAGGTATTTATAAATAGTTGTACATATTTAATTTGTGTTTGCGGTGTTGCAAAAGCAATTTAGCTGAATGTTAAACCAATAATGTTCATGTTTTTTCTACCTGTATGAGTACTTAATAACAGTGTACTTTCAATGAGGGAAAAATGAACTTTTTTAAAATGTCTTGTCTGTTGAAGTAAATAAAAACATGATTGTGAAAGATTTGGTTTATGTGGTGATATTTCAGTAAAACAAAAAAAAAACAGCAACTTTTGTTTACAGCTTCATAGTTTTATTTTAGTCCTTGACTCAGGACCGGTGCATTAGAAAGATTCTTTTGTACGTGATTTTCTTACAGAGTGAGCAGGTAAAAAAACAGTGAAAAGCTGAACAGAGAGGACATGGATCCATTTGTCACGGATGTACAAAGAGCTGCCAAACACAGGAAGGAACAGTGGTGAACATGAGGCTAAACCATCTCTCCTACCTAGGCATGGGGCACACTTCAATTGTCACCTATATAAACTTTATCTATAGACGCTCATATTATCATTCAACCAATCTGTTGGCAATGCATTACAGCTGGGGTTGGTCTACATCAGGGGTCTCCAACCTGTTATTCTCCGAAAGCTACAATGTCAAGGTGACCAAGAGGTACTCCACTGCTATTTTGCATAGGTATTGATAGTCTTCAAGATAAATGTTACATCCTGTACAGCACAGTGAAAACACTCATCAAAAGTGTCCTCTAAATTTGTGGGGAGAAAAATATTGTTTTTTAACTTTTATTGGTGCCTTTATTTTCCATAATTATAGCCAAATCTGGTGCTCTCTACCAACATCTCTCATCAAAGAGCAGTAGAACTGGGATCTGTCTGTACCAGTCAGGGCAGGATGTTTGGATTTGATTTCATTGAGATTTTAACAGGTTTTCCTTTGACCCTTAGAGAGTTACTCTTAGGCAGGTGGAGAGCTACTGGTAGCTCCTGAGCTACCTGTTGGTGACCCCTGTTCAAGACAAAGACAGAGCTTGAATTTTGAGCAATCACTCAAAGTGCCACTAGACAGACTATCCCAGTAAAGTGTTGCCCAAACATGTACCAGACCAAACCTGTGGCTGAGTCATGAATGTGATTCTAGGTGTTTGCATTCACCCTTACTGCTATTTGATTGTTAATTACTATTAATACTATTTGACTAAATTTAGTATCCTATTCCTTTTTATAGTCTGTAACCCTAAGGCCACTAGAAGCATTTACAGAAGAATGGCTCCAAAGCCTGTAGTGTGTGGATGCACATGGAAACCAACAGTTCTCTCATCTTTTACTTCAAGAAAAAGCATGTCCAACACAACCTTTCACTCATATGTGCATTCAAGCTTACCACATTTATCTCTTACCCAAAGAAAATGTGTATTTGTGCATCAAACACATTAACCTGCTACACGACAGGCAAGATGACATTAAATTGCACAACAGCCTGTGTGTGTCCAAAAATGGCCGTTTCAAACCACTTAAAGCTTAACAAGAAAATAATGCTTGCTATTCATGGGAATATTACTGGACATACAAAGTCAATCTACATCAGAGCTAGACGAGATGATGTGGACCCATTCAGAACCCAAGTGGTCTGAAGTTGAACCATTTTGTATGACAGCAAATGTCATGTCAGATGTAGTTAGATAAAAATATATATTTTTACATGCAGCTATATGCAGGAGATTAAGAAAGGAAGGCATGGCACTAGTACAGTCCAAACATATAAAAAGTCTGCACAAATGCATAAAAAAAATTAAAGGTTCCCCTTACAACCCCCACCTTGGCAGCAGACTGAACATTCATGAAGAAGTGTTCTACAGAGAACCGTTTCCTGGCAAAGTCTTAATATTTAATGCGTTGAATTCAATAGCTCAAGGAGTTCTACAATGAACCATTTCTGAGGTACTCCCTGTGGGGAAAGAACCATCTTTCCAAGAGACTGTTCCCACAATGAGTGGTAAGTACTCTTCACATAAATCACTTAAGACAGTAATCAGCTCAGAGAAACCAACTGCTGTCTTTGTGACAGAATGGTGTAGAGGTCCCTGTGTATTTAGTACAATTTATAGTAGTTATCAGATTTCCAAACCCTAATCCTAAACTTTGCACCAAAGCATTATTCTCAAGACTATGACGTGCACAGCCACACCATAATCCAGTGACCTCCACGGGCACATCACGGTGAGCCCTCATCTTACACTATGTCCACATCCACTTCATCAGTGTTGTATCTGGACACTGGTGGCTCTTTAGAGGCCTGGGAGATGCTGTCGACTGGCTCCTCACTGGTCACAGGCCGCTGTTCCGCCTCCTTCCTCTCCTCTCTTGGACTGTGGAATGGAGGACACATGTCAATCACTAGCATTTCATTTCTTATTGGATCTGCTAAAAATGGATAGTACTCACTGTTGTGTCTCTACTGAATAAAGCTGCCAGGTGTACTTAGTAGCCAATTGAGAAATGTACGGTTATAATCCCCTCAAGTATGATTTTAGAACTCCACTTTCTGTTGTGGCTAACAATTCTTGCATTATAAGCATTATATAGACCGTTTCAAGAGCATTTGATTAGCTGTTCCCACAAACTTTCCCTATTACTGTTAAAACATTATGCCCTTGGCTGTTCTAGCATCAGTGGAACCCATAGCCTTGTATCGGGCCTGTATGTCGACTCATCTCACCTGCTGAGGGGCCTCGGGGTGAGTCTGGTGGCTTTGGTCTCTATGCAGGGGAGTGGGGTTGAGGTCTTTAATTCACCTGTCAGACAAACCAAAAACGGCTGAGCACCTGTCACGCAGTTTGCATTGAATACAATACAACGCATGTTCAATTAAGTCTTAACATTAAATCCTAGCACCCAGGCTTTCTGGGATGGACCTTGCACCGCTACAATAACGCGAACAAGACAAATGCAGTGTCAGTGACTGCACATCCACATCTAACTGTAACTGTTTGAAATGAGAGCGTACCCTCTGAGGCCGTCTGTCTGACGGAGGGGCAGCGGGACTGGCTGGAAAGTGACGGACGGTTGCTGTCGGAGCTGATGAAGGAGACGGTGTCGTCGCCCTCGGCCGTGGCCTGCAGGGACGCGCGGTAGTAGATGAGAGGCTTCCAGCACTCCTCCCTGTTGTTTACTGTGTGCTCCCCTGCATACTTTTGCAGGTAGCTGTAACTGTTTACACAACACAGATAAACTCATTTTAACCGCAATCTGACAGATTGCTGATGTGAAATTGGTGAAAAGAATGCTACACTGGATGACCAACTGACAATTACTAAACTCTCAACGCTGGATGGATCTCGGACATGTTGACAACAGAGGGCTTCGCTATGAAATGGGATTAGTGGTATGTTTAACCTAAACTCAGAAGTGCATTCAAATTTGGCAAGTGGACAAAAGTTTATGACTTGTTCCTTAAACTTTTGGTTTACCATTTTTTTTTCCTCACACAAAGGCATTCCAATTTAAAGGTTAAAATGAATCACTCACACCAGAAACACATCTGTCAGATTTGAACTTTAGGCTCGACATAGCAACTAATCTTAAGGAATTTAGCCAACAGATCTTTACATTACTGATAATGTGACCTGTCCACTGACTGCCCTTTGGTCACATGGTCATTGGCAACAAAGAGTGACAACACTTACACAGTCTTCTTGTCCGGCTTGAGGAGCTTGCTGGAGAACTCGCTTAGGATGGTGAGGTATGTGATGTTGGGCGGGGCGTGTTTCTCTGCCTGCTGAACAAAACCCTGGAACACAAAATCAATGCCGTCCCTACAGAGGAGATGAAAACAAAACTCTAAATAAGTGAGCGCAGAACACTTCAATGTATATATCATTTATCCTACGCTGTAATCCAAGTTGATCACATGTGAAAGCATAGACCTGATCAAACAAGTGATACACAACTGATGCGGAACTGCTGAGCCTGCAGCTGGTGTTAGATTTGATAAATTAAACTAAACACAATGGCTGAATATTATTGTCCACCCTAACCCTTAGCACTACACCCTAGAAGACTTAACTGGCATGAATCTGCCATTCATGAAATATTGGTCTTAGTGTCTTAGAGCAGGCCATATGGCAGACATTGGGACTTATTAGGCTCTATCACTAAGTCCCAGTGAAGAGTCCCAGTCCCGTTAGAGACAGTAATCCTCCCTTGAGGAATATGGAGTACCTGTGGATCATGGCCAGAGACTCCCGGGACTTGATCTGGTCCCAGCCAAAGGTGAGGGAGAAGCGGCGGGCGAGCTCTTTGATGCTGCTGTACGTCTGCACGTCTGAGCGTCGCCCGCTACTCCCGCCCTCCTGCTCCTGCTTCAGACGCAGATACAACTGAGGGAAACAGAGGAGAGGAAAAAAAATCAGAAGATCAGAAGAAAAATCCCCCCTGGGCAGTCAGTCTTCTGAAGACACTGCCCATCCCCTCCCCTCTGAACATTACTCTGTACCTGAGCTACTATTTTTTTTTTTATCTTTATCCTTAATTTGATATTTATCTATTTGTCTATGATATGATACTTATTGTTTTTATTATGGCCATCCAAATCAGCCATTATTTTTTCCAAAGACAAATCCCTTGTTTTTTCCTTAGCGAAATAAACAATTCTGATTCTGGTTCTAAAAATGGGAATTTGGAGATAAGGAAACAAAAGAAGGAGGAAGAGAGGGGAGAATGAGAAGGAGAGAATGAGACTGAAAAGAGAGAGAGAGGGATAATGGAGAGGACAGAACAGAACAGACAAGAGGACAGGAAGATGGAGAAAGTGGAAATAAACAAGCAAGAAATACATCTAATATCTACCACTGCTACTCTGCCCTGAAAAATATTTGACAGTTGATGCTACTCCACAGATGGACATTTCAATGACAACTTCCATTCAACTTTCCACATGCTTTCACATAATCAGTCAAGACTGACAGATCTTGACAAGGTCCCAGGCGTTACTGTCATTGGAGTTCTTCTCCTCAAGTACAGGTTGAGCAATGGGTGTGATGTAGTCAGCGGAAGGTCATAGAGAGCCTCAAAGCCAAGCCTTGTCGACTGACACACACTAACAACAGCAAAGGTAATTCCAGGCCAGACTGAATACTGGTGAAAGCAATGATTGATCACCAGCAGTACCTTCAGCAGTTCCACGTCCCAATCAACCACTGGAGATCAGTGGGTGACAGACACATCACCTATGAGTGTTCTAGTTTAAACTAGTCAGAGGAGCCACAGCAGCAGCAAAAAAAAAAACACGAGGACTGGTGACAGTTGGCCATCGGTGCCCTTCCGTGTGGCCAATCCCTTAGCCTCACTGGGGATCTAACAGTGGCCAAACAAAGAATGGAGTGGATCTAGAACATTCCGATGGGTTCATGGGTGGTGGTGGGGCTAGTGGAGGATTTCTGTGTATGTGTGTGTGTGTGTATGTGTGTCTAGGAGGCGCTGACAGCTGCAGGGGGCTATTCAGGACTAACATGGTGGGGTGAGTGGAGGAGAGGAGGGTGGTATGGGTTGGCATGAGGCCAAGCAGATGTGTCCTGCATAGAGGTGTCTGATAAGGAGACACGGGGGAGAGACAGAGAGAAGGTGTGTGTGTGTGTGTGTGTGTGTGAGAGTACGTGTCTGAGAGAGTGAGAGAGACAGAACAAGAGCCAGAGAGGAGAAGACAGACAGTGTGAGACAGATGGATGGAAACACTGGCAGAAAGACTGAAAACAAAATGTGCTCCGACTTCATTCAACTCCAACTGACACCCCATTGCCACTTAAGACAGGAGGATAGGTAATGGAAGGATAACAAGAGAAAGAAACAGGAAGAAAACAAATATTGTACATACACATATAAATATATGTATATTTCTAAGACCCTAAGTTCCACATACCTGCTGCAGACACAGCACCAGCGTCCGTGCACTCTCAATCTTGTCCATCTGCCGCGTCCGGTTCAGCGTCTCTTTTATGATGTCCCCAAAGTCAGAGTAGTACTGTAACAAGAAACACACACACACACACACACATACACACACAGAACATTGAGTGCTTCTTTAGTACTTTAGGTCACGCACACATGCATACATACACACACACACACACACACACATGCTGTCCCTCCAAGCTCTCCAAGCACATGCTAATTCCGTGGGAGACGCAGGGGCCTCTGTGATGTCGTACGAGCAGATGGATGCCATTGGTCGCCTGCTGAGCAAGCGCTTTTCTGCCCCGCAAGCCGGTCCTCTCGTCCTTCTTAAGGAGTCTCTCTGGCCCTACAGTCTGTGGCTGACCAGAGAGGCCTGTGTGTACGGAGCCTGCCACTTCAGTTCTTTGTCTGGCCCTCATGACATCAAAGAGCAAATCTGATCCAGAAGAGCTAAAGGGCTGTGAGTGTGTGTGTGTGTGTGTGTGAGAGAGAGTTGGTATGTGTACACATGTGTGTGTGTGTATAAAGTCCCATTTCTCACACCTAAGCTCATAATTCTTGCGGTTTAACGGCGCACTCTAACTAGCTGGAGATTAATTGCTCCAATTAATTGCTCCCCCTCGTTTCCTTTTCCGAGAGCCTAATCCACTGTTGAATGGGAAGGTTAACACTGAGACCCAACCCCCTGCTGCTGCACAGCAACACTGCCATGTGCTCCATATTTTACCACCCCTCGCCACCTCTCCTGACTGATTTGGGACCTGTGGAGCATCTGTCTCCTGATGGAAACATACTGTTAAAGATGGTGTCCAGTGCGCCGCACACTAGCTCTGCACCCGAGCCTGGATAGCCTCCCTCGCTGGGACCAAGTGCTGGACTCCGCAATGTGTGTGCATGCATGTGTGTGTGTGTGTGGTGTGTGTGTGTTTGGGGGGGCGAGGGAATGTGTGGGGGGTTGGCTTGTTCTGGACAGGGGCCTATCAGTGTTTGTGAGTGGCCAGGGACTGCGTGCTGACCCTCTCTAGCAGAGACAGATAATCTGGCCTGGACCCTCACCGCCAACCCCCAACTCCCCTACCCCCAACTCCCCCTTTATACAGCCCTTCCCCCTCGGGCTGGGGCTGGAGACCCTGTAGGATCAGACAAATCCTCTCTCACACATGGACTCTGTGACCTACTGACAGACAACAGAGTTGGAAGAACAGGAGGAAAGAATAAAACAGAAAGAGAGACAGAGAGAGAGAGAGAGAGAGAGAGAGAGAGAGAGAGGGGGGGACAGACAGAGAGAGACCAACAGAAAGACAAGAAAAAGATTCAAAGAGAAAAACATGAATAAAGTGAGTCAGCAAGGACACAAATAGAGAAGAAAGACAAAGAGAGAGAGAGAGAGAGAGAGAGAGAGAGAGAGAGAGAGAGAGAGAGAGAGAAAGCAACCAAGGACATGGACTGACACACTTTAATCAAGCCCAAATTAGCCTGTACATTAGTATGGCAGGGCTAAACTCTGCGGGAAATGGAGCAGAATACCTCCATCCTCACCTGAGACATGACTTATCTCCCCTGGTCCAGTCGCATCCCTCCCCCTGTTTACCTTCAATAAAATATGCACTGGAGACAGCTTAATTGGTGACCAGACTGGCAGCGCTGGGCGGCTTGTAAACAAGCGATGGCTTGTGGGGGCATAGCGGTCGGCACACGCAGGAAGCTGGGCAAACGCGCACTGGGGTTTCTATTCTGACCGACGCCAAATTTCTGTCATCCTCCGTCGACTTTGAAAGGCGTCGTTCATGATGACGGCTGTGCGGAGGGGTGGGAAGGGGCAGTGGTGCGGAGGTGGGCATGTTGTGCTGCAGTCTGCCTTGATCAGGAGGAATGTTGATGAGGGCATGGCTACCCAGGCCAAATGCCTGCACTGGTCCAGCATACCAGGCATGTCAGACCATCAGAAACACGTGTGCACACACACACACACACACACAAACACACACACACACACACACACAAAAACAAGCATCCACGCACACACACACACACACACACACACACACACACACACACACACAAAAAAAACAAGCATCCACGCACACAAATATATATGATGGCGACATAAATTTTCTCAGTCCTTTTTTTTTTTACGGCAGCTGTGTTTGTAAATAATCTAATATTTGCTAGCTGAGGTTTCACATGCTCAGTTCACAGATTCACAACTGTTTAGCTCACTTTGGACAAACCAACAAAGCTGCTGAGCTCCCCACCCCACCAAAGGAAAGCTATGAGGATAAATGTTCCGAGTGCCCTGATCAATCCACAGCATGTGTAATCTGTCTGACATTCCCTACTTCCATACCACACTCTGCCCCACTGTGCCGGGGTCAGTTGGAATAGAGGGCAGGATCACTTGTTGCAATGGACACGTGGGGTGCTTCACTCTCTGGGCATGCGGGAGAGAGAGTGAGTGAGTGAGTGAGTAAGCTATTGATTCTAATCGATCATTTGCTTAACCTTTGCACAACAGCAGCATATCCTGTTTACGTTCGATTCTGCAGTGTTTTCTGCCTCTGGAAAGTTCACAGATGCAGATCAAGCAGACAGACAGAGCATCACTAACAACACAACACAATTACACATTGCTATTGTTAGATTTTCAGATATCCGATACAGGATGGATGTTTCTATCAGTGATGCATCCATTTTCACATCTAGCTTTGGTGTATAGATAGATGGACAGATAGATAGATAGATAGATGGATGGATAGATGGATATATAAATAGACAGACAGATAGACAGCGCTACAGATATACAAATAGATATTTAGCTGTGTGAAGGGCGAGCACCTTCATGTACTGCTTGAAGATCTCTGCTGCCATGCTCGTCTCCAGGACGCTGGTGACAATCAGCTTACAGTAGGCAGCCAATAGGTTTCTGCGCCTGTGCAGGTCCTCAAGTCGAGGACTGCCACACTCAGTGTCTAAACCACTGACTACACACGCACACACACACAAAAACACACATGCACATATGCATGCACACACACACACAGAGACAGGGATAGAGAAATTATTCTTTGAACTTAAATATCCACATTATTTTACACTATCCCATTCTAGCATTTTTTTGCTACTATTAATACTTAATTATGTATGTGACTACAGCTGTGCATGATCCAGTTGTTTTTGGGAACAGTTGTTTTGGCATTGGTGAGGCAAAAAAGGATAACACAGTTAACAAATACAAACACAATTGTGCTTCCAACATGTAATAAAATGTCCTCCTGGTGTGAGAGGGCCACATCATCTCTCCATAACTCACTGTCTGAAGCTGCCACTTAATAGAACACGTTTGGATTACACCAAAGGAGACAAAAACGAAATCTAATCATGAAGCTTCTTCTTTTATTACTCCTTACAAGCCAATACACCTATATTGCATTTCCTTCAAATAGATAAAAAAAAGCGTGGCACGGGGAAGCCAAAAAAAAGGGCCTCCCTAGTGTATATGTTTGAAGACAGAACATGATTCAGTTTAGTCAATTTCCTACTGATGATTAAATATCCATTAGATCAGTTGCATCCATTGATCGATAAATTTGTTATTTAACTCGATATAACAAAGCAACGTTATTGCACGTGGAAAATACTGCATTCCAAACAAAAGCCTGTCGTTATTTGTATCGATCTGACTGCTTATTGCGTAATCCATGTCCATGGTTGTTTTGCTTTTTTTGTTTTTTTTGCAGCCTTAGAACTTTAAGTGCTTGCAAAAAAAAAAAAAAAAAAAAAACGAAATAATGTTCCTCTTAACCAGAGCAATTTCTTTTCTGATCAGCTAATCTGTTGGAAATGACCAGTGACCTGCATCTCTCACGGCTTTGTGTTTGGGCGCACTAACAGCTCTCCGTGAAATTGGCCATTTAATGATTGCCGGGAAAATGTCTGGATATGAAACACTAATGACCTCTTGGACTCGCCGTGTAATAGATATGTACAAAAATTAATTTGCGTTTTTTTTCCTTGAGTCTTGATTTCCTCACAGATTTTGCAGGTTCAAACGAAAGGTCATGCTTGAATGGGCGGATGTGAGAGCTGGTCAGCCTTTTTTGGGCCAGCGTGTACGGCAAAGCAGAGAGAGTTAATATATCAAATATGGCGTTGCACACATCTCTTGTGAGAATATTTGATCATTAATAAGCAGGCAGGCTGTATTTCTTTCAGAGTTGCCCACTTCTTTCAGGTCACCATGTCTAACACAGAGAAAGACTGCCACCTTGTGGAACTGGAATGTTCAAAATCATACACACCTTCAGACATCAGTTTAAAAAAGGTAGAGCTACTCAGCAAATGTGTGGAAAAAAAATGAATTAGCTTGCTGGAAAAGCATTCTGCTAATGAAATTGAAAAGAATGTTCAATAAAAATCCAAATATAAATATTTCTGAGTCAGTTATTGAGAAAAAGGCAAAGCAGATAGACCTGTCTTTTTCTTTAAGGTACATATGTATGTGTATATGTCTATGTGCACATGCGTGCGTGTGTCTGTGCACATATACGTATCTTTGCGTATGCACGTGTGTGTGTGCGTGTGTGTGTGCATGTGTGTGAGGGAGAGGGTTGTGTCCACACATATACCCCATCATGTCCTCTCACCTCTGGTGCTGTGGCCGTCCGTCTCGGCGCCGGTGAAGACATGATCCAGGATGAAGGTGACCAGAGCCTTCTGCAGCTTGGGGTCGGGGGCATAGAGCAGTAGAGGGGTCCCTGTGGCCGGCTCCCACACCTGCAGCTGGTAGTTGTGGGCCACGAGCACGTCACACAAGGACATAAATGCCTGGGGGCATGGGGGTGGGGGTAGCGGTGGGGGAGGAGGGGGTCAGAGCAGGACAGTGCGTGACTAAAATGACCCACATCAGTTTAGTATCGAACAACAGTCTACCACCCATGTGTCAGCTGCCACAACAACACAATCAATAGAAGAGCACTAAAAAAAATAATATACTGTGTCTGTAGTCAAACACACGGACATGGTTTTCCTTGTGGGTAATGGATGTTTTTTATCAGAGACCAACGTGATGGAGCTCCACTACACTGCAACCACAAAGTGAACACTTTTCTCTTTTTGTCTGGCCAGGACAGTTAACAGTCATCTCCATTACGCCAAACAGCAGGATCCTGGAGGACGGAGTGCAGATGAAATATCCCCGAGGAGTTTGGCCAATCGCAATGCGGTTTTTCATGTCTGCATTCTCAGGGCAGTTTCACCAAAACTACACGCAATTAGGAAATGGCCTCGATGGAGAGATACAGAGAACGGAGCGACCGACTGGGGACAGGCTATTTGCAGGCATTACGCTCGTAAACAGCCTCTCTGACCCCGAGGCCTCGGGTCACGTTGGACTTTAACAGAGAAATAGTTTCGCCTGCCAGACACGCACTCTCTCTACACACAACAGTCCTAATAATGAGGACATAAGTTATTTCAGCGCCCAAAACAATGGAGTCTGACTCCAATAAACACAGATCAAACTCCGAGCAGGGGGTGATGATTCCGGACCTCTGGAAATTCTGGAATTTGGGCCATTTTTTTGTCGTTTTGTTTTTGTTGAGGGATACACAGTATGAGCTTGTGTCGGTGGGTACACTGGTGACCACATATTTCACAGAGTGTTGCTGGTGGTGAGACAAAGACAGACACATGTGTCCTCTGGTACCTGTTCCCGGACTTGCTGCTCCACGTGGGTGAGGCAGCGATGGCATTTTTCACAATAGGCTCGCAGCTGCGTCCTTTGGCGAATGACTGCCTCCTGAAACCACACACACACACACACACACACAGAGAGAGAGAGAGAGAGAGAGAGAGAAGAATGCTGTACTTTAATGGCATACACACACTTTTTTTTCCAACAAAGATAAAAAAATTCAGGTGGAAAATTAACAGCATGACGCAAAGAGACATTTTATTTTTAACTTCAAAATAACGACAAGCCACAATCCAGCGCAACAACAGATCAATAACATGAAGGTAGGGGAAAATATATCAACCCTCTGTCATCTCAAAAAGCTCAGACACACGCACACATAGACACGTACGCAAACACAGATCTGTGTGTGTGTGTGTGAGAGAGAGAAAGAGAAAAGTGTGTTAGCGTGGGGTAGCAGGGCCCAGCTTCAGAGGCGTTCGTCGGCAGACAGAGACTGCGCTGGCGTAATTAGGCTAAATAATGCGATGTGATGGCAGAGCACGGGAGGGCTCGGGGAGCGGCGCGCGGATGAAAGCTCGGCGCCAGCCGCCGCGGCGACGCTCCCTTGTGTAAAAACTCCTCTTTCATAATTACAGCATCGCGGTGCTCCGGGGAGCGAAGACAAGGAGGAGGAGAAGAGGAGGAGAGGAGGAGAGGTACGGGGGGAGGCTTAGGAAGTGTCTGTCCCATTTCAGTTACCGTGGCGGAGGCACAAGACAACACAATTTTTATTCCCAAGGATCCAGGAGAGGTTGTTTTCATCCAATAATAATAATAATAATAATAATAATAATAATAATAATAATTGCCCTCCTTTCTCCTAAGCATGTCTTACCCACACCCAAAGCCCCCCCCCCCGTAGAGTCACAGTGGTACACTGACATTAGAATTGCAGATGGGATCTGGTCCAAAGTGTCAGTTATTGATGGAGAGGTTTTCCAGTACACGTGGCCATTCTTACTCCTCGTCCTGATCCTCCAGGCATCGGTGCCGCCGCCACCACCATCGCCACGACGCCTCTCTCCCACCCCTCACCTCCAGCCGCATTAGTCCATCAATATTTCACTGCCTCGTGGGTCAAAGGTCAACAGGGAGGTAGGAAATATGATTACGCCAAGCGTTGCGTGGATGGGATACACTAATGGTGTGGGTTAAAGTAGAGCGGGAGTTGGGTGGGGGGCCTAATCAGGCAGACATTAGAGATCACATCACGTTATCTGTGTCCCCAGCACCACACAGGCAGGTAGCCATTTACCTACAACCGCTCCAATCCATCACTTGAGCCGACTAGCCCCCCTGGCGGCTGCCCATCAAATCACTGGCATTTGCGTAACTTATTTTAAAAATGCATTGGGAAGTAACCTCTGGGGTTGGGGGGGGTGCCGTTGTGATGCTGCTCCTCTCAACATCAAAGGCCACCTCTGGATGTGTGCGTATGTGTGTGTGTGTGTGTGTGTGTGTGTGTGTTTTGACTGATCAGATTCCACGCCTGTCAGACGGCTAAATCATCATGGAAAATTTGACCACTAATTCATCACTTTGAACCTGGTCTGGACATGGTGAACATGCAAATGGAAACCTAAAGGTGGAGTACTGCTGATGTTTGGCCCAAACCAAATCCCACTTCTCTCCTCCCTGCTGTGTAAGCAGCATGCTGACCGGTATGGCAGCAGCTGTGGATCCATCTGAGCCACTTTGCTCTGTTTTCTCCTTTAAAGTTTACAGTCTCTCTTTCCATCAATCCATACCACTGAACAAGAGGACCAATGAGTGGAATTTGACTTGAGTGTGATGGGGATTTGACTCGCCATCTCTCCCTTAAGGCCAATTCAGGCCGAAGATTCACCACGAGACGAGACAGGACCGCTTCAGACAGGAGTTGCGGCGGTGTGAAACAAACGTTTAATGATGTGGCAAGCTGTTTCAAGCCGTCGCTAAAGATTCAACATGTCAAATCAGTTTCAAGGTTTTAGAACATTTTTACCTCACAGCTTTTTAGGATGTGATATCACTCAATCAGTCCAGCAGAGATGTCAGGGCAGAGTTTTGGTCAATGGAGATGGAGAGAAATGCTTAAGAGCTACTTTCAATGAAACAGCAGTGTCTCTTCAACGGATAAGTTACAAAAATAAATGTAATGTTTTGGACACTTTGTCATTTAGCTAAACGGGGTAACTTTGTTTGCTAACTAGCCAGCTTGGACGTTGTTATGTTACGTAAACCCTGGGCCCGTTGTGAGTTGTTGCACTGGTGAGAATGCCTCAGTTTTCAGACAGAATGTCTCAGCAAGTTGCTGTTTTTTAGAATTTTGCAGCTCATCTCGTTGTGAATCTTGGGTTTTAAAAGGCCTGGAACAGCCGCTCCAGTGGATGAGGCATCGAGGGATCGAGTCCTGATTCCCTCCCAGTGTATCCTGATTTGTAGTGCACAGTGCTGAACTGGATTAAACTGGACTGGACTGGACTGGACTAGACTCACCCTTGAGGCAGCCACCTCACTGAAGACGTGGAGTTTCCAGAGGAGAGACAGAGCCACACAGCGCAGAGCCTCCACCACCACCTGAGACACGAGCAGACACACACATGGAGAGACAAGGAGTTTCAAGACTAGTGTGGTGAATGGAGGTATAACTTTATAGATGGCCTCTAGGACTTGACATAAAGCATACCCCTCAGTTTTACAGATTTTGAAAGTCTGTGGTAAACTAAAAATATTTGGTAACAGAGTGTTTATCCACAGTGTGAGAAATGCCAGTACTAGGTAGCTATTAATCTGTCACTATATAAGAAGTTACAGCACTAGCAGTAATGCTAGGAGGACGCGTGATGTTTGTGGATGTGTGAGAGTACCTCAGCAGGAAGTCCTCCGTGCTTGGTCTCTGCTAGGAGCAGTCTGGACACCTGATCATGCAGTCCCCACCTGGACATGTGCTGACCACTGAGGACAGAGATAACAACATCACTTTACTTCACACACACACACACACACACACACACACACACACACAAACACAGACATAATGAATCACAAGTAAAAACTTATAACCATACATACTTGTGGAAAGCAGTAAGTTTTTTCAGTGTGAACAGAATTTCTTCAACTTTTTCTTTATCTTCAGTAAAGGGTCCCTCCTGAAAAAACACAACAGAAGGGTAATGTCCTAGTACAGTCCACCCTTTTAGAGTCCAATGCCCTATGTTCCCTGGAACACTCCAGCACAAAACAATACAAGTAATAATCAATATATAGCAAGGGAGAAAGAAAGTACGTACTACATAGACCCTACAGTAAAGCTCAAGTAACGGTTCTCACCTTTAGTGCCTCATCTAACAGTATTTTCAGGCGAGTGGTCCAGCACTGGATGAGTTGGTCCATGACGGGGGTGACCTGGCTATGCCATGCGGACTCGTCGGAACTGAGTGCCAGGTAGGAGCGGGCAGCGACCTCCAGCAGAGCCTGGTCAGTGTGTGTATTCACAGCAATCTCCATCTCAACCAGTAGGGACTGCACAGCCTGAAGCACAAAAACAGATGTATGCACTGTCAGACTCCAGCCACCAGGGGGCAAAAGTGTGGAGATGGTGCGGTGACTTTCTGACTGGCTGTATGTCAGTAGAGGAGTTTACGTGGAAGTCTCCATAGAGGAAATCAAATGTAGGTAAGACTGCATCTTTCTAATGAACAGCATATAGGAAACATCAGAAGTTCTGAATTAAAGAGTTGATGAAAACCTGGAGCTGCAGATCTCACCTCACTGTGTTCCTCTCTGGATGAGTCCACCTGGAAGTACTGAGGTAATCTGAGTAGTGATGTCATCATCTCCACATCCTCCGAGTACTGAAGAGACAACAGGGGGGCTTTAAGTGTCACAAGTTGCCTGCATGCACGTCACCTTATAATCAAACATCCAAATTACACACACATATTAAACTAGCTTCATCTGACATCCTACATCATTCAAAGAAAACAAAGAATATTACATTTTGTTTAACTATCAAAGCACCCTAAATTTATGTTACATAACCAGCTAATCTGTATTTATACTTTGCTGTAAAAAAACAGGGCTGTCAGATATGCCTTAGGTGATTTTGCAAACTGTTCCTCCAGTGACCTACTTTAGACAGCAACTGAGGCAGCACTCCCAGCAGGTGAGATGTGAGGCCAACACATTCATCCTGCTGGATTTTCTTGTCTTTAGCACCAATAACCTGTGCACAGAACACACACACACACACACACACACACACACACACACACACACACACACACACACACAGACACACACATACACATGCATTCCAAAAAATAAAGCAACCACAGATTGTTGGTTTCATCAACACTCTACCTCCTAAATAAAAAAATATGGTCAGTTTGTGTATAATTCATAACAGTATCTGTGTTCTACTTCTGCTTGAAATTTGCAATTCTAAGTGCTGACGTGACTTATCAATGTCAGTCCTAGTTTTAGCATCATTATTCCTGGGCATTCCTTCTCCTTGGCCCTGTCTCTCTCTCTCTCTCTCTCTCTCTGTCTCTGCTGCATGCATGTGGGTGTTTATGCAAGACATAAAGCTGCCACCTTTTTGCCTGTGGCCCTGCCCGCCTGTGGAGGTCCCTCTGCAGCCTGTCTGATCGATGCCAACAGAATTTCCAGCACAAAGCGCAGCTCAGCCGGGCTCACTACTACACACACACACACACACACACACACACACACACACACACACACACACACACACACACACAAACACAAGCATGGAATTCAATACATAGTTATTCATAACTGGTTTAAAAGCTCTTAAACACACACACGTATTTCACTTGTTTCATAACAGATGATGTATGAGGTATGATGACAAGACAGACAAACACTGATGCATTTAGTGTTCTCTTTCAGGGTCTTCCACAAAGAGGGAGACAGAGGTATGCATAGAAAGGAATTGAAGAGTGGGTGTATGCAAGTGTATGCACAGTATCTAGCTGAGTATGAGTCTGACAGCCTATGTGTGTGTTTCTGCATGTGTGTGCTTTGTGTTTGTGTATGTGTGTGTGTGTGTTTCTGTATGTGTGTGTATATTTTGTGTTTGTGTACGTGTTTCTGTATATGTGTGTATGTTTTGTGTTTGTGTATGTGTGTGTGTGTGTGTGTGTATAGAGGTCGAATATCTTGCCTTGCTCCTGTGCTGAGGGTGAGGTGGTTGACGGGATGGGCTGCAGGAGCAGAGAGGTGAGGGAGGCCCAGTCTCTGAGCATGGCCCTGCCACACTCCCACAGGCTGTCCACCAGGTACACCACATGCTCATGCAGCTGCACAACAGCACACAACACACACAACACAGTCTGTTCAATTAGTCTTCTCCCTTATTCTTACAACTCCAATAACAATAGCATCATCTGTCTCACCTAAACACAGACATAGAGAAATCTTAAAAGAGGTCTTTCTGAATTGCTCAAAGAGGTTTGTTAAGTGTCTCGATAAGTTAAAGTCTCGTCCAGAGAAGGAGATTTGTTTGGAAACACCTTTTGTTAACTGGAAGTTACTCCAGAAAATGTGTGAAGACAGTAAACTACGTAGCACATAATCTTAACTGTTTTGTTTTTTTAGGTAATCGTAGGGGGGTAGTTGATATAATGATTTACAGTAATCCTTCACTATAAGAGTTGAAAGATAAAAGTTCCATGTATTCAGTCTGCCTGTGTACTTAACGCAGGTAAAATCACTAACTGGCTTACAAGCTGGGGAGTTGTTCTAAATAGGATCAGCTGGTTTAGTAAGTATGTTGGAATGATGTGGTAGGATTATACCACCTCGGTGAGTGGCTTAGACTACAACAGAGACGATTCATGTCCGTTCGGAGCATTAGCCTGTCGGGGATGTTTGCCTTGCTTCCATTTCCTGAATAGCTCATCAATGGAAGCCTCACTTTTAATGATTCAATGCATCAATATTTGAGATTCGTTTGGAAATCCCTTGACTTGATTGAAAAATATACGGCTAATATTAATAACACTAAGTAATAATGAAAAAGACTTCTGCCATATTTTTCTGACATTTCTCTGCCATATACTAACATAAAATGCAATATGTACTCAAAACAGGTGCTTTCACTTTTTGTTCATCTGTCTGGCTGTTCAGTTGTGCGGTTTTTACATGATTTTCAAGAAGCTTAGTTTTCAGTTCATACACATTTTCTTCTCCTTAAATTCTGCATGTACAACTTGAACACATGATCATCTCTACAGCTCCTAACTTTCTGTGCTTTTTATTTTGCTCTTGAGCATTGCTCAGTCGTGGCAGGACAGACCGCTCTCACCTCGCTCTCCTCTGAGAAGTGCATGAGGGCTCGCACTCTTGCCAGTGCCAGGTCCCTGTGTCTCTCTGCCTCTGTGGCACCCTCTCTGTTTGGCACGTCAGGCTCAGCAAGAAGTCTGGGGACCCAGGAGGACAAGTGAAGGGTGCAGTCAATTCAAAAACATCCAAGTCTACTTCTTAATCTTAGGATGCATTTACACTGCAGATTGGATATGCCCAATTTTGAATTTGTGCTTTTTTTATTGCAAATTTATATTTATTTTGAAAAGTGATATCTGCATGTTTACACTCACCAGACACTTGAACATTTTGAAACAACCCACATGCAAAAAGAACCCAACTCCCCAAATGGACTCTACCGAAATAATCCTGCTCGCTATTTTTAGAACCATAGGCTGTTATCGCAGCCTATGCATTTAGCTACTTGTTCATGTAGGCCTATGCCTATGCGTACGTTTATATTTTTTATTAATACTATTAATAAATGCTGTGATAATCACAAATGCTGCATGTATTATCCTCTACATTTATTATCCTATATTAAAATAACAAATCATACTGTTACAACGGACATTTGCCCGTACTTGACCTGTTATGTGTATCAGATAAGCCTAGCAAAATGAAGCTTGAGGATGTGAAGGGGAAAAATATCATTAGGGAACTGACACTGGCCTGGTATGGAGGAAAGTCAGAGTTATAGAGCATCTTCAAGTTAGTTATAGCAAGTGAAAGTGTGTGTTGGTTTCCTTGTGTGAGGAGAATTTGCAATGGGGCAATTTAAACATTCTGGTGCAATGAAGATAAACAGACATCACTGTGTAAAAAGATAGAACATAATAACCTCCATATTTCTGCCAAATATATTCTGGTTATTGTTATACTGTGGAGTTAAACTAGATTACACTGAATCACCCCAGCTAGGAGGGATAAAAGAAACAAAACTAAGACAAAACACAAAGCCTACCATGTATTCGGCTCCTATTCCTAAATTGATTTTTCCAGGATGGAAAAACAGTCTTGAGCTTTTTTTCTTTTTAAAATAAAAATCAGTATTTATTTCCTCCCGGTTCTCCTCTGCATCTTGCAGGCATCAATGAGGATGTGTGGATTACCGACTTCTGAATTTTCTTCTTCATATGTGTATGTTATAATTATACGTCAATTAACAGCAGACAGAAATCAGATCAGATTAATGACGTAGGGAAATTGTCAGGGAATGTCCAACCTGTCCGTTGAGACTGCAGTCACATGAACATATATCCAATCTATATCTGATTTATTATCACATATGAAATTGGCCTGTGTCCAATCTGAGGAAATCAGATTACATGTGATTTTTCACTGTTTACAGTGTCATGACACAGATCGGAACTGTCAGCAAGAAATCGGAATTGGGTCACTTTTAACTGACAATGTAAATATGGCCTTAGACACTTGTCAAAGCATCCCTGAGTTTCACAACTGTATGCTTCTCCCACTTTACTGTTTCGGGTGCCTTGACAAAGCACTGTATAAATGACAATTGTAGATGTTGTTTCAAAAGCGACAACAAAATGAGATAAAAACAGAGGAGTACGAAACAAACAAGACTGAGACACAGTCAGGGAAATGTTTGACATAGATGGCTCATTTACAGGCATAATGCATTAATTGAAATGTCTTTTTTTTTAATAAATGAGCATTTTGAAAGCCTGTGTACTCCAGTACCTTCTTGTCCTACATCTGACTAGTTCCTTCCTGTTCTCAGAGGTACCGCAGAACTACAGCTAATTAGCCGACCAATAACTGACACAGCTGGACTCCTGCAGTGGCTGCGGTAGCAGTAGACAGAGTGTAGTGTGGTTTTCTTCCCTCAGAGACTCCGAGTGAGGCCATTAAGGCTGAGCCTCCTTGCACTGACCTGCAATAGAGGATTTCTCCAGCGGCGGCTGCCAGGGGCCTGTTGGAGGAGTAGACGAACTGGAACATGTGCTTGAAGTCATCCTGAGAGAGTGCGTCATCACAGTACCTGAGACACAGAACAGTGTCTGGATCAGATTCAAGTTCACTATTTAGAAACCTCATTACATTTGGAAGTAAGATAGAAAGTTAGGCAGACTCTGTGTGAGTGTGTGTGTGAGAGAGAGAGAGACGGACTGTCAGACAGACACAGACTGAGAGGGAGACTCACTTTGAGACAGACATCAGTAGCTTCATGGCCTGCACGGCCACCTCATGGTCTTTATCCAGCAACATGGAGAGCATTCTCTCCTATGGAGCAACAAACACACACAACAACAATTTCTAACACCAACACCAGTCCACACACTCTTTAAATATCCACACAGTTCTCACTATATCCAACCACAGCTAAGCTAAGCTATTCAGTGAGGTTCTTGCTGAGTCCATTCATCACCTGCCATCTCTCTCACTCATTCTGACATTTTGTGAATCCGTTCCCCTGTCTCGCACGGGTACTATGCCCTTATTAACCCAGACTTTGCCCCTGGATGCTAGCCCCACTACCTGTAGGCAGTCATTTGCTGGCATAATGAGGGGCCAGGGCAGGTCATGAGGAGCGGAGTGGGGCCCCCTGAAGCCCGGGGCAGGCCAGGGGCCCCTCAGCGCGGCCATACTAATAGGTCATGGTTCAGTGACCCGCTGCCCTTAAGCACAACACAACACAGCACAGCACAGCCAATGGGCGCCTAGCTGCAACCTACACATCTAAAGATATGGGGTTAGCCATTGGTAGCATAACAACAAAGCATATTGTTTCAAGTCCTGCTGTGCACACTCTATCAAAGCACATACTACTATTAAGCTAAGGCAGCCGCAAGCTTGGTACATGCGTTGTTAAAAACACTGAAAATCAGAGAAATCCTGTTCATTTATCATTTGGCCATGGGCTTGTGCTGGTGTATGCCTGAACTATGACGGGTTCAAATCTGACCTTAGCTAATGAGGAGTTTATAGTTTGATGGCATGAAGACCCACAGACTCACAGAAAAGATGTAGGGCTTTGTGTTAGTACCTTGAAGCGGATGGTGAAGAGGTCCATTTTGAGGCTGAGGTTTTCTTCCAGGTATAGTCCCTGTAGTCCCAGCACACACTTCAGCCGCACGTCCGTTTGCTAACAAAAAAAAAAAAAAAAAAAAACTCACTTGTAAATGCTGAGCAAGAAAGGCTGGTGTGATTTGAGATCAAAGTTAAAAAGACAGAAGGCCCTAAAAGGAATGGTTCTGAGTAGTAAATGTTAATGAAGTTTACATAAAGCTTAAAGTTGCAGTCAGTGATGCTTGTGGAAAGCATGTTTGTTTATGTTTATATTTTTGGACATTTTTGTCCAACAAGATTATATTTGATCCATGGACCGAACAAAACATGGCAGAGATGTAGTTCAAGTCTTCCTTCAATCCTCCCGGAGAAACTCTGTGTTACTGTTTTGGGGGGCAGGCTGCCCCAATTTGTGTGTTTCCAGTTTTCGGAGCCAGGGTATTGTAAAAAAATTTTATGGTGACCCAGGAGGCAGAGAACTAGTGCATCATGAGGAGATATTTTATTTTTTTACGTTTAAAAAGTGTTACAGATTTACAAACTGCACAGCACCTTTAATTACTGGGCAAAATCAATTTACTAATTTAATACCTTGGGCAAGAGTTTGACCGTAAACACTGGCAAGCCAACTCAATCCTCCCCTATGCCATACAATAGCAACAGTTCAACCATGTGAACTTTTGCCTGCTGACAGACTTTAAAATGGGGCCCATAGAGTAAAATCCTGTGTGTTTTTGCACTTAGGTTGGTTACAAATAAGTTGAATCTATCAAATCGGATATCTGTTCTTTCAAGAAAGTAAACTCTTGTTGAGTGAACTGAAGACATGCTTTTGCCCGAGTTTGACCTGACCTGACCAGAGTTTGAGTTTTACAACTGGTGCTGACAACACAGTATTTGCACACATTGACAACCACATACCCAAGTAATGGCTTAAAATTTTGCTGAGATACACATTCAGCCTATTTATTTACCATCTGCAATGGCAAATTTAATAATGCAACAACATATTCATAAGATTAAAAAAACAGGTGAGTCTTGGAGGAAATCTGACAAATATTAGGACCTCTACAAAACAATATAAAACAATTTGACACACAGAAGGGCACAAGATACAGTGGTTGTGTGTGTGTGTGTGTGTGTGTGTGTGTGTGTGTGTGTGTGTGTGTGTGAATAATATTCCTTTTCCATGGTATCTTATAATGATGTTCTAGCTTTAAGAGCAGCTGTCCATTGTGAACAGTGCCCCGAGGTATGGGCCCACGCAGCACACTAAACTCTACTGCTGCAGGGCATACTGTCAGTCAGCCACAGTCAGACATGACCTGTCCAACACACATACACAAACTCACATTTACACACACACATCTACACACATACACACTTACAGACCGACAGACAAGATATACACAGACACACAGAAACCATATACAATATCACACACAACATCATGCACACACACATCTACACACACACACACACACACACACACACACAATGTAGTTTAATGGAGCCCAGAGGCTAAATAACTCCCCCAACCCCTCCAAATAAATAAAGAACTTCTCTCACTCATACACACACACACACACACACACACACATACACTCACACACACACATACACACACACACACACACACACAGATACACAGTGAAGAAGGAAGGGCAGGAGTTAAAAAAAAAAAAACAGTTGAATGCCTGTCGTGTCTGTAAATAAAGTGAGCCCTGCGCACCTTGTCGTGCAGCATCCAGCCGACATACTTCAGGTAGCTGTCATTCAGGAACACGCTGCTGTAGAGGCGCATCCACACCGTCAGCTCCTCCATACAGATGGCCCTGATCTCCGTCACCACATCCCTGTGAACGTGGTTGACAGCATGTCAGAAAGTCAACTCCGAGGCAGCGCATTCAAAATTGATGAAAAAGAAGGTTAGACCAGGCACATTTAAAATGCAGTTGTACACTATCACAAAACTCCACCGATGCATCTTGGCTGGGGGGGACTTCGTCAGTATCTTCGCCGTAAATATCAACTCTGAGCTGAATTTATGTATAAAAATGTATACATGCATGTGGTGTAAGGAGCTGTGTCTGCTTGTTTGTAAGCGTTAAGACCACATATAAAATCCTTCAAACTTTCCCCACTCAGACTTCCCTCCACATCAGCGTGAATATAGTTCATGCCAATGCCACAGTCTCTCAAATTGCAACAATGCTGATATATTAGCGTTGCTTGTCCAACGAGTCTAGAGCAGGGGTGGCCAAACTGTTCTGTTTTTCAGGCCACATACTAAAAAATCAAAGTGCCAAAGGCCAAAATGAGTAGTACCACTTTTTAACCAGTTTCAAATGAAAGAATCCACAGGCCGTCTAATGTTACACTGTTTAATGACACTACCGACAACATCACACCAGTACTGACACTATGAGGTCCGATGGATATATAATATCAGATTAATGTAACAACTGGCCACATTAAATATTATTTTTTGACTTCATGGAAGACCGCATGAAAGAGAGCAGCAGGGCCGCGATTGGCCGCCGGGCCGTAGTTTGGCCAGCCCTGGTCTAGAGCATAATTACTCTATGTCTTATCATATGTCAAGAGCTCATGAGGGATAAACTCTATTCACCTTTTCAACAAAGTAGTCTGTGCATCCAGCAAGCAGGGCTGTACAGTATCAGGGCCTGTTTACACATATCTAGACATGTTCATAAACTAATAGATTTTTTTATCTGTTTGGGCCTTTTGCCTGTAAATGGAGTCTTAGTGACCTAGGGTAAATACGCTGCATTCTGTGTGTGTACACATAATTTCAAAAACAAAATGGGTTTTTAAAAAATGTGTTTATAAAAATATCTAAACAAGCCATTAATTAGGCCTACAGCTAGCAGGCTGAGGGTGGATGGATCTCACCTGTAGCGCTTGAGGAAGACCCCCTTAAAGATGGCATCCATCATGTTCTCCAGCTCCAGTTTCCTCTCCTGCAGCTGCAGCAGTGACAGGGAGATTAAACATTAAAGTCAGCTCTTTCTGCAGTCTGGTGTGAATGACTGCACAGATAGATCCCCAGAGAGATAGTTATATCCACCACATCTTGTCGTTCAGATACACTGCATGACAGCAGGCACATGCCCAACGTGCTTCTTTAATTGTGAAACTGGGAGTTCATTGGAAAGTTCTTTCAACAAAATATGCGATTAACAAAATCCAGTTTAATAATGTGTAATAACTGGTGCCTAAATCTCAAAATAGTTGGTGCCTCCACGCCTCTTTGTAGCTTCAAGAGAGGAAAGAATCCACCAATGAACAAGGAGCTTCCTCCATCATCGTTAGGAGAGCCTAGCAGCCACAATTCTCTACTACACAATTTGTGTAGTGGACAAATTCTCATATTCTTAGACTAGTAAACCAATTCTCATGAGCCAATATCATTGTGAGAAGTGAAACCAAGTAGAGCAAAATCCCTTGTCTTTCAGTGTAACCTTAACACCTCAACCTAAATGTGTATTATTGGGTTACCCTCTCAGCCATACTGGACTAGAAATACTCCACTAGAAGGAGCTGCCTGGGCACCAGACCACCCACCTCTAGCACCTTCCTCTGGATGCGCTCCAAGCGGGGTGAGGCATGCCGGCCTGGGTACTTCGACCTCTCCACCTCCAGCAGCTTCTGGCTGTTGTCCACGTTTATGCTTAGGCTCACAAGGGCACTGAGAAGCTTCATCGCTGCAGGGGAGGGCAAAGGACAGAGACCCCAGAGGGAAAAGGGAGAGGAGAAGAGGAGAGGACAGGAGAGGAGAGAGCTATCAGTCAAAGACGATATTTAATCAGGAGTCAGGAAAAGCAACCCAAAGAGATCACATGTCCTTAATATCATTATAAAACAATGGATTGTGGTCAGTGTACCAAACGAAACAAAACTGTACTTACGTTGTTCATGATGGACCCTTGTGTACTTCTTAGTACAACCGTACACATGCAATAAGAAATGCATGTGTAACAATATTCATTTCCTATTACATGAATGTGTACATAAATACATTTACATTGCATGACGTACACAGTACCGCATTAGACTTGGTTACACAGGTTGTTATACACACTTTAAAAACACACTTTGTTTTAACACACACTATACTTTCTCTTTCTCTTTCTTTCTTTTTCTCTCTCTCTATATATCTCTCTCTGTATAGATGAACAAACTCCCAAATGAACAGAAAACCAGGATGTAACTGGCATATCCTCCTCTCCTGTCATAACAGCGAACCACAGCAAACCTCCCTTCACCTGCCTGACAAACTTGTCATACACGTAAGGGCTTGAGCGTGACGCTAATTTGGAGGGGAAAGGAAGGACTTGGACGCATGGTCGGACGTTACCTGCCAGCGTGCAGGTGTGCCTGAAGGCGCGTAGCCGGGAGTCAGAGAGCTCCGTCAGCAGCGAGATCAGAGTGCTCATCAGGTAGCCGTCGAAGATGATGCAGTTCTGACAGCGAGCCACCAGCACCGACACAAACTCGCAGAACTGGGAGCGGAAGCGCTTCCAGTACTGAGTGGTGATGATGAGGGGATACTCGCCAGAGTCCTGCGAGAGAGTGGGAGAGCGTGAGGGATGGAAAGAGAGAGACAGAAACGAGAACAGAGAAGTGAAAAACAGAAGGCAGAGAAAGAGAGAGACCAAGTGAGGAAGAATGGCACCAAAGTTGGAAAGAATGTTAGATTGATAAGGAAAAGGATCAAAGTAAAGATAGCAAGAATGACAGATTAATAAACAAAACAAAAGGCAGGAAAAAAAAGAAACGCTGTAATCTATTGTATTGTGCTTCTGCTGATCTTCAGGTTCAGAAATACATTTCAAGTTTTCCACTTCTCTGAGTGGTAACACTGTTCAGCAAGAGTATAACTCAGAATGACAATGTCAGCTCAGCAGATGAGGACCAAGCTGGCCATGACTTACAGGGACCTGCTAAACGACCTGTCCACCAGCATGTCTGAGCCACTGAGTTATGACACACAGGGCTACTACCTGCACAGGGAGTGGCTGCTCTCCACTGAGCCTGATAGAGAATGACACAAATCATCACTCACCACGTCCATGGGCCAGGTAACAGTGAGGATCCAAGGGAAGGCCATGAACCTCTTGTACTGCAACCCAGAACCCTACACAAACAAACAAACAAACAAACAAGTACACAGTTTCAGTCAAACATACAGAGAGCTCTGATTTGAAAACATGATTAAAAACTTTTTCACAGAAGACAGTGAATCTTACTTCATCAAGATCCTCCACCATTTTGCTCATGACATCAATATCTCTGCTCTGGAACATCTCAGCTGTGACCAACCCTGGTAGTAGTGGTAGAAGTAAGATTAGCATTAACAACATGATTTAAGGACTTTAATTTAAGGACAGGATTTTAAGCATGTAGGACAGCATCAAAAGGATCCGCTAGTGGGACAACCCCAAAACCCCTAAACTAACACATTAGTACACAAAAGGAAATTCAAATCCCAAATCTGTCTCACTGTCACTATGGAGAGAGTAACCAATAAATACTCAATAGGATACATTGCCTGCAGAGGTGGTAGCAACGTGGGGAATTGAGTTCTGATGACCATATGAAATTCATTAGCCATATGAGCATGTTATAACTGGTTCGATCTTGAGCAAGGCACCTAACGCCACACTGCTCCCCGGGCGCCGATGTAGCAGACAGCCCTGGACTGACCTCACTGTGTGTTTCACTGTGTGCTGTGTGTTTCACAAATTCACGATTGGGACAAATGCAGAGACCAAATTCCTTGTGTGTGTAAATACACTTGGCCAATAACACTCATTCTAAATACAAGTTTATTGTATTGCGCTTATTACAACAAAAACTATTAATGAATGAATTTATGAATGGATGTGACTTGCCTTTGCAACCTGAGCACTGGATAAAGAAGCTGATGAGGTCCAGGAGAGCTGTGTCTCTGTCCATTACATAGGCTTCTATCCAGTCATCCACCACGGCCTGTGTCATGAACACACACAATAAACACAATGAAAGGCTGAAAGGTGAGGTGTCCTTTTCCTGTAGATGTGTTACTAAGACCTATGATATACACACTAACAGTGTCAAACAACAAATCTTAAGATTTATGCCATACAAATCAGAACAGCTATGTTCTGCTCTTATGTACCTGGATGGCAGCCCGCCCCATGGTGACCACCTCAAACAGGGTGACCGACTCCATGTCCCTCTTCTTGGGGCGCCCATTCTCCGCTCTACCCACACTCCCATTGCTGGTTCTGGGATGCTTCTGTTTGGCATTCTCAACCCCCTCTCGGGCCTTCCTCTTTCCTCTCTGTGTGCCATGACCAGATACAAACACATAGCCTTGAAGAGTGTTTCAGTAGACAAACTAAGATCCCATTCAGACCTGGCACTGGGTTAACTACATTTACATTTATGCATTTAGCAGACGCTTTTATCCAAAGCGACTTACATTTTGTCAAATTAAGACATAGTGCTCTAGGATCAATGTCACAGTGTCTTGAAAACAGAATTGTATAACACAGAAGGAGGTAAAGGAAACATACAGGGGGTGATTTGTAGTACTGTGACAAATTGAGGCCAAACAAACAAGGTGATTTTTGCAATGAAATGTAAGATATGGTGCATGTTGTGTTTGTTTCACCCACCACAGTCTTCTGTCTGTTTTCATTTCTCCCTCCTCTTCTTGCTCGGTTCACAGACCCAGGAGAATTAATATCCACAATTTCGTTCTCGCTGAAGGATTAAAAAAAATGCAGAACATTAAAGCACAGTAATAATACAACATTACATTGTAACTTTGCAGTTATATTATTATCATAACATATAAACAAACAAGTATTTCTTTGTTTTGTGACTGATCTTTTGAACAAGTCAGACTGATCTTTTAAACAAGTGAAATCTACCATAAAGACCTGTTAATCTGTCACTAGTTCACTGCTTACTTTTGTACTGATGGTTTGCTAAATGCTGGCTCAGCTATCATCTCTTTTCAGATCATTTTCTCTGTAGCTGTTCAGTTGATCATGTAAGAAACTACCTGGAAAACAAAGGAAATGTCTGAATTAATACACATACAAATCCCCTGTTAAACATTTTTTACAGAGAAACATCTAAAAATGTTTCGTTTCAAAATGAATTTCTTTCCTATTGTCTTTCAATAGTAACAGTTAAGGTGAGGATGGCTATTAGAAACGTCAAACAGGTCAGGACGGATGTTGGAGGTGGGTGGAGTGGAGCAGCCAAGTAGGCTGCCATGATGGTAAATCGGGTTTATGGTAGCAAGACCTTCCGGAAATGCTGTGTGTAGGGGGACAGATATTTGTCCTTTGCCCCACTGAATGTTTAGCTGATATGAATACGTGACCTGAACAACCTGTGCTAAGACATTTTGCATCGGTTGCAAGACACATGTAAAACTACAAGGCTTAAAACCGCCACTGTACTATATATTTCGCACGTATGTTCAAGTATTTCGATGACGACGTGCAGTACATATCTTGACAGACTTCTGCCATAACCCTTGCAAGTGTGTAGCCTACTTTACTCTTATTACTGCAGAATGGTTGGTGTGATGTTCCACAATTAACACACGTGTGTCAGATACAATGCATCTGATTCAGAAACAAGACTAGGTGATTTACGTAGAATTTGAAAGCTCTTTGGTAAATCCAGTAAAACCAGCCTACTTGAACAAGCTATTGGTTTCGCTTGTGTCCGTAAAACCTAAACTCCTAAGTCGATTGGACACAAGTGGCATCACTCAGATTCCTTCGTGGTTCTTCTCACCCATCCCCCACATGTTCACTCGAAACAAATGCTATCTTCTGGGGTTCATTTGGGCGACACTCCTCTGTCAGGATGCAGGACTGATACAGGCGACATTGTTTTGATAACAAACCTACAACGCTTCCGACTGAACACTCCTCGTCAAGCGTTACAGCTCAAAACTGCCAACGGCCCATTCGACCAACCGGTCAGGGAGTTTACACTGCAGCGTATACAAAAAATGAATGCCTGTTTGACCCCTCAATGAAAGCAATTATAGGAAAGTACTGTGAATTTCTTACCGCGTCGAGAAAACCTTCATAAATGAGCATATGAGGTTTAAGGAAATCCTAAAACATACGGCTTCAGTGCGCCATCCCGCGGCATATGGTCGCAAGAACAAAAGCGATGCAGTGGTCGGTTGCGTACAGTAGATGGCGCCTGCGCATCTCGACTTGTGAAACACGTCACTGGAAAAGGAAAATATGTCTATGCATTCTGTAGAGCAGCCGAGAACTTTATGAGGCCTTAGGCGGAAATGTCAAATTAAAGAACACTTCTTCAATGCCATACAGTCAAATTTGACTAGTAGACCAGACTGAGTCAATTTTATAATTCTGGACACTGACAACTGATCTAGTTGTTTAATACACACAGGTCTACCATGCACAGCACAACAGACTATGTTGCCCGTTTATGGTGTCTACACTATATGCTATTACATGACAATCAGTTGCTCTATTGTATTCAGCTGCTTAGCTAATGTAATTACACTGTAAAACAAGGCAGTTTTTCTACCCAAGCTACGAGTCCTTTAATTGTACCTTGCTAGAGGCCCCCTGAAAGAACTAAGAGAATAGACATTACACAAGTAATATTAGTTATTGCATGTTTTAATGACTCATAGACAACACATTTTTCACTCTCTTTTCATGTAATATGGCCATAGATTTGACTTAAGATGACATTTGAAATCACTCAAAACAGCAGTGTCTGCACTGATAAAAAAAAAGTCAGGATCTCTATGAGTCATCTTATGTTAACAACAATGACTTTCAGACTTTCAATAAACAACTTTCAGATTTTATTCTGTTACTTAGGCTATGTTTGTTACAGGATTGATGAATAGGTGAAATGTATTACAAGAGCCAACCAAATATCTGAAGTTACCTAGGCCCATTCAAAATAGAAAATACTATAGTGTATGCAGTGGTAAAAATCCTTGGCAACATTATTAAGAGGTTCTCTTCCAGCATATCAGCTTGATTAGTGCAGTATACTAACATGAAATCTGGTTAAACTACTTCAAAAAGAATGCTTTAAATGGTCGGCCAAATCAACATAACTGTATTTATTAAAACTGGTCAAAAAAAACAAAAACTGGGTATGTGTTACACTCATCATACATCATCACATTGATACAACATTTATACAACATTCAGAATGACTTTTTCATTAAGACACAAGTGAAGATTTACATTGCTGGGAATATCAGGAGAAAAGCACACTAGTTTGTCATCATTTCAGCTTAGATACAAAGGCCATAACTTGGTTAAGGTCCTCGGTAAGCTCCTCAGGGAGTGAAGACACTGTTGATATTAACCTCTGGGTGACTTCCAGTATCCTGGTGAGAAAATCATTTGAAATTCAGTAAATTAATTAATGATGTGTCTGTAATTACATTGCACACATAGACATGCTTGTGAAATTATGTTGTTAGAGGCAAGAAGAGAGGAGTAGAGAAGAGAAACGAGATGAATGCAAGCATGGAACATAAGAGGTTTTGGAACTGTGGTTTGAGAGAAGAGGTGACACAATGAAATGCACAGATGAATGAGATGGATGGTAGATTACCAGTTAATGTGGTGTGAGGGCAACTGAGGGTCTAGTTTTGATCCTTCCTCAGGCACCAGTGCCATTTTAATCTCCTTGAAGTTAGCCTCAATGTCTTTCCTAATACCAGTGAGTGGCAAGATGCCTTTGAAAGAGCTAAGAATTTGCTGTGGCACATAAACACAAAGCTGCATTGGTCACTTACACATACAGTATCACACAATCAGGTCCAACCTCTTAACATACTGCACCTGCATACAGATGTATGCACACATGAAAAATCTTTCGAGAGAGTCAACGGATGCCGCATAACAATTAGGTTAACAACATCCAGGCCTGTGCTGTTTCATACTCACATAAATGACTGATAACTGATGGGCAATGTATTTGTGACTTCCTAGATGCTGAACATCATCCTCAAGTTGCTGAGAGAGGACAAGGAGCTGGTTAAGTCTCCCAATGTGAGGGAAGTACCCTGTAAGTGATTTAAAACAATTAAAAATGACTTTAACCTTGATTAGGTAATAAACTGTTAATTAGGCCTATCTTTGTTGAGTGTGTATGCCCGATGAGTGTAATACTGTGGTGTATTTAATTGAAAAGCAATTGTCACCGTCCATAGCTGGCTTCTCCAGCATATCTACAGGGCTCCCATGTATGACAAAAATCTCCACTCGTGGAAACATAGTAGACAGTCCTACAATATCCAGGTAGTCCTGAAGGCAATGCCGAACAGCATTAATACAAAAACATACAGAATCAGAATGAGGACAAATTATGTAGCCTAATAAAATGAACAAACAAACATACCTCAAGTTCTGGTGCAGGTTTGGGCAGGTGTTCAAGGCACTGATGCATTTGTTCTATGATTTCAGCTCCTGTACATTGAAAACATATAGCATTCCAAAAAGGTTAGTTTAGGTGGAATCTCTAATATCATGACACTGCCACTTGAAGAAATAGTCAGAATTGACCTTGTCTTTGGAGACCATACGATTCCATGGGGCTAGAATTCTGTTTCAGATGCTCTTGAGACTGTAATGTGGAGAGGACAATGTAAGCAGTTCTATTTAGCCTATGCAATGCTGGTTGGTAAGGTAGCCGGACAGTGAATACAGTCACACACACAATTCATCCCAGCTTCCATTTGCTTTTGTCATGCACATTGAATAGAAATAATAGGGTGTGCATGTGTGCATGACATTTCCATAGGTCGTGACTACCTGAGTAGCCTACATAAACATCACAGGTCCATATGCCCTCTTTACCTGGTGAACCTGAGCACGGATGAGGAGGTCCAGTTGACCGCACAGGCACAACATCTCCAGCCCCACCTGTTCGCAGCTCAGGTGGATGGGCACCAGGGACTTCTTCACGTGCAAATCCACTGAGAAAACCGCAACATTAATAACAATAGGCTACAGATATGGGTGTCAAACCAGCTACAGTTCAGAGTCATCTTCGCCGTGACACCTTTTTGGTTAAATACTGACGTCATCCTTTAAGTCAGGCTGCCATAATATTAGACTATTAGGCTACGCTTTGCTTTTTCTACCCCACTGGATGTGAACGTGGGTTTTACAAGCCTTCTTTCAAAAAAACATTGTGGGAGGAATAGGTTTAGTACGAAGAGATTAAATTAAGACATGCTACTTTTAGCTTACCTTTGAATTTTACATGGTACATACACGGCTTACAAAGCGGCTGCGTAAGACAGACTGCCATTGCTAAATGAATGGACTATTATTATTTCATTGAAAATAACAATTTCTTTGGAAATTCATTGATCTCAAAGATACATGTAAGTACATATATCATAAACCGAAGAGCAGCATCTTTCGCGGTCCTACGCGTTGTGCCTACGAGATACGGGTCGTTGTGGCGGAAACACTTGCCGGTGGTCTTTTCACCCCATCGGATTTATTATTGTCAAACACCACATCGGGGCCGTGTTCAAGAGCCTCACTCGTTCGGGCATCATGACCACATCGATTTTAAAAAGGAGAATTACCAGCACCATCATTTTGGACAAAAAGGTTAGGTTAAACGGGCAAATTGTATTGCATTTCTAAGCATATTCTCGGTGTTCCAAAGTAATGATCATTATGAGCAAAAAAGCAAACCAGTCCTTAAGTTTCAGGTGATACGCACTGATTCACATTTTTAAGACTACTAGACTAGAGTTTCAAGTACGTGCATGCATTACCATCATTAGACATGAAATACCGTCAAAAAAATCTATAGGCATACAAATTCTCAGACATACCTACACTCAGGTCAGCATAATTAATGATATCAAAAGTAATGTTATTCACATAAAATCAAACTAAAAACTATGTGCATGTGTTTTCTAATAGATTTATTAAATAGGAATTATAACAGACACAAGTGGCCTTTGATCACTTTTGTCTTCAAAGCATTCATAAAAAATACAGCTTACTTAGAAAGGTTTATCACAGTTGTACAGTATTTAAAGTGATAGGTTTAACTGAAAAGTCCAAATTGAGACATAAAAAGAAAAAAAAAGAGAAACATTTAAATAGTGTACTAAAGAACACAGCCCCAATACCACAAAAAGTATTGAATATTTTGTATTATAAAACAAAAGGATTTGGATAAAGTTTCTTGCAAAAGTCCAACACTTTCTTTTAAAGGCAGGAGTATAAAACAATTTACAGCTCTGAGTAAACAAACCTTTTTTGTGACTTTTTTTATTTAAGAAGTGCATATGAAATGAAAAATAAATCTTTTTTTTTTATTCCACCCCTCTGTTTCTTCTGAATTCTTCCATATGCTCCTTCATTTAATGTCATTCATTTGTAATCCAGAGAGAGAAAAAAGTCTTCATCAACACAACCACCATAATCACCATAATCATCATCCGTCATCAGCTCCCTTTTATGGACAGAATTTTGTACATCAGTGTTCAGTTCTTCGGCTGCAGCTGTGAGGTGGGACCATCCTTTGCCATCAGGTGGTCCTCGTTTGCAGCTGCCATCTCCATCTTTGCCGACTCTTCTTTTTTTTGACCTGCTACTGTATGTGCCAGAAGCTGAGGGCTCCGGTGCTGTGAGGGAGGTGCTGTTCTATGGCCGGCCAGTAGGGGACAGCGTGAGATTGGCCATGAGTTCATGCACGGCAGCAAATATTGTGCACTCACCTGTTGAGAGAAGAAAAGGGGAAGAGATAATGAGGCAAGATAATGTTGTTTTGTATGTTGATAAGTAGTTTTCAGAGCACTCTGTCACAGTGATTCTGCACACAGAGACAGAGAGAGAGAAAGACAGAGAGTGAGAGAGGAAGAGAGTAAGAGAGAGAGCGTGTCACACCATGCCACACAAGAAAGAGAGCAAAAAAAAGCAAGACAGAGCGAGGAAATCCTTGATGAAACCCCAGGAGACCGTAGGCATGAGGCAGAGAGAAAACTAAAACGCAAATAAGACCAAATCACCTGACGCCATGTATGAGGAAATGTAAGAGGAGATAGTGATGACAAGCTAAAGCAATGATAGTTATAATAACAAGCTAGGAGTAAGATTACAGGATGCCAGAGATGGAGAAAGAGAACAGGCTAGGCTAAATGATCTAGAGTCTAGAGGACAAAATGTTCTAACGAACACAGAGGGAAACAGGCTAGTAGAATACCAGAGAGACTCATTTGTGATACTCGACGGTGAGAACGAGACATGACAGGTTCACAGGGAAGAGCAGCAGGACAGCAAAGAAGAGCAACAGGACAGAGGGAGCAAGAGGAAAGAAAGAAAAAAAGAAAAAAAATGACATTAAGAAAAACATAAAAACAAGGGCATAGACAGACGGAGGTGCGGAGTGCTACTGACCTGTCCTGGCCGGGTGGTGCTCATTGAATCTTCTGAGGATGGTGCTGACCATGAGGGCGGCGGCACCGGAAGAGCTCTGCTGGCGCGGGATGTCGGCCTGCTGCGTGAGGCCCGTGGCCATGTCGTACACGATGGGCACGATGATGTTGATGGGCTCTTGGGGCACGGGCAGCCTCTGGGTGAGCTGGAGCTGTGGGGGAGGAGAGGGAGGTGACGGGGATCACACCATGGACGCAGATATAGTCAATAAGACTGCCCACTGCTCTGAGTTAGTATGAGGTTCATCTCACTGTGTGCTATGTGTGTCATTAATTCAAGGCTGGGATAAACGTAGAGACCAAAATTTTCCTCACAGGATCAAAAGTATAGTATTCACACACACACTTACTCATATACTTGTACTTGAACTTGTACATTTATAGATAAAGAGAAAGAGATTGACCAAATAAATCTAAACACACTGAATATAACAGTCAATAATAGGCAATGATGGTTTGGGGTGGGGGAATCATCAATTCACACAGAAATCTTTCACAGCTGAAACTAACCCATTATCTACAAGGACATCCCCAAGTTCAGCTCAGGTCAGCTTCCATATAAGCTGGCATCTCGGCATCCATAGTTCTAAACACACTCCAACTGTTCCACACTCCCAAAGGAGTGAGAAACCAATGATGGCTGAGCAGTTCTAAGTGAGGGACTCATGTTGAGGGTTACTCAAGGGTCTGAGGGTTACTTACGAAGAAAAGCATCTTAGACTTGAGCACCACAGCGACCGTCCTGGGGGAGCGATGGGAGGGGCGCTGGGGGGGATGGTCAGACAGAACTGCACGTTCCACTTGAGCTGGGAGCCCTGGTCAGGGAACTGGAGGAGAATGTGTGTGAGTGTGTGGGGGGAGGGTCCATTTAGAGTGTTTAATATAATACAACATAACTTAAAAGCTTGCCAACCAACATGCTGTTTGTCGTTAAATTAACAAAGAGGAAAACAGATTAGTGGGTGAGAATTCTTCATTTCAGTACACAGAAAGCAATCCTCCCATTTACGGTACCAGACCTACAAGAATACAGCCCTTATACGAGGGATGAACATGCAAACATACAAATACAAACACACACAAACACACACACAGCACACTCACCAGTTCCAGTTTCATGATCCGAACACAGTCTCTGAGGATGTTGGTGGGCGCGCCAAGCAATTTGGTAAAGGCATTCAGGGTGTTGTACTTGAAGGGAGGGCCGGCAACCTTTAAGAACAGAGCACAAGAAACATCAGCATTTAAAACTCGCCACAAAAAAACAACAACCCAACACCTTCCGTGGACTCCAAGCAACACACACAAACAATCTGCACCTCTCAGTGGGTGTATGCAGGAGGTGGGGGCTCAGAAGGTCTTTTAATATGGCAGGGGGTAGAATAAACTAATTGGTTTTGCTACAGCTTTAGTGTATCAAGGTGAAAGTGCTGCTTCACAGTCCTCCATTTCCGTGTTCTTCCTATTTCTTCCCCTTTTTCAAACAACTAGTGCCAATTAGGACACATCGTTAGCAGGCAGCACACATAAACAGCAGGACACAGTTCTGCATAATGCATGTAAAAAAACTAACTCTAACTAACACACACACACACACACACACACACACAGGACCAGGGTAAAGTAAAAAGTGAATGCCATAGATCGTTTTCACCACACCAACACACATGCATGCCTGTCACACATTTCAGTCACATTCACACACTCCCTATCTCTCACACAGACACGCACACACTATCTGATAAGACTTTAACACACTTGGTGTCACCTCTGCCACAGCGGGCCCTCTCTCGCCTTGTGTTAAATATTCAGACTTCTCTGCCCGTCTTACACACACGCGGTCCTGCACCCGCATGTTAATTCAGCTGAATTAATTAGCTTCCTTGTGGCAGTGAGCGAGCGCGAGCAGACTCAGACTAATAGAAATTGACTGGGCACACACACACACACACACACACACACACACACACACACACACGCACACACGCACGCACGCATGCATGCGCACACACACCTCTGGCCAACTGCACTCCTGCGCCAGCCACTGCCTTAATGCTATATCTCTATTCGACATTAACCAACTACCTCTCAATAGCCACAACATCTCATAAGCTTAATGCACAGCCACACTCCCCGACCGATGGGAGCGAGTTGGACATACCGTGTCATGATTTTCTTTAAAGAGATGAAAATGCCACAGGGACTCTTTTCTTATGGATGGACAGATAGAGCGAGGGAGGAATAGATTGAAAAATGAACAAATTGATAAATGAGTTTAGGATTTTCCTGGTGTTGCTCTGCACTGTATCATTGATATGGTATGTAGCGTTATTGCAGAGTGATACTTCGCTTTTAACCCTAACGTGGTGCAGGGTTGTAGGCATTAACCAGTCTTTGCAACTTTAGTCTCCACTCAGCTGCCCCCAAATTCAACCCAACCACAAACCTGTGTGTCTGTAATAAACAGTGCCTAGTCTGAGACACAAGTAATCATAAAGAACATACACAGACACACACACACACACACACAGAATGGGAGAAAACTATGGGAAATATTTAGAATGACACTGCAAATCACCTGACACGCACACACATAGAGACAGACAGATAGATAGACAGACACACCAAGGATAAGAGGGGACAATGGGAAATATTCAGTGAGACGATACAATTCAACTGAGACACACACACACCAAGGTTAAGATATGTGCCTTTATCTTACCCTGGTCTCAAAGAACTTCTCAAGGATCTGCAGCTCTTCCTGGCTCCAGGGCCCGGCATTTTCTGGGGTCACCTTGAGCTGCAGAGCCTGGTAGGACTTGGGGTTCAGCGCCACTCGGCACTTCAGCACGTCTGTCTTGAACATGATCACGCCCGGCTCATTCGAATTCACAATGTTCAGCTGTAGATGCCAGGAGAGACAACAGCAAAGAAAATTTCATTTAACTCAACCATGTTCTCTGTCCAGGTCTCTGACTGGTTTAATACAGTACAAGTGCATACATTGCCTGGTTCTTACACTATACTGATCTGGTAAGCAGATCATCTCCCTCTTCCCTGAGGCGTAATTAACACACATAGATCAAAATGCCTCTGCAGGCATTGGATACACCTACAACCAATCCGACCAATGACTGCAGAGAAAAGACAGTGTGGGATACATCACAACTTGAACCAAAACACGTGTTAAGCCCGCCTCCATTATGGTGGGGTAAAAGACCTTTTTTGATTGGCTCCCCATCTCGGGCAAATGGAAAGAAGTGGAGATAGGCCTAGTGGCCAGACTAAGCTACATGACGTCCAAGACAAAAGAGGAAGGCTAATTAGAAAAGCCCAATTTTAATGATCACACATCTCCTTTAATTATCACAGAGCTATCTTCTTCAACCCCGCCCCTGCAAAGCACTGATTGAGCTCTCTTGCTCTAGTGTAGAGGGTTGTGCAGCTAACTAACTACTAATCCAGTACAGCTTCAGACTGCTTGCTTGCTGTCTCGGGATGTGATGTATGGCCACCTGTGTGCAATCAAGGTCTCTAGAATTTATGTCTGTAGTGTTAATATTCAGACATATTCCAGTCTCAAGTCTAGGCATTGAGCATTGGGCAATGGAGCATTAAGACCCGCCACTGTCTTAATGGGTGGGTGCAGACATACACACAGATTTGAAAGATCATCTATATATGTAGACACACACACAACAAACACACACACACACACACACACACACACACACACACACACACACACACAGAGTAGTCCCTCACCGCTGGCTCCATCTGAATGATCCTCTGCAGGTGACGTCGCATGATGACCGAGCCGAGGAAACGCTCGAGCGGCGAGCAGAGGTAGCTACCCGCCGCCAGCCCGGGTACCTGGCACGGCGTGGGCGAGGGCAGCAGCAGCATGTGCAAGGCACTGTGGGTAAGGATGGTGGGGATGGAGGCCGCCCACGAGCGCTGGGGCAGCTTACGTGGCGGGGGCATGCTGCTCGGCATCACCTGCGAGCCTGAGACAGGGGAACAAACAAACATAAAGAAACACAAACACACACACACACACACACACACACACACACACACACACACACACACACACACACACACACACACACACACAGAGAGAGACAGAGTACAAACATACTCAATTATACACAGCTCCTTACGCACACCCAGGTGAGCAACAAAAGAGCCCTTTAAAGCAAATAAGCCCTTTAACACAGCCACTCCAAGAGCGTTCTGGTTGGAGATGGATAATGACAAAATGAAACCCACTTGTCCCGGCGCGCGGCGAGTGGGATGCGTCTGGAATGGGAGAGTGCAGCGAGGGGTTGCCAGGCGACATTCCCGGGATGCGGGCACCGGGAGACGGCCCCGAGACCTGCGGGGAGCCGGGCCAGGTGCCCACACGCTGGCTGGGCGATACCATGGCATAGGGCGAGCTGGGGTCCAGAGTACCTGCAACACACACCGCAGTGCATTATATAACAAACACATCTAGCCTTCAGGACATACAGTATGCAGCGTTTTCATTACGATCGGCATCTAGACAATCACATTTACATTCTTTCACTACAAATGAGGCAGAGCAGAACTAAGATTTTACATCATGCATTATCAAGCAGTACAATACTGGAAACAGATAGGGAAAACAATTATTAGTTTCTCATTTCCCACAATACATATTTTCATCTTTAAAAAACAGTCCTGACTATACACAGAGGCCAATAGACTGCGACTACCAGCATTACCAGTATCACAGGTCACTGCAGTACAACAGTCCTGTTTAGTTTCATTTCAGTGAGTTGTTTACACAGCCCGCAGAAACCAAACAATGAATTTCCCAACACTAGTCTGCAACCAAAGGCTTTGGTATGTGTGTCATTTATTTTTGTGTGTACGTGTGTGTGTGTGTGTCTGCAAGCTGTTGTTGTGAAGATCTGGCCTGTCTTCAGATGAAAGCAGACTCAGCGGGAGACTGGACACACACACACACACAGCCCATCATCATCATCATCATCATCATCGCCTCTCTTCTTTTGATACTCTCCGCCTGCTTTCATCTTCTCCTCTATGTCTGCATCCCACCATCTCCCTTCCTCTCTATTCTCTCTCTCACTCTCTACAACACACACACACACACACACACACACACACACACACACACACACACACACACACACACACACACACACACACACACACACACACACACACACACACACACACACACACAGGAGGACACTAGAGAGAGCCTAGTTAGAAACAAGAGTTAAGAGGGCTAATCATGTGTCTGGGTGCAACTGTGTGTGTGTTTGCATTGAGTCTGAGAGGGTTAAACAAACACACAGATATACAGACACATGCAGAAAAACTCAAGTATCAAAGGTCTCTTCAAGCCAATTCTGCATTCGGGTGTGGTTGAGTCATCAAATGTGACTGGTGTTTTGTGAGAAGAATATCATGAAAGTACCAGGCTCCCATTGGAAAGTACTTCCAAGTCCTTGACAGCAGAAATGAGTGCAATCTCTGGCCAAGAGGGGGAGTTGTGTGTGTGTGTGTGTGTGTGTGTGTGTGTGTGTGTGTGTGTGTGTGTGTGTGTGTGGTGGGGTGGGGGTGGGGGGGGGGGGGGGGGGTTTGGCCACCAGCAGCTAACTCATGCTCTGAGCGCTTCAAAGCCTGAGCCGTGTGTTTCAGACACAAAAATACCCAAGAGGCCCCTCTAAAAAGAAGTGAGATGTCCAACAGAAACAGTCTGAGTTTGAGTTCACACACTGTGGGGGGAAATTCCTGGTCTTGCCTAATTTCCCCATCACCATTTTTTTCACCTTATCTGTCAATTAGCTTTAGCTTAGCTTTCAGTCTCTGGGGCCCTTGCAAATCTCCCTTATTCCTCCCAACACGGTGTCCTCAGACGCCCCGGCAGCCGCTTTTACCGTACCCTCGGCCTGGAAGAGACTTACCATGCGGGCTGGCAAAGTTGGAGGAGGTGCCCATAGTAATGCCCAGTGAGGAGGGCGACGGGGTGGGACCGAAGGGAGAGGGGGCCCGCAGGGCGCCGCTAGGGGAGTTGGCTGCGTGGATGGTCCCTGCACACACAGCAACCAATCAGTGTGCGTCCGACCGCCCGACCGACCGACCAGCTCAACGGTATCATCTTGCGCTCTCGCTCGCTCGCTCGCTCTCAAACCACCAGTATGGTTCAACGTAAATGGCATGAATTGGATTTCAAACATCTAAAGATGACTTTCCACACACACTTGGAAGAATCCTTTATGGCTTGGACAAGACCTAGATGTTATTTCAAGTTTGTGCTAGAGCTGGATGTCACGAGTACGTCGCTAAGTGAGACTTGCGGATTTACATTGAGCCATACTGGCACAGACGACACAGGAGCGGACGCAGGCACAACTACACGCAGAAGCAGTGCTGGAGGCCATGGGCTCTGGTGGTGGTTGGGATGATGGATCATTACACTGGGCGAGATGGAGGTGGATGAGGCAGAGGGAGTGAAGGCATGCTATACTTCTCGCTTAGCATCCATGCTTGTGTGTGTGCATGTGCGTGCGTATGTGTGTGTGTGTGTGTGCTGGAACACCAATATGCATTCAAGGCACAAGTGTGTGTGTGTGCGTGAGAAAGAGAGAAAGAAGGACAAAAATTTGTTGAGGCATCATGCCTGAACTGAACACAGCAACAAACATGCAAACAAATAAGCGGATGAGATTCCTCATGTCCAGATGAAGAACAAATAAATAGTTGAATAAATGAAAGATGTTTGGCTCAATCACGTTTAGAATTTCAAAAGAGGTCAAACACATTTGGCTAACAAATGGAGAAGCCCACACACACAGCAGCTCATGTAACATTCACACAAGCCCCCCCCCCCCCCCCCCCAACGCAGCCCTGCACACACACACACACACACACACTTCTCACCAGGTGACTGAGTGGGAATCATTGAGGGGGAGGGCGTCACATTGCTGTGATAGGCATTGGGAGGAGACATGAGGGGTGGGTAGACTCCTCCCCCTTGGCCTTTGATTGGCTGCTGTGGCTGAATGTGGCCCATTAGGGAATCCATGTCCACGCCCGGTGACGGCGGGTTGTCGTCCTCGTTGACCGAGCGGCGACGAGCATCCTGGTTGCTGTCCACGAACATGTTCAAGAACGCCTACAGAGAACAAACAAAAACAAAGTCCAGGATTTAGATTTTATACAGTGCATCACCAACTTGCATAGAAAATGCGTACAAAAAAGGGATCTACCATCTACCAGTCTACTGTCCGATATACACCATCAAAACAAACAAAAACAACAAAACAAAATGAACACGACATGTTGTTGGCACTCTCAAGCACCTTTAGCCCTGGCGCCGGGTAGAAGCCCTCCACAATCTTGGTGTTGTCGAAGAGGCTGTAGGCTCCGTCGCGGATGGCCACCACTCCGCGGCTGCGGCAGTAGATGTCGATGCAGTACATGTTGCGGAAGGCCAGGCGGATGTGGGTGGGCGACTGGGGCAGGATGGAGAAGCACTGGTAGGCCGTGTTGGTGCGTTGCGTCAGTCCCAGCATGGGCACCGTGGGAAGCTTGTTAATGGCGTTCAGTGGACCCTGCGTGTCAAACAGCACCTGCGAGACGCCAATTACAGGAGGGAGCACAAATATAAACAAACACAAGCCAAACAAACAAACAAAAATGGATACATACACAGAAAGAGTGAATAGAGAGAGTGAAGAATATGTTTGCCGTAAGCTCAACTGAAGATCATGTACTTTTACACCTTTGACATTGAAGCTGTTTCATGAAATTACAAGGGAAGCTTCAATAAATGGCAAATGAATTTTAAGCAAGAAACAAACTTTAAACATTAATCTTTCATCACCAGTGATTTCCACCAATGTCAGTCAACGTTCAGAGGGGCTCCTTGCATACTCTTAACAGAACACAGAGCGAAATAACGCACTTTGTTCTCCCTGGCTTGGCAGCCCCAGTTTATCATGCAATGATGTAACGTTTTGAAAGACAGTGCACATAAACAAAAACAGCACAAGTTGTCTACCATGCCGGGGTGGGTGGGTGTGTGTGTGTGTGTGTGTGTGGCTGGAGGTACCTGCAGGAGCTGCACCACGTTGGGCATCTTGTTGAACATCTCCTGCAGCTGGTGCAGGATGATGTTGTGGCAGTTGCTGCAGCCTGAGTTGGGTCCGACGGTGCCCAGAGAGAGGTGGAAACGGTGGGTGCTCGAGTTCCACTGGATCGTCACCTGATGGAACAGAAACGGCAAAGAAGGAAGAACCGCAGTCAGCGTGGGAAGAAGGGAGGGAGGGCGGAATAGAACAACGGAGTGAGACCATGAGGAGGAAAGCAAGGAAAGCACGACAGAAAGACAGAGAGAAAGGCCTAATAACTGCAGCCTAGAGAGAGACACATCATGAAGGCTTCTGAACTGCTTAATCAAATGTTGAAAACCTGATTATCATCAGTACTCATAATCAACCCCTGAATTTTCCCTTAGAGTCTCTTCGTGTTTATGAAAATAATATGCATCGAGCAGCAAAGAGGCCCAAATGAAAACCTTTCGTTCTTATTGGACAGGCTACTGCTAAATGAATGTGTGTGAGTGTGTGTGTGTGTGTGTGTTTCTCAGTAGGAATGGGACGAGCACAGAGGAGGCCTTGTAGAGCATCTCTTTCCTGTCCGCCTCACCCATAAAGACGCCTCTGTGCTTACTTCTGGAACCTTCCTCTGACTGAGGCCATGTGTTCAGGCCTCAGTGTCACAGCTCAGCTGCTCTGGCTGTGTGGCGCTGTGTGTGTGTGGCTGTGTGTGTGTGTGGTGTGTGTGTGTGTGTGTGTCCCAGTTGCTTGTGTGGGTAAAACTAGCTTTCGCACAAGAGATAATACATGTTCAAACAGAGATGGTGTGAAATGCCTCTTGGTGGGCTTGTTGGTGTGAAATGCTTCTCGGTTTCAAAATAAGTGTCTGTGTGTGTCTGATGCACTCCCGAAACCGACTCACCGAGCTTCCCTTGGTGTTGCCATAGCATAGGACCAGCTTACGGTAGTTGTACAGTCGGATCTCTGAGAACAGACTCAGGTAGGAGGGCATTTCTGCAGGACAACAGCCATAGAAAGTCAGGACAAGACGACATTATGATCTTTACTGTTTACACATGCGCGCACACGCGCGCACACACACACGCGCGCGCGCGCGCACACACACACACACAGATTTTATCCGCATAGTACTTCATTTGTTCAGAGTTGTTTATACTGAAACATGATGGATTAAATCATAAACATTGTTTATTCAATAGATTCATCCAGGGTAATTAAACCCCTTTAACTATACGACATATTTCTACTAGACAAATTCTACACTTAGGTTTTTCATGTACTGTCGTATTACCCTACATATCATGATGATATTCTTAATATGAATTTTGTGGGAGAGTGGGTTGCATAATGCAGCTTAAATCCCATTAGTGTGCTTCTCTCGTTAGCGATGTTTGTCTTGTTGTTGCAGCGCTGAACTTAACGAACCATAGAAAATGAAAATCTTTGGGTGATGGGTTATATTACAGCACTGCTGTTGTGCTGGGGTGTAAATCTGATTTCTATGCTCTCAGTGTTCATGGAACGCGATACACAGAGGAGCCCACAGCGCCACACACACACACACACACACACACACACACACACACACACACACACACACAGACAGACAGACAGACAGACAGACAGACAGACAGACAGACAGACAGACAGACAGACAGACAGACAGACAGGAGAGTGGTGACATCTACATACATGTATAAACAAGCAAACACATTTAAACACACGTATGCTCACACACTCACACAAAAAACTGGTAAACATATTACAATTAGCCTGGGAACTTCCAACACACACACACACACACACACACACACCTGATAGACACCGCGAGAACTCCAGCACACACTCATAGAGCTGGCTGATGCTGTTCCAGTCATTCAGGAACATCTCCACCACTTTACGCCCCCCCACCGGCTCCGACAGCGGGTTCTCATAGGTCAGGTAGACGTGTCGTGTTGACGCTACAGACAAACACACACACACACACACACAGAAAAAACACACATGCATGAATACACCAATACCTATATTCAAACCATTCTTCAGGCAGAGCAGGATGTCCCACAGGCATTGAGAGCCTTTGTTAAAATGAACCACAGACCTTGGATTTGATGAGAAGCACCAGTTGAGTCAGTTGTGTGAACATCTGGTCAAAAACACTATATAAGCTGTGTGTTGTGTGAACACCTGGTCAAAGACACTACATACACTGTCTTTATGTGTATGACTCACGCTTTGCAAAGAGGCTTTGTCAAACCAAAAGGAGGAGCCCCCTTCTTAAAGGACTGTTTGAATGGAAGTTCTATAATCAAACCATTAGCTTCCTGCCATGGTTTACATGGCTACTGGAGATATGAGCGCCTGAGAAATCCCTCTATTAGTATTTGGGTATTTCACAGAAGAAAAAGATGAATGGGAGGCAACAATGCTGGAAACAGAGGATAGCCAGTGACACACCCACACAATAAAAAAAGCTCAAATTCGTTTCATCGGTGATGTCATATCCTGTGGCTTGATAACTATGCAAGAACTCTGAGAGAACAAACAACAGTAAAAAACTTTCAACTAGGTGTGACTGCCACTGGCAAAACTACTTCTCCGTATACTCAGTTATTTAGCTGTGAGCTGTTACAGGGAAATGTCAAGCACCAATTTTGACAGCTGCTTGAGTTGCCTGGAAAAGCAATCATGCATGCCACAGCCATTTCTGGCATTTTTGAACTGTTTGTTAATGTTTGTAAATGTTTGTTGGCTGAATGGTTAAAAGTGGAATAAACTGGAAGCAGACGCAGAGTGGTGGGATAAATAGGTTGATGCGTACTCTGCTCCTTGCTGGAGGTGCTGGTCAGCGGGCAGTTGGAGAAGACGAGCTCAGCCACCCAGGTGCGGTTGTTACGGCCCTGCAGCCGGAAGGTGCAGTCAAGCAGAGAGCGTTCTAGAGCCTTCCGGGTCTCCTCGCACACTCCTTTACTAGGAGGAACCCTGCAGAAGAGCACGGAACAGAACAATTTGTTTAAACACAACAACATTAGATGGACATTTGGGTGACTGCAGCTTTCAAAGCTTCAGTTGTATGCATGCATGTGAAAGTTTTTAAGCTTGTTCTAATTGTTTTCAGGTGTTTGTATATTGCATCTTCTGATTCAAGCGGCTGCCTGGCGTCTGTTGTGTTTAGCAACACTGTGTGACTGAAATATGTCTGTTCTGTCCTGTGGCTCTTAGACTCACTTGAGAATGCGGATGGCGTGACTGCAGCCGTCTCCCTCCACCTGGACACCCTGATGAGGAACCTCCATGTTGGTCAGCTGGGAGAACAGAACACAGGAAACACTCAGTAGAGCCAACACACAGGGCATCATAGTGGGCATATTATTCACTAAAAACCATACATGTATGAAAATGCACCAATGCCTGATATTAGCTTTGATCCTGAATAACATTAGCTTGAATTAATGTAAATTCATTTTGACACAGTACTTACAATGCTAACCCCCCCCCAAACACACTCTCTTTCGACTGTACTTCTATCACACTCTGGCACTATCACATCCTGCCAATTTCCTGTTAGCAAATTGTACTCTTAGTAAGGTTTTTTAACTGCGTTGTAGCCTGAATGTTGATCCTCTTTTTGTAAGTCACTTTGGATAAAAGCATCAGTTAAATGCATAAGTGCAAATGTAAACATTTGAATGACATTAATTAGAATTATAATATGATTTATGGGCTCACTTACTATGTGAGAAAGATTTGTATAGGCTATATCTAGGATAAGTATTAATGGATGGAACGCATGCACACACACACACACACACACACACACATACACACACACACAAATATTACCTCGCAGCGCAGACCAATGAGAGGCATGTTGGTGTCACACATGGCCACCAGGTGGGCCAGCTCCTTGTTGAAGGCACACATCTCCCCCGAGCGCTTAGGCTTCTTGGGCTCGATGGCTCCCTGCTCCCCCGACAGCTGCAACACACACACACACACACACACACACACACACACACATTTAGTCTCTCTTATTGCACCAAATTCAGCTCTTCACCAGACTTACAACAAAAACATTTAAAAACACCAGCGGGGTGCAGAGAAGACTGATGACAGTGTAAGAGAATCTATAGCACAGATCTCTTTTCATCTTACAGCATAGATCTCTTTTCAGACTATAAAGGAGGCATTAGCAGCTCTGTGAACAGTTAACAATTACAGCTCTTATCAAAGATTAACACCCTCACAACAACAGTTTGTTTACGGCTAGCTCTGTTCAAATAAGTTTCACAGCAAGCCTTTAGAAGTACGTGTGCGGTGTGTGCCTCAACATTTAAGTGAAATAAGTGACAGTCTGGGGATGGCTTCTTGGCCCTTGGGGTCAAATAAAGATCATGCTGTTGGCGCAGTAAGAGGGCATGTAAAATGAAAAGTTCTCTCTTTAATGGCATGTCTAATGGGTTATTGCCTTCTGTTACTGATATACATATTCTCAAATAATCTTCACAGCAGCAAGCCTGAGAACATTTCAGACACTGATGAGATTCTAAATTTTGTAAAATGCCATGGTAAAGTGTGTGTGTGTGTGTGTGTGTGTGTGTGTGCGTGGTAAAGCCTCTGAGCCACTTACTTTCCTCTTGGTGCCTGGCCGCAGTGCCCTGCTGGAGGAGAGGTCCTGTGCCAGCTCCTCCAGGTTGGGCTTGAACTGCTGCAGCAGCTGGGCACAGGGCAGCCCGTCCTCGCTGCTCTCCTCCTGGCCCACAGACAGGAAGTAGTACTTGTACTCCAGCTCCGTGGGACAGCCTGGCACATCAAACATCTCCACCACCTGAGAGGGGCAGCAGAGAGCGGGAGGTCATGGGAGTTCTCATATCTTAGCTCGAGCACTGAAGACATTATCATCATGTTCATCATTGGAGACACTTAAGGCAGTTGATGTCAGACATTGGAATAAAACTAAGACTGTTGTTGATGTTATTGATACTGAAATACCTTATAGAGAGAACTCTGTTCAAAACAAAGTATTTAAATAGTTTGTTTGTGTGAACAACATATCGGCAACAAATTGGCATGAATTACTTGCTTGTGATGTGTGTTACTCATTTCTGAGATGCTGGGGAAGGTGTTGTGCTTACTATGTAATACTGAGGAAGGCGGGTCATCTTGATGAAGAGTTTGTGTTTCGTTAGGCTGCCTGCTGGATGAGTGGTGGCGTTTGATAGGTGGAGCGTGTCTGAGCAGAGGGTGGGGAGGTGCTTCACAGACTGCCTACACCTCTGCTCTCCCAACCAGAACCTAAGTGCGCACGCACATATACACACACGCACACACACACACACACACGCACACACAGACTCTTGTTAATACACATTCAAGGTATTAGTATTGATTACACGCAAATCTAATTTTCACTTCACTTAAGCACTGAAGTGTAAAGACTGAGATTACACATATCCTCCATCATTAACACAGCTACTGATATGTGCATGCACGCGCGCACACACACACACACACACACACACACACACACACACACACACACACACACACACACAGTTGCCTTATGGGCCTGAGGAAAGGTTGTTTGCACCTTTGCAATAACGTCTCAATTTCAGCGAGAAGCTCTCATATCTGTTTAAGATAGGCTTGTGCGGGCGCCAGACTTTAGATTACCACCTGTCAGGACCACTGAGGTCACGCTGGTTCAATCTGTCTATTCTTAGGCTGAAGGCAATTTGGAAATGTCAGCGCCCCGGAAGAATTTCACACACTAACGAACTTTGAAACAGGCAAGAAATGAGAAGGTGACAAATGGGCACTTCAGAATAAAATGCCTGCAAGTCATTAGGTCTGTGGATTCAATAATAACACCATTTGGATGAGGGCAGAAGGAGTGTTCAGGGAGCACGCCTGAATTTAGCCTTCTCCCTATTTAGCCTTTTCCCTATATTGGATGACTGCACACCTTTTTGCTCAGGTAGAAACGCAAAATACTGGACAGTGAAATAAGGTCTGTGTGTCTGTCTGTCTGTCTGTTCGTGTGTCTGTCTGTCCATTTACTTGAGCTGCTGAAGCCAAGTGAGGATCCGCTTCATGTCGTCGTTGATGGTCTTCTCGATGTCATCCAGCATGGACTGATCTGGAGGGGAGAAGACCAATTCAGAGACGTAATAAGTAAATGCTAATATATTCAAGAACTACCTGTGTCAAGCTGTATGTAATTAAATACTTGTGTGACTGAAAATCCTTCTAGAAACATCTATCGTTAATAGCGGTGCATTTCATAAAACTTAAAATTTGCTAGTGTCCGTGGTAAAAGTTAAACAAACACAGCCTCTGATGTGGTACTTATCTATCTATTTATTTATTTAAGTTTAATTGACTAAATTGCGCCTACTTACCAAGTCCGTAGAGCATTGGCTGGAACATTCCGGAGTGCAAATCAACAAATATGTGTAGACACTCTGATCTCCCACAGGGTTCCAGGATAGGGATGACGAGTGTGGGCAGTGCCGTCTCGATGAACGCTGAGGGACACACACATCAACCAAAACATACTCATCACTCAATTCTTCCATGTCTATTCTGTAAATACTTCAGATTCACATTCTGCTGGTGTTTTGTGACCACAGGCCAAAACTTGACTCAAGTTGATATAAGCCCATTCAACACTGATATGTCTGTGTTTGTGTGATTATGGATGGAGTATCTATGGATATGTGTAGAAATCCAAGTGATCATCCAATACTGTGCTTATACCAAGACATTGCCATTTGTGCTGTGTGGGTTCGTATGACTAAAACTGTGAGATCTGTGTTCACATTGCAGATTGCAGAAGTTTAACAAATTGTCTGCATGTATACCTCTGTCTACATGTAAAAGTGGTGTTTGTTTGTGTTTGTGTGTGTGTGTGTGTGTGTGTGTGTGTGTGTAAAGAAGACTCACAGTTGTCACTGGGGTTATTTCCCTTCAGTATGGCTTTCAGCTCCTGGAGCTTCTGATGGGAGCGTGCGTGCACGCTGTCAATCAAAAGCTTCTCCACTGAGAGATGATCAATCTGGAGAAACAGGCGGGACCAAATTAAAAAACCTACACTTCACTTTAAAAACAGGTGGCACAAAGTGTACTGGAATCCAACATTAACACCACCTTCCATATACACCTGCTTGAACACTGCAAGGTGTTCAGAGTTGAGAATCTTCATCTTCAGCAAAAATCCTTACCCAAGTCAAGCCTCCAGGTTCAATACAAATCAAATCTAAATGCAAATCTGTTGACTTGTAGCTTACAAACACAGTGCCTCTGCATTTTCTGATTCATGAACTTGAGGATGAAATCCAAGGTGACATTCACAAACCATCAAAACGCTCACCGCTCCCGTCATCTAAATCTGACTATGCTAAATAAGCTGCCGAGGCAAAACAGCTAACACACACACACAAAAAAAACCTGTCTCCAAACATTTTTTTGCCAAAGCTGGCTGAAGGTCTTGTTGTCAGCCGTGGCATTGTTGAGTCATTGTGATGATCTGTGCCATTGTTGAGTCATTGAGATGATTTGTGCACTCACCTTCATGGCTCTCTCCATTAATTTGGAGTCGCAGGCGGGCAGAGGGGGCTCATGGGATATCTGTAATGGCTTGGATCCGTCACTCTCGTCGATCTTAATGTGGACCTTGTGAACCGAAGCAGTGCCCGTCTTTCGTCCCAGGATCTGTTGACTACGGACAGGCAGGGGGAGAGAAAGAAATGAGCTTAGTGACAAATGGTCGACATCATCTTAGAATATATATATATACAAACTATGCTCACACATTTTACACTGAAAGAGGATAATTTGATTCATCCTCTTCATATAGCACTTAATAAAAGAGTTATTACAGATAAAACTCATATCTGACAGTTCTTGAAATACAAAAACATCAATACATAAACAACAGAATTAATATTCCAAGTTAGGTCAGTGTGAGCTAGAGGTTTTCTGCTCGTTTGGCAGTCAGTGATACTGTAGTTGTGATACTGTAGTTTCTTACTTCCAGACGGAGAGGATGAGGTACTTGGCGGGGACGTAGCGCTCCACCTGCACCAGGTCTCCCCAGCGCTCTCGCACAAGCATGAGCGTCTGTGAGTGGAGCACCTCCAGCTGGAGCGACAGGCAGAACGAGTCTGAGTGGCCTAGGTCAAGGAGGGTACTGCGGAAGAGCGGACCTGATGGACCTGCCACTGGCGTATCAATCAGAGGGGCAAGACGAAGGACAGGACAATGATAGTGATGAAACTTGGGAAAACACAACCTTCAGAAAACATCACCACTAACAATGCACTGCTAACTGCTGGAACTAACACAAGCAGCAAAGTGCTCTCTGTCCTGTTCCCTGATCCACAGTGGAGGGGGGGGCCTTTCAACACTTCACTGAACAAAATCCATTCGCTGCGAGCACAAGACCAAAGTGGGGTGTTGGTGGGAGCGAGGCTTTTCTCCTTTCCGCTGCTAAAGTCATTTAAGCATCTCCACGTCCCTGGGGGCGCAGGGCGGGTGCAGAGCAGTGAAAAACAACAACGGCAGCGTCTCATCAGGATTCACATGCCAGCACCAGAAAAGGAACATCGGAGCTTTTAATTAAACCACCAGGAGAAGGGGAACGGGTAGAGGATTCTCATTTATCGACCTTGCCACTAAAACTGCAGACCCTCAATCCCCCATCCACGCAGTTCTCAGGTAACTAACTACAGCTCAATGTCTGAGGAGCATCAATAAACGTTAGAGCATTCCTCTGTGTCCCCTTAAAACAAGCCTCAGGGCCATTTGGGTGATCAACGTTACTTCTACACCACTCAATACTGCACTAGTGGACGCTGTCTGCAAACCCAGGAAACCCCACTTTTGTCACTAGAATGCTACTGTATGGTGACCTATCTGAGGTTCGCCTCCCAATAGAGTCATTCAGCAATAATAACCGGCTCATGATAATCGTTTTGCGCGCACACACTCTCTCAGTCTGTCTGTCTGTTTGTCTGTCTTTCTGCCACCACGGAGGCTGTTCCATGACCATCTCAGGTCCCAAGGACCACCTCAGTCCCAAGAGGTCTAAGACACATCACCTTTGACTCTCTATTAGTGCTGATTGTAGCAGAGATCAGAAGGGAGAGGGGTGGAGAAATCTGCGCTGAGGGGACCGTGGCTCCTGCAGTTGAAGCCAGGGGAGACAGGGTGGGTCAGTACACAACAGTAACTGATCCTGCTGTGCAGTAGTCCCTGGCTCTCTGTCTCTCTCTCTCTCTCTCTCTCAATGGCGAGTCTCTAGTTGCTCCACTGGACAACTGTGTCTCATTATCCGATTTCAGTTAGTTTACCTATCTCTCTCTACTTTTGGCACTTTCTCTCTTTCTCTGTATCTCTCATTCGCTCGAGAGTTTCATTTACTCTACCTGTCTTTTACACACCCACATACCCAGACACAGGCAGATACATACACAGCTCATCTACACACACACAGTAAAGTAAAAAGGATACGCAAGCAGTTGTACATGTCCTGCAGGGGCTTGTCATCAGCAAACAGACGGGACTGCACCAATTCATGAATGTAATTCACCTGCAAGCTGTGCACAAGCGTCTTGCCATCTGAAACACAAGAGAAAAAGAATGTACATAAAGACAGGGCTATAAAAGAAAGCACAAGTGGACGCATGGGCAGGGACAATCATAACGCTGGGCGGTGGTAGCGTAGCGTTGTGGGTTCATATCCCAGCTGCTATCGTTGTGCCCTTGAGCAAGGCACTTAACCCTAAGTTGCTCTAGGGGAGCACAATTGGCCCTGAACAATTGATAGTTGACAAGTTGTAAGTCGCTTTGGATAAAAGCGTCTGCTAAATGCATAAATGTAAATGTAATGTAAATGCTAATTCCACAGAAAATTACAGTCATCACTACAACCAAGCATCACACAACGCATAAATGGATAAAATTCAATCACATAACACTCTTTATGTCTTCTGAGATTGTCTGAGGGTGTAAGAGTGTGTGAGTGAGTGTGGGTGTCTGTGTTGGTGTGTGGGGGTTGGCGGCGACCAGCTGATATTTCGATGATGAAAAGGGTCTGGCTAGAAGACAGTGGGTGCTGGATATCTGCCATGCCGGCCGGCGGGACACGACTACAGCTCGGCTCATTAATCAAGCATAAATATTAAAGCTGCCGTCTCCCTAATAGCCCTGTGACCAGCAGCTTCTTCTCTTCAGTGCTCTAGTGATCAGAGCTGATCGAAATTACTTGTCAGCCACTATCCACCTCTCAAGGGTGGACACACACACACACACACACACACACACACACACACACACACACACACACACACACACACACTCAATACAGAACATCTATTATCATCTAGTTTTGCTGTGGTGGTCGTCAGTGATTTTAAAAGCAGCAGAGGAAGGAATGCTAGCACAGTGTGCAGCACTGTACTGCGTGTGAGCAACTGAAGTTGACAGGAGATGCAGCTGTATGTTGGATAATTAACAGGTGGCTACACACACACACACACACACAAACTCCTGCTATTTCTCTCTGACTCAGCATGTGGGGGGTGGGGGGGACGGGACTGTGGTCGTACTACAGTCTCTCTAGCATCTTGTCTGACAACACTCTTGCTGTTAAAAGAAAGGTCCAACGTGAATCAACCCATAGCCCTGTTATCTGAGGTAACTGAGTGCTGTCAGTTGGTACTAGAACGGCAAAATTTGGTATACCACAGACTAGGTTTGCAAGCCAGCAGCTAACACCAACTGAACAGAGTACAGGAAAAAGAAAATGTGTCACGTGACTACGTTTCCAATAATTTGACAAGAATGCAAAAATTTGGCTACCAGTACCAGCATGTGGAGAGGAGGAGACCCTTCTAGTTCAGCAGTGTAGGAGTGTTTGGCAACCCAGTAGAAATCCGACGTTTTAAAAAACAAGTGATGGGCAACAGGTCGAACATGACCATACACATTCACCGACACAATCCCGAGATGTATTTAAGTGGAGATTGGAAGAAACTCCTACAGATGCAGTCTACTGACAAATGTATTTCAGATGAAGTTGCCAGCCAATCTGGGCCATTGGGATTTTAATGGCACTAGATATGTATCCATTTTCATTGGGTCATAAAGAGTGTTTCTAGGTATTTCTACTCACCACCGGTCTCCTTGTCCTCAACCAAGATCTCCAGCTTGAGAAGCCTCCAGGGAATGTCAGGGTCGTCTCCCATCACCGTCAGCGTGGCCTCAAACTCCCCTTCTACACGGAACTTCACACGACCATTAGCTATAGACACAGAGATACGCAGTCGTAAATGCACTCAAAGAAGATCTAGATTTCACATTAACCTTGAACGATGATGAAAGACGTGAGAAGGATGAAGAGCGATGAAGATGAGGCACCTACCGACAGTGAGGTTGGCAAGCTGAGGGGGCAGGTCGGTGGTGACGAGCCGATGCCGCAGAATCTGGTTGAGCTGGTTCAGGGTGGTCTGCTTCTCCACCTTTGTGATGGGGTCTGGAGGTATGATCTTGTCCTGAAAATAGAGAAACCAACAAACAGAGACAACATTTGAAGTCTATTAAGAACTAAGCTTGGTTACGAACACTCAGACAGAGGCACTAATTCAACAGCAGGAGCTCGCAAAAGACAATATGAAAACTTTCACCGTGGGAGGAACAGACTGGCAAGAAAACGGTGAGGGAGATGTCAGAGAAGGGCAGAGAGAGAGGGGCTGGCATACACACACAAAGAGACTATGAGTCATGCACAGACAGAGAAAAAAAAATTGAGAGAGCAAGTCAGTCATCAGTCATCACAGCACTTTTTAATTAGCTTAATTAGCATGAATTAGAGCAAACTACACCTGCCGACTCCCACTCAGATAGACTTAGTGAGGCGTGCCTTAACAAAGCCTGTCTATCTGCCCTAGCCTCTTTGCAAAACAACTAATAAAACTGACAAACACACTGGCGGATTGCAGAAAAAGTTCAAGATGCACAGCTTTTTAATGTTTTTAATAAAGGCTTTGCGAATTTTTTATTGTGATATGATGGCACCTCTATCACAGACCAAATGAGAGAAAATTACTTCAAAAGCCTGTTACAAATCGTTCCATATAAAAGCGATCAAATATGCTGCTTAGCAAAATAGCTGGTGTGCCATCCAACATGCCCCAAGGCTTTCATTTAGTGACTTTACATGATTGTATCAAATCATTACATTAGTAGCACAGACGCTCCCAAATTTACGGTCATTTATGACAGTAGTGACACGGAGGAAAAGCTTCACAATCACTACATTAGTAACACAGAGGCCCCAAAATTGATGGTCATTTATGACAGCAGAGAGATGGAGGGAAAGCTTCCAAAAAGACCAAAGACAGATAGCCTTCTGCAATCTCACTCACCCTGATGCAAGTGGGCAGACGTGGGTAAGAGCCTGTGGTTAGCACGTCAATGGCAAAGGGTATGGCAAAGCTGGGCAGGCGGGCATGCACCAGTGCATCCCGTGCCAAAGATGCCAGGCGATCTGCCGTGTCTACGAAGAGAAAGGCCTGCTGATCCAGGAAGCTGGAGATCATCTGTTGACACAGAAACAGGTTTTAACATTTGACCGGTTCACCTGATGAGACAACAAGGATGGCATGTGACTATCCTCTGTAGCAGGCACGAGGTGTGAGATACTGGAATGAAATAACGAGGCTTTACGTACCGCACATTTCTCCACTTTCCCAGCATTGCTGGCCCATTTTACTAAAGCAAGAAGCCTGACGAACAGCTGTCGTGTACGACTTGCAAACTGTACAATCTCAATTTTTCTGTGTGCAATAACAAGAATGTTATTAAAGGTTAAATAAACAACAACAAAAAGCAGTCTATACAAAAGAAAGGGTCATATAGGCTACATCATATAAAAGGCAGTAAGAGTCATGGCTCACCTTTCCATGTCTGTTTTCCTTGGCAAACTGCATGAAATAAAACAAAACAAATTCACATATGACAAAAGACAATGGCCACTCAAATATTTCGTTCTGGACTTGGTTCGCACAAAAACACACATATTCTTCAATGGTGAAAAAGAGGCTTTGACCTGTATCATAGCATTAATGTGGCAAGGACGTTTCCAATATGAATACATATGAATAGGTCTAAATTCCACATGCACGCTACACTCCCACCCATAATTCATTAATGACTCCATAATCCTGACACAGTACAGAAAATAATTATCCGTGTGTAGGCCACTTCTCTCATATATTCATCAGTGGTTTAGAACAACTCGGACAGTGGGGCTACTTGTAGCTGGGAACATCAGACCACAACATAGAAGACCATGATGAAAAATATTCAACACATCCTAAATGATTGGCAATCACTGTTCTTGACCATAAGATACCACACCCTTAAATTAGACATTGCCCGTTTTCATTCATCGATCAAGTTAAATGCGCTCTACCACCATCGCTTGAAATGTATTACACGACCCCAAAAGGATAGACCCATAAGTGACTAATATGCAAGATGGGCCATATTATTCCTAGACACATCTGTTATGAGGGACATTCATGACTATCACACTACGCCAGACGGTACACTGCAATTTACAGATGAAAAATTATCAACATGCAAGTTTTTGCCATTTTGTTGCATGGTCACTGCATGTCATTATCATTCAGTCAATGAACATAACGTTAACGAGTGGCTAGTACAACTCTTTAATCAAAAACTTCACGCAATAACTTTCGCTAACAATATCACAAAAACAACTTGTTTAGTCTCTAATAACTGGATCGTGGCGTTTTGGGGACCTCACCAAAACGTTAGTTTTAACTATTTTGAGTGAGCTAGCTTACTAGCTAGCGGAGAGTGCAACCAAGCCAGCTAACGTTCAGTCACAGCTAGCTAACAATATTCAATGGATGTGAGCACAGCCTCAAGTGAACCAACTTCACAGAAGGCACGGCAGATGTTACTTACAGCTCGGCCAAAAGGTTGATCTCATGGTAGGTCCTCTGCAGAAGGAATTCGATGAGAAGGCTAAGTCGAACACCTTGGGTTGCCGGTGCACCCGGGGGAGGTGGCTGTGGTGCTGTAGTCGGACCCCCGGCTGGGACCAGTTGGCCATCAGCGCCAATCTGCACCGGAGCCATTTTAAAATAACGAGATAAAGCGTTTGAATGCAAAAATACGAGTCAAGAGGCTCTGGTACTATAGACTCGAACGACTAGTGACAAATTAACTATGTCCCGCTTTTAAAGGAAGGCAATATTTCTTCGCCTCCATGAAAAAGCCGGTAAAGCCTCTATTTATCGACTTGCTATCAAAAGAAGCCGTAAGCTTGTGACCGCCATCATTGCTCTCTGCTACAGGAAGTGATTGTGGCCGCCACTAGTCCGTGGACGAAAAAAGATAGGAGGAGCAAAACGGAAAATTTGGAAACGGAAGTCCTACTCGGAGTGCACGAGAATCCTAAAATCAGCTGTGCTATAGATTTTTTGGATGAAATTAGCCAGGTTTATGTTTGTTGATACTGTCTATTAGATTAAAGCAAACGTCTCCATACTGTTGCAATGGCATTTCTGCTGTTGTCTAGATAAATAGGCAACCCGATGAATATTTGTGACCTTCCTCTCAAAGTGTGTCCTGACATTATATTATGAAGGTAAGAAGAAAATAAGAAGGAATGCTCTCCGTAGCTGAATAGGAAACAACTATAAACATAAACTGCTATAGCTAAAACCAGCAAGATCTATGGCATGACTTAATTGCGCATGTGTGACAAAAATATGTTTGAGGGGACCCATGATAGGCCTGTCAGTACAAACAACATTTTGGTCTCAATTGTAACTTAAATACTATCATGTTCTTTACCCTCCAACAAGTTGACACAAGATAAATTAACAAATGTAACTGCAATATGAATATGAAAATCTCAATACAAAGCCTAGAGTCCAGTTCTGTAATGAATCCTGGATTAAACAACTCTAGACACATGTGATTGACATTTGGCCCTCGAGAACAGTATAGACTACCTATGCTATACATCTACGTTTTGCCACTGTTTGCATGGTTTTATGAGATCTGTCAAGTCACTTTAGGGAAAAATGACCATGTGACCTTGACCTTTGACCTGATAAGCTAAAGGATGTCAGTGCATCTAGCCTGTGTAACTATGCAAGCTGTGAAGAGGTTCTGCCTCTTAAGTTAAGATATGATAACAGTGTATGACATGAAGACCCCGTGTGAACTCCCCTCAACCTAGAGTACCTAAGTCCATCAATGAACTTGTGGTGAGTCTGCAAGTGGGGATCATCACATAGTCCACTTACAAGATGCCATGTGACCTTGACCTCTGTCCTTTAATTCTATAAGACCTTGAGTACCAAACCAGTCCTTGTGGTGATTACCAGTGCAGAGTTTGTCTACAGAGGTAGATCATTTCACCACCCTTCACTACTATTTTTATGCATTAGTCCATCAGTGAATATAAAGATTTCCAGTTATCTTGTTGTTTATTGCCCTTGTTGCTTACTTATCTTGTTCCAGCCAACATATTCAGTCTACTAGTGTATACATGCACGTGTGCATGGTTTTAACCGTTGTAACACAATGTTTTCCATGAGGGTTAAAAAGTCTAAACACACCTAAGGTTGTGGGGCTGAAACATGGGGTCCTAGACATCAAGAAGTGTTTGCACACTGTCTTCCAAAGGGATTGAAAAAATTCATCAAACCATAATTTTCATACTTGGGTGGTACTCTAACATATAACACCTAGCCTGGGCAAACCCATCCAGATCAGTGAGTGATATGATTTTGCTAGTCTGCACCTCAGCATTGCCACCATGCCTACTTGCATTTCGTTTTACTTGCCTGAGATGTAGGAGTCTTACCCCTACTACTTACTTACATCCCACATCATCATCTCTTTTTTCCGCAAGAATTTCTATTTTCTTGTTAACCCTCAAAAATGCTGAGCCTCATAGCAAGAGGCCAATATTTGCAAAAGAATCATCAGGAAAACGTTTTGAAATCTGAAATACTATATTTAACACATAGCGACAGGAATATGTAGGCTGACTTTAAACAAGACATCTGTGATTGTTAGAAGTTTCAAGGGTGTTATTTTCCTCAAATTCATGATTGCGCATGTACTGCAAGATAAATTAGAGCCCTAGTAAACTGTTTGTAAACTGCGAGTGCTTTGAAGAAGTCAACGTTTCTTTATTCAACATGGTAAAGCAGTTTTTCAAGTGAACCATTTAACTACCAGGTTCCTGTCCAGATTGAATGAAAAAAAAGCATGATATGCCTTTTTCTTCTAGAAGTGGCTTCACTCATGCTGTTTTGGTATCTGATGGGTTGGCTTCTCTAACCATCTAATCAAGCAGATGTAATTTTCTCTTACTGTAATATAACCTCAATTCTGTATGGAGTGCCACATACAGCAATGTTTTCTGGTGTTGGAAATCACTCTGAATACATCAATTTGGCATTTGCAAAATTGCTTGTTAGTTTTAAAGTGAAAACAGAACCTGGCATCAATATTACTTTAATGTAACACCCTTTAAAAAATGAATCCCAACTATAAATGATCTTCTGATAAAGAAAATGACAAAGAATTCACCCTGATGTGGCAACTCACATTCACAAAACCAAAAAAAGGTTACGACCCCTGAAGTGAATCTTGGGCACACATGGGCCTCATGATTTATAGCTCTTCGAAAACAAAATCGTTGGGAGAGACATAGTGGTGATGGTGTTATGACACCAGAGCTGGTGTTATGACCATAGTCAGAGCTTTGGTTGTGGCCATTCAATTCCTGCAAAGTGACTAATGGAGCTAACATCCAGTACATTAATGGTAACAGGCGCTTTTAGTCTTTTTGGAAAAAGTTAGAAACAAACTCATTAGTTTCAGACTTCGTTTACTCATTTTGGGCTTGTTATCGTGCACAAGATCCAACTACCGAAGACTGTCTGTCACTGTTTTGCAATATTGGAGGGAATCTCACATAGCAAGAAGAAAAGGTACAATTCATGATCTGTGGTAAACAACAAGTTTTCTGGGTCAAACAAACTCAGCACTCTTTGTCTCCCTCACTCATCTAAACCCTGCCCGTAATTCTCCCACACAAAGAAAATGCATTTCTCTCTCTCTCAAATTAAAATTTTATTTCAAATATACTTTATTGGCACAACAAATCATATGTTGCATTACCAGAGTGTTCACAGAAATAATGGGAAAGGCATACATAGAAAAAAAGCCAAGGTATGCACTGTGCATACAGCCGCCCACCTGCAAGGCACCACTGGCCTTATGGTCTGTGATTATATATCTTTTAATCATCAGTAGTCTTTTTGGATCTGTGCTCGTTGATGGTTGTTTTGAATTCAGTATACAGTTCAACGCCCCAACAGCAAGTAAACATGGCACATCAATGCATCAAATCTACAGTTATTAAAAGTTTATTACTACATACATAGTCAGTGGCAGCATTCTGTCATTTGTCATTGTGTTCAAATCAAGAGAGGTGTGTAATTTGCTCAGGGCGATCTGTTTTTGGATCCTTGCAGATGGGGGAAGAGGGTATTGTAATTGGGTCAATCTGTCTGCCCATCCCTCCATCTGTGTGCATGTCCACTCACATGGGCTATTTAAAAGATTGGTCCGGGCAAATAATAAGGCAAATAATTTGATTTTGGTCAATTCTGTCTAAAAGATATGAGGGTTAGTCTTCCGCCTGTTTGTTGTAAACAGTTCACCAGTTGAGCTTACACCTTATAGACCTATAGACACCTTAAAATAACTAAAACTGAAAAATTCCTCTGCTGATTATTTACTTGTTTTTAAGACATCTTTTTTGTATTGCATGTTCCCTGAAATGTTATGTAGGCCTATAAGTATGTTTAAGTCATCATATTGTTTGTCAGTATTATTATGCATTAAACCACTGATACAAACAATTTTTTTTTTATTTTATTTTTTTTCATTTTCAGAAGAAAAGTGTGCTAGTTTTTCCTATGTGTAAAGTTGAGATTCTATTTTGAGAAAAGAATAAATGCCCCCTGGCTGCATAACATAACAACATACAATAATTACTTTTTGCCATCCTTACATTAAAGTGTATAAAATAGTGTGTAAATAAAGTGTGTAAAGTGTATTATTTGGTATTCCAAATTTTTGTTAGAATACAAAATATGCATGAATTAATTTTTTGTTGCTGTTGTTGTAGTCATCCTACTGCAGAAGCTCTTTTCTGCAATATATTTCCCCCCATGGTTGTAATTGCACTTTACTCTGTTTGTAGGAAAATACACATCCATAGTTTAATCAAAGACTGCAGATGCCTTCATTGAATCATAAAGCCCACACTATTCTAGATAATGTAAATGATTGTGATTGGTTCCTGGATTTGGGGAAATTTTGGTGGCAGCAGTAGCTCATTGACAGCAAGACTTGCAAAGCAAATTTAAATTAACTAGCGGTGCAAGTGCACAGTATCAGTTAATAAAGAAAATATGGAGGAATCAACTGTACTATTTACTTTTCATGATCCTGTGGCTATATCGTTCATCTTAAAACTGCCAATCACATCAAACTGTATTTAAAATGCCTGCTTGTTTTCTGTTGAGATATTATGTGATTTAGCTGTTCCTTGCCTCAAATCCATCATCTTATATAGGATAATTAGATTTAATAATAATGTAATTTTATAAATAAACAAAACATTTTCTGTGGACAACTGATCTTAGAACAAGTGCAACTGTGTATGTGTGTAGCATTAAATGAACAGTGACTACTCATTTGTAAAGCAGCTTTCATGCTTTCTTTGGCATGGAAGGGGTGGCAGATGATCTTAAATGGTAGCCATTTTAACCCTGTATATCAACAAAGTACAGGTCAATGGGTTCATGCCAAAGGTAATGTGAAGGGAAAGTGCTTGAAAACGTGCTAGTGTCTGTAACAGTATTGTGCTGAGCAGCACTGCGGAGGTGGCCTGTATAAAGGGGGGGTTAATCCTGGTCAGGCCACACAGGCTATACATGGCTGGTGAATGAGTCAGCATTAGTTTTTCTGTGGAAGAGCTGTCCTTACATCATTGTCGCTACATTTCAGATCTTCAGGTTAAAATATTCACTAGGCAATTGGTCATCTCTCTCATACATCTCCTAAATGGGCTAATACTTGGCAACTGGGATCAGATGTTAGCAGGCAATTGTGACAGGTACGAGTATTATAATAAAGTCTGGTTCACCTAAAATATTGCACATGCGTGTAAAATTTAATGTGAAAAACTAAGGCTCTTCGTAGTCTATTTCTTTCTTTCAAACTTCCTATTAAACTGATAGGATGTCACTAATGTCAGCAGTGCTCACAGATGCATTGCAAATACAAAACAGGACAGGAACTTATCCTACATGGTGGGCCAACAATCAAGATCATACCAACAGAAAGCACACTGTATAGACGGGCTGTGGAAGAAAGCTATGTTCATGGTCAAGATCCACCCCTAACAGCAGGTGGCGATAGAAAAGGTTCGGCTTTTAGCGATCTGCATAGCTAGCAAATTGAGCAGGGGAACGTAAAACCTGGAATGGATTTTTATGAAAGACCTGGAGTAAGCTACTAGTTAGCTTGCCACGTACTAAGGCACTGTTCCCTCTTCGGTGGAAGGATTTTGACACGTTCTTGGTCACAAGAGGAGTCTTAAATCATCTTAGAGGACTTCAGAAAGCAGGCTGAGGTCGCGTGAATTCTTCTCTGCGTGTAACCTCGCCAAATTAGAGCTACCTGGCTAGGAACATTCTATCGTTGGTCTGCTGCTGCCGCCATATTGAACAAGGCTCCGCTGTTTGCCATGCAGTGACTGACTTGCTCGGACTGAACTGACAACAGATCGGGGATAGAAGAGTTGGGGGGGCTGCCGTTGCTGGTGACGCAGGAAAAACACCCAAGAGCAGACAAAAAAAATCCAAGGAACTGAGATCGCCTCAACATTCATTTTATGTAATGCGAAACAGCAGTTACACGAGAGGTTTATAAGATACATGACAAATGAGTTATTGGAGACTGGAGTAGCTAGTGAATAGAGGAGAAGTCATTTCTAATTTCTGGTAAGTGGCTAGTATTGCTAATGTTTGGGCTAGCTCGCTAGCTAGCGATAGTTGAAAAAGCGGTGGTGCAGCTAGCTTTCCATGGCAAGCTAACATTAGCTGTATTCCCTTTACTGCACAACTTATCTAACGTTAGCTAGCACTAGCTTTTCATAATCAAAAGTTGTCTATATGGGATGCACACAATTTGATTTCTTGGTCACGGTTGGTGCATTGTATTGACATCGCATCGTAGTGTGACAACATTATCCTCTTGCTTATATGCTCTTTTGCTGGAAATATAACGATATGTTGAAGCCGGTTGATGTCTAAACTGAAGTGAAAATGGCTGACGGCCTCTTCCTTATGTAGCTAGGTAGCTGGAATTGCTAGCTAGTGTTACCACAATCCGCGTTACAGATAAAGGTTTGTGTTGTGTCTCATTCGTAGACCCATTCTTCAGACATTATTGAGACTCTTGAATGAACAAAACGCCTCCAATAACACATCATTTAAAGCCCAAATTGTGAGTAAACGATGTCAGCCGTTGGTTTAACGTTAATGGTACTACCTAACTAGATACATTCGGGACGATATCACTGCAAGCCTAGTTAGCCCTAGACTCCTCCATTACCTCAATAGCAAGCTAGCGACGGAGCTGGCATTACCATATTCGCTGAAGTAATTGGAACTATAAAGCTAGCTCTGTGGCTAGCTAGCAATAGCTCATCAGGAAACGGGCCTGAACTGAACCCAGCGTTAGGCCTATTTACTAGTTAGCGCTCTGAGTTAACGGTGGGCGACGCGTTGGATTTGCATTATTGTTCTCGGAAGTATGCAATCATTTTATTTGGATCAGCAAAGTCGACTCTTTACTAACATTTATTGACGTATGACCCACCGGAAACGCCCATGATAAAGCCTGGCTTTTTCGCAGCACTCAAAAGGACATTAGCAAGCTTGCTAACTTACTTGGTAGCATTATGTAGCTTGTCGGAACTTGGGCACCTTGGGCTGGACAATTATTCAGCGAATTGACTTGAAAGGTTGGTTTGTGGACATTTTAAAGGAAATATATTGAACCAAGATTGAAATCAATGTATTGAATGTTGGGTATTATAATTAGCTATACATATTTTGGACCCAATAATATCCGAATGTTTTTGACAGCAATTTGGACCAGGTAAGAAATCAAGTAACGTTAACGTTAGCTGTCGATAACTAACGTCAGCTAGCCATCGTAAAACTAGCAATCGTGACATAGAATACGCTTCTGTGTATGAATGATGTGTTAGCTGTCGTTGAATTTGTCATTTCGGTCGTTTTTCATGTAATATTGAGCACTATTACATACTGTCATCTTTGAATAGCTAGCGTCGCCAGTCAGCGCTAATAGTTGGGTAAGTTCAGCTAATTCAGTTAGCTAGACAGTTACACATTTTAAACGATCGCGTAAACAACGTCTGGGTAGCCTAATTTGACAGTCTGTACCAATTGCATTGCCAACCCTTTATTGCTTACATATTGATTTTTATAACATAAATAGTACGTACGACTTTTGAACATTAGTTGACGCTTAAGCAGTGTCATGCTTAGGAAGTCATATCAAAACACGGTTAGCTAACGCTACGTCGTGATAATGGACTAGTAAATATCGATCTTTCGTTTGTATTGCGCTCTTGATCCACTTGTCAATATAATTAGTATTCACCAAGGGTTGCTTTCTTTGGTATGTGGTATGATTTAATGCGCGTTCAAACGTTTCTTTTGGAACAGAGCATGTTTGGTACTGCTTGGTCATATGGGTGCTGGGCGGTTGTCGATTTGCTATAAATAAGTACTCGCATTTGGTTAGACCTCACATTTCAAGTTATTTTGGCTTTGATGCCAGCTGTTAGGGGGAAAACACCAGTAACAGGCTATGTTTCATTTCATTGTGGATTATTCCTCATACGTTATGTTGATGAAATATCGAATAGGATAGCAGGGATACGATTTTCGGATGTTAGAATTTTAAGTTTTAGTTGTCTTTTTGTAACCTGAACTCGGATGCATAAAGCGAAGACGTCATGCAAAGATGCTTGAATGCGCAAGGCACCTGTAGCGACCAGGAAGAGACATGGTTTCAGTACTCAATAACAAGTTATTTCGGATTTTGCACAGTGGAGTATTACAAAGGAGCCAACGTATCAACTGCAAAACAAGGTCTTTTGAAATTGCATACCTAAGAATTGGCTGTTGCAGCCGTCTTTGTAGGTTTCTTTGACCTCGTTATTCGTCTAATGGATTGATGCCTTGTATTTACATCTACAAGTGAAAAAAAGAAAAAAAAATATGTCTGAGGTTGACATTAGACATTATTGAGGGGACATAGGCCTGCAGACTATTCTCAGTTGCATTTTATGTTTTACATCTCAATAGCATTTCAGACATTTTAAAAAGTCTAGAATCCTCTCACAACAATGTAAGCCTTGAGCACAAACCATACCTTCCACTCACTGCAACTATCTGGTTAGACCAGATTGGGAAGTATTTGTCTGTCTGTGCCAGAAGGGAATGTGCACAGAGGGCATGAAACAGCTGTTGTGGGTTTTCTGTGACGTTAGACAGTGGTCTAATGACCTGATTGATCTGAGTGTTGCAAACCTCAGGTTAGGTTATTGACATCCTCCGTGTGCAACATGTTGAAATGCCCAGCTGAGGAAATTAAAGGATTTGGAAGGGTTTATTTTTAAACTCAACCACCCCAAAGATTGTAAAATGTTACAGTGAATAAATATGGGGTGATGCAATCTCCCTTCCTCTTTTTTTTGGGTCCCCCATTCCCCCAGTTTAAACAAAAGGTCACTGCTTTCCTTTTCCCCCATATCTGCACAATCATTTAGCCTCCTTTATGTATTTGCAACATTGTTCATAATGCATACCCTTCCTCATGCCACCACCACTACAAAGTGGTTGATGAATGAGCCCATAAGGGACAAACGTGGAGGGGCCTGCTTGCACAGGCAGATGACTGCCGTGCATGGGAATCTGGAAGTAAGCATGCAGCAGGGAGGGAGAAATGGATGGCGGAGGTTGGGCATGGGTCCCGCTGACTGAAACATAGCATTTGAACGTGGTCCAGAGCGTCTGTGGTGGCATCAAGCACAGTCCTCCAGTGGACGTCAGAAGAGCAGGGGAAGGAGGGAGGGAGAGAGGGTGTCAAACTAGTCATGCTTCCTTGCCAGGAGATCCCATGGTTAGTGAGGGGAATCCCCTTATATCAGGGGTCTGAAATTTGGTGTGGTTTAGCTTTGGTCTGGCCACATCTTCCCTTTCTTGGTGTTATCTGATCTGAGATCCTGTTGTTTACTCATGGACATGTTGTGCTTTTGAATGAATGAGCTGGCCTAAGCTTTATGTTATTTTTCAAGCTTATTGAAGGGCAGTCACGTCCATCTCTCTGAATTATATTTGGTTGGCCTACATTATCCAACAATGAGACTGTATTGATGGGAGCTTTGTGACCTTTCTGTTCACAAACATTACTACCATAGCCTGCGGTCTAAAAAAAAAATTGAAGTTCACTCTAAAACATAGGCCTAAAGGTTATTTCATTGTCAGAATAGAATGTCCTGAGAGATAGATGATGGATGCAAGTAAGACCGTCTTTCTAATGCTTCCAGATCATATGGCAGCTACAGAGTGATGAAATGATGATGAAAATGAATAAGCTCATCACCAAGTGTCGGTTTGTGGTCTTGTGCTGCCATTGTGCTGGATCAGAACTAAAGTCAGACTTGACTTGGCATGTCACTGTTGAGCTGGGATGTTGTAATTTTTAATTTTTTTTGTTGGCTTGTCTGTTGAGTTGGGTATTGTAGTTTTTTTGTTTTTTGGGGTGACTGTAGTAGCCACCAATCAGATGCCTCCCCCCACAAACATCCAAAATTAGCCCTTCCTCCGTTTGCCCTGTACTATAAAATCCTGATTGATGGTTCCAGAGTTCAGTCTAGTCTTATCTGTACAGAGGATATACACTGCACAGCTCTGGCCTGGAATGTTGTCCTGCGTACACATGACTTTAGGAAACTCGTTTACTAAACCTTGGCCTCAATCTGTTTTCTCTTTCTCTCTCTCTCTCTTTCTCTCTCTCTCTCTCTCATTCTCTGTCATTGTCATTTCTTTTATCTTTTTAGAGTAGTGAAAAGCCTATTTACATCATCTAAAGTAGAGTGTGAGTTATTAGTAATGCTAGTGTATTTAAAACAGGCAAAAGGCCTTGTGATAAGCATCTGAAGAGGAACTGCACAGTAGCTCTTCGTCTGTGTTCTTGTGTGTTGGAAACTGAAGATAAATAGAGGTATCAGGTCAGGGCAGACGGAACGGGCCTCGGTCCCGCAGGCGAGCTGCCAGACGCGGCTCGAGTGGTGATATGCTGCAGGCGCCCCCCTCCCAGAGGCATTCTGGGTATGGCAGCCGAGCGCTACATCCTCTGTTCAGGGTGCAGTCAGACAGGCTCAGCCCAGGGGAGCATCAGCTCAGCTCCCTCAGACATGTCATCAAGATACAGCAGCATCTTGGCCTGTCTGTCTGTCTGTCTGTCTGTCATTCTCTCTGTCTCTTTCTGTATGTGCGCACACACACACTCAGAGACACGCTGCCTCCCGAAATGAGGTAAAATGTGTGAGGGAGGGGTTGCAAGGTACACATTTGCATCAAGCCCCCTCACCTCACCTCAGCTGTGTGTGTGGTGTGTGTGTGTGTGTGTCTCCTGCCATTGCATCACAGCCTGGTGGGTGTTTTAAATCCCAACAGTGTGTGTATTGTGGGTTTATCGTTTGGGGGATTGTTCATTTTCAAGCGCTAGCGTTCATTCATTTTGGGATGTCTTTGATCTGCCTGGATGGCAAGCAATGGAAAAATACTTGCTTGTTTCTGGCTGTGTTTGCTCTTCTTTCTCCCCTTCAAATGTGTTTGGTTTGGTGAAAAAGCCTAAGGTTGGAAGGTTCACGTCGTTACTCTTAATGCACAGTCCGGCTTCCTGGGCTTCTGTCCACTCCACTGAATTCTTCATGCAAGCAGAGCATGATATTTTAAGTGAATGGATGTCAGACACATTTGTTAACTAGTGGAAGTGCACTGTATTGGTAGGTCTTTGCCAGAATGTTCCTTTCAGCTGTCTCTGATTGTTTCAAAATAAATAGTTAAACAACAACAGCAAAAACAAGATGGGGAGAAACTTTGTCTAAGGAAATGCGAGCCTTATTTATTTATTTATTTATTTAGAGGGGTGGGGGGTTGCTGACTTGTGTAACATTGAGGACTAGGGTATTCCATTCACGTCGGCCCTTGGCTGCTCTCTAAATACTTTCAGGGCAAAACGGTACAGCCAGCGGTATGTTGTTTTTAAATGGACCCCTTTTTTAAAGGAAAAAAAAACTGCACATGTTAAACGTCTGTAGCTTTCCTGCAACCATTGGAGAAGGACTTCCTGACCGTCTCACAGCTGCAGGGTGGAATTCTTTCCGTCTGCAGCTTGGGGTCTTTTTTCTTTTTCCTCTCTCTCTTTCTCTTTCTGTCTCTCACTAGAAGTGTCAACCAGTTGACACACTCTTTTCTTTCATTCACTCTTTTCCTGGCGTATAAACTTCCCAATGTTCTCCTGCAGTCTTTTAACCCCCCCCCCCCCCCCCCCCCATCATCTCTGGTGTCGTCTTCTCGTATCTCCTGTAGTGCCCTTTGAGCGCTAGCAAGCATGGGCCGTGGGGGAAGCTAGCTGTGTGTACGTACGTAGCCACTGGTGAAACCTCTTCCAGCAGTAGACAGCAGACAGCAGTAGGGTGTGCAGGCAGGGGGTTTGCCGACACTGACTGGCTGGCATGTGTCTGCAGTGAAAGTTAGGTTACACCGCTCTTGCGTGAATGTCTAGCAAGTTCTGTCGGCCGATCTGACATCTAGAGCCAGTAGGGCCCTGAAGAAGTCATGAGGAGGTCGTGTCAGGACAGACTGACAGCTGTTTGTTTTGCAAAATGTTGTGCCGATCATTTCCTCATGTTTTGACACAAGATGTGCGGAGAATTGAACGCTTGGAAAACACAGTTGACTACTACTAACTCATTAGCATGGAGAGATTTTTGCTGGAAGAATCCTCCTAAGCAAAAAAGTAAATGAACAGAGACTCCACTGGGATGCTGGAGAGATTGTGGAACAAATATGGTTGATCATGCTCGTATATTTTGGTTGTGCCCCCCTATCCAGACTTACTGGGGGAAGGTGACAGAGGTTATTGATAAGATTTGGGGTTTCAGTGTAGATGTAACATTAATTATACTTTATTTAGGCCATTTTCCTGAGGGATTGGACAAAGATGATGAGTACCTCCTAAAAATTCTGATGGCTGCAGGGAAAAAAGGAATCACTAAATATTGGCTGCAGAAAAACACTCCTACTGTGGGTACATTTGTTAGTATAGTTATACCTCCTTGAACAGATGACCTATTCTATACGGCTTCAAAAAGAAATTGGAGAGAGAGGGAGAAAAAAATAGTCCATTTACACGAATGACATAGAACTGTCAACATAGGTTAACCAGATAGGTAATGATCATAACATTTACACTTATTTATGTTCTGTTCTGTGTTCTTTATTTTTCTCTGTTTTTCCTGGTTTGTTGTGTAGCTCTACCCCCTCCCCTGTTGTGACATAAATATCATAAATGACAAGTTACAAAAAAAAAAGATGTGCGGAGAATTGAAAAGCCTACTTTCCTGTCTCTAACTAGCATGCTGTTGTTACGCTCAGGTGTAGATTACCTGTCTTTATATTGCTCAGCAGGATGTTGCAGTTTTTATAGAATGATGTTATGCTTGTTACATCAATATGTTGGTCAGTCCGAAAGTCATGTGACAGGAAGCACTCAGCTGAATAAATTCGAAAAAGTGATCAAGGTGTTTTGGTGTTGTCTTGGCAACGAGCATTTAGCCTGGGATAATACAATATTGATGTGAATGTAGCACAGCTCTCATCACAATGCACAGACTGGTTGTCATGTTAACTTCCTGCTTCCTCTGCTCCTCCCCCTCCCCCTGCAGGTTATGCAATGGTCTCTGCAATCCCTCCAGTGTCTCAGGTGGTGCTTTCCCTCTCCCGCGCATGCCGCTTGTCCGTCAGTCTTGAGGAGGCTGTGATTTCTCCCCGCGCGACAGCCACATAAGTGGACAAGATTGCAAAGATCTGCCCCGTGTCGAGTATGACGGCCACGACGCGTGGCTCTCCGGTGGGGGGCAACGAGAGTCAGGGCCAGGGCCAGGCCCCCGACGGCCAGTCCCAGCCCCCGCTGCCCCAGAACCAGGTCAGCAACACCACAACACACACACACACTCTCACTCTCTCTCTCTCTCTCTCTGACTGACACACACACACAGTAGCATTGGCGTACACACAAACATACGGTACATGTGACCGGATACATACTTGCATATACACACTAAAACATATTGACACGTGTCATGTACACACATATAGAGACAGCACATACAACCACAGACACACATGTGTCCAAATACCATAACCATACACACATTATCAAAGATATGTATGGCTGTGTGCACCATACACACAAATACAAAGGAACTATAGATGTACAAACCATACGCCGCCACATTGTGAGAATGCTAACACAGGTACATAGATTTATGTTTGCATGTAATAAACTAGCAGTTTATTAAGGCAATAATGTAGACCCACTCCTGGAGACGTATTGAGGGGAGAAAAGCACACATTCTACACATGCACACATAAGTTGAGAGGCTTAGAAAAATACACACATTGTATCATCATCAGCAGGCTTCATGTTTATTTCACCAGCAGGAATACATGCTTTAATGTTTAGATGTGCTGTATGTGAATCGCCTGGTTCTTACTGTAGTCATGTTCCCTAATTTACCCCCCATACACTCACATATACAGCAAACACACTCAGAGGCTTACTGTGCGTACTGTGTACTGTACGTGCATACACACATACACACACACACACACACACACACACACACACACACACACACACACACACTCCACTCACTTCAATGCTGGTATTGCACAGAAATCCATAGTAACATGCACAGGTAAAAGTGCTGGAAAGCCCCCCCGCTCAAGGATACACAGCCACGTGCAAAAAGCAGACACCCTCCTGCTTGCGCTCGCTCGCTCGGTTGCTTGTAACGTTTGTAGCATTGGTGTCGTTTCACCAGCAGCAGAAGCTCGGGAAGAGACCACACACCTGCTGAGATGGAAAACACCCTGCAGACCCAGTTTCTCCTCCTCAGCACTAAACCCTTTCAACAGGGGCCGCCATACGCAATATCACTGCAACAAATCCAGCTGTCCTCGACTTGACTTCATTAGAGATGTGGCTCAGGCGCTTCAGAGCTGTTATGAATTTTTCCCTTTTCTTTCTCTCTCTCTCGCGCTCTCTCCGGTTTAATTCTTCTGTTTCTTACATCACAGTTGGCGTCTCTTTCACTTTCAAAGTGAGTCATTGGGTTTCATGTTTACTGGCTAATGGCCTTGCTGTGTAGACAGTCGGTCAAGAGTCGACGGTGCTCAAGAGAACAATAACGCCCTGACTGTGCGAAATTCCCTCCCTCTCTCCCTTTAAATAGGAAAATGTGTCGGCAACAATGTTGTCATGGTTTTTGTCGTCGTGACCGCAGAATCACCAGACTGTCCAGCAGACCGAGGTCATGTCAGAAGGGCTCTGTTTGACTCGAAGGCAATCTAGAATTGGCACATCATCGGCTAAGAGAAGCTCAGTGTTTTTCTTTTTGTCGAGGCTTCACCACTGTGTGTGTGTGTGACTCTGGTTCAGCCTGAGCAGTTTTGCTTGTTGCTTGTGTACATCCCCAGTATTTTACTGAATGAAACATTAAAAAGGATATAGTCAGGGAGAGAGAGGGAGGGGGAAAGGGGAGGGGGGGAGTGTGTGGGAGTGAGTCAGCGAGAATGGGAGAGGGAGAGCGCGTGAGGAAAAGAAAGCGAAAGAGACAGGCGGACGGAGGGAGCGAGAGAGGAAGAAGGAATGAGGGGCAGAAGGAGAGAGAGTTGTAATTGAATTATGTTGCAGAGAGGTGCTGCCCTGTGCTGCTAGGAGAAACTGCAGCAGGCGGGCAACGTTCCGCTCACACCTCACGCCAGCCTGCCTGCCAAGCCAGCGGTGTGGGAGGGGAGAGTGTGTGGGAATCGATGAACAGGAGGAGGTGGAGGGGAGGAGAAAGGGTTTGAGGGAGAGGGAGAGAAAGAAAGAGATGCTCTTGCTCGTCAGGGATGAGTGGCGCACCGATGTGAGAAGCAAGCTGCCTATGTAGGTCAGCCAAGCAGAAGGAGCTGGAACCCCCCCCCCCCCCCCCCCTTCCCTCCCCAACCCCTTTTTCTTTTTTCACCCCCCTCCACCCACCCTCTCTCCTCTTCCTCCTCCTCCTCCTCCTTGTGCTCTTGCACTGCGCTGAAGCTCCAGCTCCACACCCCCACGATTCCCAACGCTACGTCTCTGCTAGCACCCTCAGAGACCCACTGTTTCCAACACGCGCCTGAGGAAAGCCACAGAGAAGAAAGTCACACACACACACACACACACATCCGCATCCCCACACCTACTTACTCAGTACATTTAAATGCAATGCAGTATGAAGACACGCACAGACCACAACATACTTTTTAAAATGCTCTTTTTGAAGAATTTGATTTGGATTTCAAGACACCCACGCTCAGACATCTATATATGTGCATATGTTGTGATGGTAGGTCTTCATGGACATATGCTCACACAGATGCATCTGTGGTTCAGTTACAATTACACTGCAATTAGCTCACTGCCTACACACACACACACACACACACACACACACACACTAGCACACACAGGCTTAGTGCAGATTCATGTGAATAAAAACTTTATTCTATTTGCACTCCTCGACCATATTAATCTATTGATTTCAGTGTTACAAATTGAAATCACTGTCTGCCTCGGATTGGTCTGAAAACAGAGGAATTGCACTTTTGTCTGGACACCTGAATCCGCAAGCGTGTGAAAATGACGAGCCCCAGTTGGTCACGCCCCTGTCATGTCACGCACCTGATCCTTGCAGGGAAGATGGGGGACGGCAACACTAAAAAATGAGCTATCTTATCTGTTACCACACTACAATCAAATACTAAAACCCTGTTGTCTCTGCTGACTTCTGTTGTTTAGTTGAAGCCTCCCTCTACAGTGCAAAAGTAGGCGACATATGCCGAAGTAAGCTGTTACTTCCCCAGCACAAATGGGCGTGTACTGTCAGGAACAGGCTGCAGAGAACCCTCCACAGAAACTAAATCAAGACCCGTGTGCAGACGAAGATCGTTTGTTCTAAAACCCCACGTTAAAAATGAATATGGCCTAGTGTGAATGTGATGACGCATGCAGTGCACACTCACACACACACACACACCAGCCCACATCCCTGAGTGCCAGCTTCCACATTCCCAGCCCTGGGTGTGAATAAAGACACATTAAGCGTGGTGAGGAAATGTGCCGTGGCTGCTTCACTTGTCCATGCCGTCTGCACTCGGGACAGCTGATTGTCATCATGCCACATTCTTCTGTCTGCCACCTCAGATCAGACACACACACACACACACACCATTACCACCAATGTATACACACACAGCCATGCACAAATAGATTTTGCAGAAAGATCTGCAAGTTTCTTGCCTGGTAATTCAGAGTGAGTGAGGAAATGCTAGTTAATGAATTTGTGTAAATTTTTTGTGAAACAAACTCATAGAATTGGTTTTAGCAGTCTCAGCCATCTGTATGCTTTGCTTGGCCTGAAAAACAACCCCCCCCTCCCACACACACACACCACACACACACACACACACCACCACCACCACCAGCAGCACCCATCCCCCAAATGCTTAGCTATCCCTGCCACTGACAGAACCATCACTTAAACAGATGTTCTTGGCATTATGCAATCTAGTATCAAGAGCCCTGGTGTTCCCTTACCTAGTCTTCCCATACATAGATATTATTTCCCCTCCCTCTTCACCCCTTCCTAGATTTTGATATGGGTCACAAACTCATTTGAAAACACTGTTAAAACCAGTCAGACCGTTTGGCATAAATGACTGCTGACACTTGCCCTAGTCAGGGGCTTAGGCGGCATGACACTGAAGCTGCGCTGACTGGAGAGAGGCATGCCATGCATGGGCGGACAGGAGGAACACAAGGTTCCGCTGCTGGATACCAAGGCTACTGCTTCCTGTTAGCTTGTCACCTGAGTCTTCAGTGAATTGCATGATCATTCACACGTTCTCTCCCCCCCCCCCCTCCCGTGTGTTTGTGTGTGTGTCTGCGTGTGTGTCTCCAGCAGACGTCCTCTCCTAACTCCTCCAACGAGAACTCTCCGGTGAGCCCTCCTGATGAGCAGGGCCAGGGGGACTGCCCTCCCCAGCTGGAGGAGGAGGAGCCAGCCTTCCCCCACACCGACTTGGCCAAGCTGGATGACATGATCAACAGGTACGACAGCACTCGCCTCGCTGCACCGGCTCGGCTCCACCGTCTGCAACTCTCCATGTCGCTCTGGTTTGAATTAGTCAGCATGAACATGGATACACACACACACACACACACACACACACAAATACTCAAATACAGATGGGGTCACTGCTAGGAACAGACCTCACGATTATTTACACCAGTTGTGATACGATTGCACATTTATAGGAATCATAGAGAGCCCAAGGTAATCAACGGCAGTTGTGGTGTTCCAGCAGTTGTCATCATGTGTATTTGGGTGACAGATTGGAAACGTTGCGATTTGTTCCATTGCTGACACAGTTCCAGCTGAATCCAACATGTTTGATATTATCTAAACGGGTCACTATAGTACAGATTACGACACTAAATATCCAATTACGCAGGCGTTAGGTTTGTGGACCAGGTCTGATCATAACAAGACGGGAAGCTTTGGCAGGTGTATTCCCAGCTTAAGCTGGATAGAGTGATAGGCAGGTATGCAGTGCAGGTTCTCACCCCTCCTCACTGGCTTTGCTCCATCTTTGGAATGTCCCTGTGTCTCAGCTTTCTTATTAATGCTTAATGATAATAATTACACACTGCCTCAACTCTGCAACCAGTGGTCCAAGATCCATCAGCATAATTATTCTGACAGACATAAAATGACTTTTTTTTACACACGGACACACTCGCACTCAAACACAAACACAGATGTGGTTGCTGTAAGCATGCCCAGATTGTTTTCTGTTGTGCCATGTACCTCAGGATTTATAGCCATTCCAACAACTGCTCCGTGTGTGTGTGCGTGCTTGTGTGTAGACCTTTGTGTTTGTATATGTGCGTATGTAACTGTGTATGTGTGCCTGTCTCTCATGAGATTGTCATAAATCTCTCTCTTTATTCTTGCAGACCTCGCTGGGTTGTTCCAGTTTTGCCAAAGGGTGAATTAGAAGTTCTTCTTGAAGCTGCTATAGATCTTAGTAAAAAAGGTAACAGCAGTTGCCCCTAGTACTGCAGCCTGACTGATGCTTGTTTGGGTGACTCAATCACTGCATGCCATTTTGAATTCGCATTGAACTTAACATGTGTTCTCGCCACTAGGTTCTTTGTCACGGCTCCCACCCCCTTCCCCGTATTGCAGCTTTTCGGCTGCACACAGCCATTTTCTGGAACTAGCAAGAACTAGCTCTAAAAATTAGATCCAAATTAGCCATTAAAACAAAGGCCTAATGTGTTCAGCCCTTCTGAATTTCCTAAGCCTCCATGTGCTTTGGTAATTTGGCGAGCCCGATAACAGCCAACCCCTGCCTCCGTGTTTCTCTCTCCAAGCGATCTGAGCGTTCCCTGCAAATGTCAGTTTCTTAATGGGTTCCTCTGTTGTTTGTTGTTGGACTGTTTGTGTTTGTCTTTTTCTTTCTCTTTTTTTGTTAATCTCATTATCGTTTATTGTTCTTGCCATTTCTTCTCCTCATCAGGACTTGATGTCAAGTGCGAAGCATGCCAGAGGTTTTTCCGAGACGGCTTGACTATCTCCTTCACCAAGATACTGACAGATGAGGCAGTCAGCGGATGGAAGTTTGAGATCCACGTGAGTATTGCCAAGGAACAAATTATAATTACGGGTATAGTCTGCACTGAAAACACCTCAAAAAACCAAGCCGTTAGAGGCAGCATTAAAACATCACCTCCCTTTTTTTTAAAAAAAAAAAGAAAAAAAAAACCTGTCCAGTGTGGGTGGCGCATCACTGAACCCAGTTCCCCCCCTCACATAAATCATGGCCTTTATTGTGCTGCTGAGTGTCTGAATCAATGCTCCAGCCTTGTTCCTCGGGGCTGCATGGCGCTAATCAAAGAGGGTTTGTGTGGGTTCAGGCGGCAAGGATGGAGCGCTGCGATGGGGTGACAGAACAATAACCCCGTGGCTGTCAGGTCATGCCCCTCCTGTGGCAAAGGCGGAGGTGGGGGGGGGGGGGTTGTGGCTGTGGCCGTCTCAGCCTGGTTCAGGCTCCCTGATAGTGTCTGTCTGTCTGTCCGTCCCTCCCTCTATCTCTCCTCTGTGACATTATCGCTTAATCTCATTCTCTCTCTCACTCACTTACACTCTCTGTCTCTCTCTCTCTTTCTCTTTCTCATTCTATTTCTTCCTTCCACTCCCTCTGTCACGGTCTCTCACCATGTGTCTGATCTGCCTCATCATTTTTCTCCCTCCCTTTTCTGCCATTTTCCTCTTCCTGTTTGCTTGTTTCTCTCTAGTTGTGTTGTTTTGGATATGCTCCTATATTCTATTTCTGTCTGCTGTGCCCCTTTTCTCCCTCTTTTAGCTCTAAACCTGTAATTTTTTCGCCACTTTTTCTTCCTCATTCACTCACACTCTTGTTTCCCTTTCTCCCCACAGAGGTGCATCATCAATAACACCCACCGTCTGGTGGAGCTGTGCGTGGCCAAGCTCTCCCAGGACTGGTTCCCCCTGCTTGAGCTGCTGGCCATGGCCACCAACCCGCACTGCAAGTTCCACATCTACAACGGCACGCGGCCCTCCGAGACGGTGCCTGCCGGCGTCCAGCTGGCCGAGGACGAACTCTTCGCCCGCCCGCCGGACCCCCGCTCTCCCAAGGTGCGTGGCCTGGTAGCCAATGCACTGTCTTCACCTTCACCAACAGCTAGGAATCTGTTTTACATTCTTCCCAGTTAAAGGTGTTGATGAAATGTGCAAACAGTGGAAATGGTTCCATTTCCCATGGTGCCTCTGTGGCGAAGTAATATCTTTACCATAGGTAGTCTCCAGTCAGGAGCAGGGATCAATGTCTGGTGTGTGAGTTCAGCTTGTCCCCAGTAGTCCTCCTCTGCCTTGGTTCAGGAACTTTTAGAGGTCCAAGGCCAACACTAACAGGAACTATGCAGTCCTTATTCATCCAGTTCATGGTAACCATATGTTGCTTGAAAAGCTCCAGAAAAGAAGTCCAGGTGCCTACAACTTAGTACTTGTGGTTACCGCACATTGTAATTCCATGTCTCCCTATGGGTGGGATATCAGGGAATTGTGAACACTAGTTACAAGTATTTTTGTAGGGTTTGTTCACCATTACTTGCAGATACTTGAATTTGTCTTTAATCTGAAATGGAGGAAGGCGGCTAAGTGATCATTGTCAGTATGAGCCTTGTTGAGTGAACTAAAATTGTCCCTCAACCTCACTCATGGTATTCAGTGTACCTGAAACAGAAACTAGCCCTTTTTCCATCACAGCTGATTCGCTTTAACATGATGGGCGTCAAAAAGTCAGTGCGACATATGCAATGGAAAAAGAATTATATTGCTCTAACATCAATTTTGTCACGCCTAAGTTAATGGAAAACTGATATTTATGCTTCTTATGCTGCTAAAAATAATTCGACTTTAGAGTTAATTTTATTGACTATCGGATGGAAACGGGACTACTGTCCTGGGCCTCAAGCTGAATTGTTAGGCCCTGGTTGCTACATTAAAATCCTCCCAAGTTTGTTTTTGCCATTGCCATGGAAACATGGCAAAACAAAGAATCTGCTTTTGCTGCCATGAGAGACCCACAGCATCAGCACCATAAAGTGAGCCCATCTACTAACATATTATAAACTGACGTTTGAGGATGTGAGTCATCGTGTATTAAAATCCTCTGGATGAATAGTAAAAGGAGCACCAACCAGTGTTTGTATGAATGAAGTCAGACTGTCATTTTTTTTTTCTTCTTCTTAGCCTTGACATGCTCAAAAAAAAAACAAAAAAAAAACTCCCTGCCAAATGCAGTGTGGGAAGAGGGGTCAACAGAGGTGGCGAGCCTTGGGGAGGGGAACACAAACGCTTTCCTCGCTGTAATGGAATGAACTTCTCATTTAGAAAGGCCAGCTCTTCCCACCTTTACTTCTCTCTGACTCAGACACATGTGGGAGTTTATCTCTAGAAAGAGAGATACAGAGAAAGGAGAGAGAGAGAGCGCGAGCAATTATCTATTAACCAGGAGAGAGGGAGACAGGAATGGAATAGGAAACAAAGGAGTGTGTGAGAGTGTTTCTCCACCTACGGAATGAAATGATGACCGTGTGTGCGTTTGTGTGTGTTTTCTTTCATCTCCTTTACAGGGCTGGCTGGTGGATTTAATAAACAAATTTGGCACATTAAACGGGTTCCAGATTCTGCATGATCGCTTCATGAGCGGCCAGGCTCTGAATGTGCAGATAATCGCTGCACTCATCAAGTAAGGCTTTTGTCACTTATGCACACACCCACTCATGCACAGAATCTCATGGGAATCAAAATGGCGTCTGGTCGATTTGTTAGTGTTGTTTTCACTTATGGTTTTAAACTGCACATAAACAGATGTTGAGCAGCATGCTGTCAATTGCATAACTAGTTAAGTTCACAAGCTCTTGCCTAACTGTGTGTGTGTGTGTGTGTTTTTCTTTCCCTCTGCAGGCCTTTTGGGCAGTGCTATGAGTTTCTCACTTTGCACACGGTGAAGAAGTACTTCCTCCCCATCATAGAAATGGTCCCCCAGTTCCTGGAAAACCTCACGGATGAGGAACTGAAGAAGGAGGCCAAGAACGAAGCCAAAAATGACGCCCTGTCCATGATCATTAAGTCGCTCAAAAACCTGGCGTCACGGCTACCGGGCCAGGAGGAGACCGTGAAAAACTTAGAAATTTTTAGGTTAAAAATGATTCTTAGGTAAGACAGGTTTTCTGTTATTCCAGTAATCATTTGCAAAGGAGACCTGTTTGATTACATATGACCTGAATGTATAATCTTTGTTCTCTCAGGTTATTGCAAATATCTTCTTTTAATGGCAAAATGAATGCACTAAATGAAGTAAACAAGGTGATCTCCAGCGTGTCGTACTACACTCATCGGCATGGCAATCCGGAGGAGGAGGAGTGGCTGACGGCTGAGCGCATGGCGGTTAGCATCTTTACAACTTCGCAACTTCACCGTTCTCAACACATCACCTCTGTCCACAGCGCGTTGTGTGCCTGTTGGTCACTTCTTGGTCATTTTCTTACCTGTCTGTCCTCTTTATTTTTCTCCGTCTGTGTGTGTGTGCACGCTGTCAGGAGTGGATTCAGCAGAACAACATCCTGTCCATCGTGCTGCGGGACAGTCTGCACCAGCCCCAGTACGTGGAGAAGCTGGAGAAGATCCTGCGCTTCGTCATCAAGGAGAAAGCCCTCACTCTGCAGGACCTGGACAACATCTGGGCTGCCCAGGTAACCTCCTCAAGCCTTCCCCCAATAACATGCATCTGAGTGCCCAAGCTGTAGTCTTCAATTTGCTCATCCTGGAGGGTATTTCAAGCGACAAACTTGTTGAAGTGACAACATAGTTATTAGTAAGCCTGGGTTAACCCCCATGGGTTAACCCCATGTGGTTCAGCTATGCATTTGTTATGTAATTGTGGTGAGTGGTTGATCACCAGCGTGTCTGTTGGCACTGATTGTGATTACGTGATTTTTTTTTTTTGTCCTCAGGCTGGAAAGCATGAGGCCATTGTGAAGAATGTCCATGACCTCCTAGCCAAACTGGCATGGGACTTCTCTCCCGAACAGTTAGATCATCTTTTTGACTGTTTCAAGGTAAGTTTGCAAGGGCAGGCTCAGAGTGGCTTAAAGGAATCGTCCAGAGTGTATCACCTCGTAGCCCTGTTGTCCGGGGGGTTGCTGAAAGCTGTCGCTTGGTATGAAAATGAGAGAATTTGGTACATGTAGACTGACCGGAAAACAAAACTGAAACTGTGTCCTCGCCCTCATCAGTTAGTGCAGGCTGCCATTTTGCTATTTGGTCTACCATTCTCAGACAGCACTCCCAACCTTTAAAAACAGGGCTTTGGTGTGATCAGATGTTCTAACAGCCATGGGGTAGGTCAAATTCTTCACATTTCAGTCTCGTGAATATTTGGTCGGTATGGGTCATTAAAAATCTAGCCTTTTGTTTTTTTTTTTTTGTGTGTGTGTTGTGTGTGTGTGTGTGTGTGTTGTGTTTTTTTTTTTTTTTTTAAATTCATACTTCATTCTGGACCTGATTTGCCTTTGATCAGAAGTGAGCTAAGACCGGTGCTTTTGTGTCCCTCAGGCGAGCTGGACCAACGCAAGCAAAAAGCAGCGCGAGAAGCTTCTGGAACTCATCCGCAGGCTGGCGGAGGACGACAAGGATGGCGTGATGGCCCACAAGGTGCTGAACCTGCTGTGGAATCTGGCCCACAGTGATGACGTGCCTGTGGACATCATGGACCAGGCGCTGAGTGCCCATATCAAGATCCTTGACTACAGCTGCTCACAGGTACGCCAGCCCCAACCAGTCCTGACCATGCAGATAACGCAGAAAGCTCAGAGGGAAAAAAGTCTCGAATTTGATACAGTGTAGACCAGTGCGCTGAGCCTGGAACCAGATGCACCTCTGATCCACCTGTTTGCACAAACACGAATGTGGTGGAGTATTTTTGATTGCATTTCATTTTTAGTACAATAGTTGATGCTATAGTATATATATAGATAGCAGTGTGGTAGTATAGCATATAGATAGTAGCACTGTAATAGGGGAATAATGGAATTCAATGGACTTGAAGTCTGGAGTGAAGAATCTGCACAGTGTTGCAAATGAGCCGTCACTATCTGTGGCGTTGCAGGACCGCGACACTCAGAAGATCCAGTGGATTGACCGCTTCATTGAAGAGCTCCGTACCAACGACAAGTGGGTGATCCCGGCCCTGAAGCAGATCCGTGAGATCTGCAGCCTGTTCGGAGAGGCCCCTCAGAACCTGAGGTACCGTCTAACTTTGTCTGTAGAACCCAGCTGCCCTCTTAAAACAAACCTGCCGGTAAATTTATTTAGAGAGCATAGTTGTATAGATGATGAAGGAACACTCTGTTGCACACATACAATCATGTCTGGTGGTGTGTGGTTCATCCCATCTCCTAGGCTTTGTACAACTGGCCAGGTTTCGCATCTGCTAGTAGTTGGGTAGATGAATGCTTTCAGGCTGAATTAATATGCTGATTCTTTATACTTTTTTGCATCCTGGTGTGTAGCTTTAGCATGCTTATTCACTTATTTATTTGTTTGTTCCTTTCCTTTGATGCATGTTTGCATCACTAATAAAATCATTTCCTAACAGAAGTTCCATTAACTCCCGCTTTGGTGGGAAGGAACCGATAAACTAGTGGCTTGATGAGATCCCGACTTAAAGTCTGTAACTTTAGTGCCGTGCAAGTTTTAACACCAAGCATGTTTGTTTGAGCTATATCATCACCTCCAGAGCTCCGACAAATACATAGCACACATGCCTGTTGTTTTTTCAGAAAGAAAACACATATTAACACACAAAAGAACTTAGAGGGGTAAGTGCAGAACTAATACGGCGGCTTCGGCCCACCTCTCTGATCCTGAATCTAGCCGAATTACGCTTTCAGATTTCATCCCCAGATCTGTCGCTTTTTTATTTATTTTTCTTATTTTTTTTATTTTTTAATTTATCATAATTTCTTTGCCTACCCTTCCCCACCCCCGGGAAGAAAAACAAACTTTAAAGAAAAGTGCTGTAAATATATGCTTCAGCCAGCTTTTCTTTTGCAGCCCTGTCTCAGCAGCTCTTGTTGTCACTGATCACTGCCAGTTTTGTCCCATAATAATGTTTGGGCCTTTGGGGTTTTTGCTTGTACTCACCTTTTCCCAATACTTAACACCACAGTGATTTTTACCATTATAATTGTATTCAGAGACCAAACCAGACTTTTTGCCCAAGAGCAGAGCATCCAAAGTAGGTCACTCCAGGTCATGTTGAGCTCAGAAGAGACTTGCCTGGATGGCCTACTGTGGGTTTTGGGCTTTTATGTTGAGTTGCCTTCTGCCCGTGCCATGCTTTCAAGCCCTCAAACACTTCCAAGCACACATTCACATTCAGTCTACACACAAACACACACACACACGTGCAGAGCCACCATAAGGAGCTCATACTGTCTAATGGCACACTTGTGTCATGCTCAACCACTAATGAGAGCCCTTTCTCATATCTGAATCCCCCCCCCCCCCCAACTTGACAGTTCAAAAGGTGCAGGAACAGCATGAGGTCAAAATAATTTCACTCCAGAGGCTCCAACGCTGCCCGCTCTCAGCCTTTCTTCGCCTGCACACACGCGCATACACACACATACACGTCTGTTCATTTGTTTTTTTTTCCTCCTTAGTAACCAACTCATGATATCTTTGGCGCTCTTTTCTTTTTCTCTTCTCTTGTTCCCCCATAATCTCTCCTTCCTTCCCTCCCTCCCTCCCCCTCCCTCCCTCTCCCCTTCTCCATCCTCTCCTCACAGTCAAACTCAGAGGAGTCCTCATGTGTTCTATCGGCACGACCTGATCAACCAGCTGCAACACAACCACGCGTTGGTCACCCTGGTGGCTGAGAACCTGTCTGCCTACATGGAGAGCATGAGGCAGTTCGCCAAAGGTGTGTCTGGCCTGCCCACTCCCTCAGACCCCCTCTCTGCATTCTCATTGGTGCTCGTAGAGCCCCACCACAATAAAGACGTCTGGAACACTGGGGTGCATGTCTCCAAACCATAGTTGCTAATCAGTTAGTAACTTTGTTGGTTGCTATGTAATCTCCCATTGCCAACCAACTAAGCTGCTTACTTATTTGACAACTGTGGTTTTGGGAAACATGCCCCTGGTTGATTTGTTATCCAGTGTAGTGCCAAAATAATCATCAGTGATTTGCTGAACCATGCTCAAGCACTTTGAGAAGTGGTAGGTGTGTTGCTAGTGATCCTGACTGACCCTGTGGATGTGTCGTTTTGCAGCTGAACACACCGACTTCGACCCGCAGACGGTGAGGCCCGGGAGCCGGTACAGCCACGTACAGGAGGTCCAGGAGAGACTCAACTTCTTGAGGTATTCGACACAGAGGCCCACAAACACTCACGCCCACAGTGTTGGGAATCACTGTGCTTGTCTGTTTCTTTTTTTTCTTTTTCCTTTTTGCCAGTTGTTTATTTGTTCAATTTTCTAGACCTCACATAAACACAAAACCCTCAGAACAGAGAATAAAGCTGAGAGAAGAAGTAAATTAAAAGAGAGATTTTTTGGTAACAGAGTGTTGGTAGGATATAGAAAGTGAAAGAAAAGAAAAAGAAATACCTTAAAAATAAAACAAGTCAAAAGAAATGCATATGTATTCTGTTTCTGTAATGCATTCTGCACTCGTTTCCCTTTCTCTCCCTCTGTGTCTCTTTGGTTATTGTCTGCATGTTGTCTCATGTCTGCACCTTTGTTTTGATTTGTATCTGTGTGTCTGTTCTTCTGTTTGTCCTCTTGTTTTTCTATACCTCCATTCACCCCTTTGGCTTGCTCTCCCCCCTCTCTCCCCCTCCATCCCTTCCATAGGTTCCTGCTGAAGGATGGGCAGCTGTGGCTGTGTGCCCCACAGGCCAAACAGATTTGGAAGTGCCTGGCGGAGAACGCTGTGTTCCTGTGTGACCGCGAGGCCTGCTTCAAGTGGTACTCCAAGCTGATGGGCGACGAACCCGATCTCGATCCAGACATCAACAAGGACTTTTTCGAGAACAATGTGCTGCAGCTGGACCCATCGCTGCTCACAGAGAATGGTATGAAGTGCTTCGAGCGCTTCTTCAAGGCTGTCAACTGCCGCGAAGGCAAGCTGGTGGCCAAACGCCGCGCCTACATGATGGATGACCTGGAGCTGATTGGTCTGGACTACCTCTGGAGGGTGAGTTGGGTGCCCGCACGGCCTATACTGTAGCCATCAGAACATACATTTGTAAAAGCACTGTACACATCACACATGTACACAAATTTGCCAGTGCTTTGTGGAGTCTGTCCTTCCTACGCTAACATATAAAGAAAACAGCTAGTGTTTGTGGAGAGGCAATATAGAATAAACACAGTGCACAAAAAAAAAACATTAGCAGTGTTTAGCGGAGGTTACTGCAGAATGCAGTTGACTGTACAGGGGTACTTTTTCTATGTTGTACCACAGCTATCATGAGTGTAGTAACGTCAACGGTGTGGCATGTAGCAGTTGTGTTAGAGTGAAAGAAAACAAGGCCACTGATAAGGTGTTATGACCATAAACGTTTATGGACATTGATAACTGCATGATTTGAGAAGTGAAAGTGAAAGAATCTTTTAAAGCCATTTTAAAGCATCTGATTTTGATAGATTAATCTCTACCTGTGTTTGCATCATGTAAGTTAAATTTCCATTTGTCAACCGTACGAGGGCAATTTCTCATTTGACAGTCAGGTAACCATGGTGACCGAGTGACTTCTCAGCCCTCGAAAAACGGATCTGTTCGCAGCATGGCTGAAAAAGAGCTCTGACCCACTTAAAGTGTGCGGCTGCTTTTTGGAGTGACCTACATTGTCTTAATCTTGCCGTATAAAATATTCTATGACATTAGAGGGGGGCGAATGAGAGGCCTCTGTTGGCTCGAGTACAGATGAGGCGTGACTGTACACAATGCCACTGATTCTGCCCCGTGTCTTGGGTGCCCTGCACAGATTAGCACTCAGGCAATATGTTTTGGTGCTTTGCTGCAACCGCTGATGACCGTTCAAGGGCTCGGGAAAAACCAGGAGGACTTGTTAATGAGGATTACACAAGCAAGCAAGGGGAGAATCAAAGCCACGCGAAGCAGAGTTGTCCGTGGACCTAACTGGTTGTTGTGAGCTTTTATTTCAAGTGAGAAGAATGTGGAGTGAGATTGCGTGATGTGTACAAAGCTTAATGTTTTACCGCATATGTGGGTCAGTGGTGGCCTAAACCTTGTAGCCCATCCTCATACTGCAGCTGCAGAGATGCAAATGAAAGTCTTAAAGACTTTGCTGCGTTTATGAGTCGCTGTATGTGGTCCCCTTTGATACAAAGCGACGGGGATGTCAGTGTGTTCTGCTACTTGGAAACCACACACACACACACACACAGACGCAGACGCACATGCATGTGCCTGATCGGCATTGAGATAGTGGAGTCCGTGCTTCACTCCAGCGGTTTGTCTCCAAAATCATTTGTCATCCTTTCGCCTGATCATAATGTGCGAGCCAGTAATCGTTAATTAGAAGACGCGTTGGAACAGAAGCCCATTAAACCGTCGTCGTGACACTTGTGTTTTTCCTCGTGCGACACTCAGCATGCAGACTTGTGTGATCAATCGCGCTTTATGTAATGGAGTGACAAGAGAGGGGAAAGACGGCGCGCTTGACACAGCACAGACCATTCGAGCCTCATCCGAATTCTAATTAGTTTTGCGCCTGTAGTCAATTATATGACTTTTACGCAATTAGCCTGAAGAGAATAGAATAGAGTAGAATTGGGGCCAAAATGGAAAAGGCGGCGGCTCTTTGTCGTTTTTTTCATACATGAATGCAGCTTTTCATCCCTTTAAAAAATCTAGGCCTAACCCTCTTGCTTTAAATGAGCTAATCTGTTCAGCTCTGATTTCATTTTGAGCAGGCAGCAACACCACTGCACAAGAGCAGGCTGGCCATGTTGGCTTAGTCAGTGCAGTTACATGCAAACAAATAAGAGAAATCTGATTAAATCAACTGGAGTATCTGATTCCAATCTGATTATTCTGTCATGTAACCAAATATTCAGATTAAAAGCGCAGTTTATGAATGGAAACGTGTCAAGATTCCGTAGAATGATCTACGAAAAGGGCGGTTTATAGGTTGTTTTCACCTACGTCATAATTCTTAAGTGCAGAATTCAGATAGAAGACAGTATATGGCATCTGAACCTAGATGAATCAGTACTGCATATAGCAAATAATCACTCACTTCAATTTAAACTACGGACATCACTGTAGGCAATGGATATGTCATCTCCGGACAACAAGAATGAATGAAGGTTTGAAACATGGTTGAAATCATGATGACCCCTGTCACTGTTCAGGAACGTGACAACCGAGCCACCGACCAGCAGAGTGCAGAGCAGTGTGGGATTTTGACAGCACTGCTGTAGCCTATAACAAACCTTTGACTTAGTTCATTTGAATAATAGTCTACGTTTCCATCCAAAATCCAAACAAAAGCATGATCATGTAGCCTTGTGAGTGAGATGCCAATCACTGTTGTAACATCAGCCAGACTTTTTAGACAACCCCTTTTAGACAACAGCAATTAGACACTAGCCCTATGTAACCTACATGACACGACAATCCATGCAAGCTACAGATCAACAATGAAACAGACAGAGCTATCTGAAATTATGTCATCATGTTCCTTACCATCACGAATATGGCATGTTAACAGTGTTAATATGGTCAATATGGTATCCTGGAGAGGTCAAACGAGATGATTTAGCCAAATTGATTTTTTTTTTTTTTCCCAGTAGGCTAGCTTTCGGTTGCTCAAATTAAGCTACCAACTGTAACTTACAATTATACAGTTATAAAATTATCACCACTGCCATCAGTAACATGAATGTGAGGAGGTACCCTCCTTTGGTTACCTTCTTGTTGCACTGAAAAGACATCTTTGGTTACCATTTTGAGGTGATTTAAAAAACTAAATGTGCGCCTTTGTCACGTGACCACTAACATCTAATTTGAATAGAATGTTGCTGCATGTAAACAGAGGACCCAGAAATATCGAAATGGCAGAAACTCTATCCATGTAAACCGGGCTAAAGAAATCAGATTTCGTCTAGCATGTAAACTGAGAGATTCTAAATACTCCTATTAATGCTTTAATTAGATTTCTCTGTGCATGTAACCACACTGATTGTTGTCTGCACATCGTTTCCATGCAGTCTCTCCCTCATGGCCTGATGGCCTGCTTGTCTTGCCGCAGACTGAAGCAGCTGATGAGTCTACTGTGCTGTGCTAAGTTTAGTCTGTCGGGAGACAACGTCTTATTCTGTCTCTCTCTAGCGCTCTCTGTCTCGCGCTCTCGCTCTCGCTCTCTGGTGCTGAGTCATGGCTCAACTATCAACACTGACTGAGATGCTATTCATCACATTGGAGCCCCTCTGTCACATTGCTTGTTTGTTGTCTTTTAAAATACGCTCCTCCTCTTAATGTGCATTTATTTTCTCCGGGCCACAGGTTGTGATTCAAGGAAGTGATGACATCGCCAGCCGTGCAATAGATTTGCTCAAGGAGATCTACACAAACCTCGGACCAAAATTGCAAGTCAATCAGGTAATCAGGCTGTTTGTTTCCTCTTCTTTGAGGTAATAAGGGAGCCCAATGCAACCTCATGTAAGAACATCCAAAGCTCAACCAAAAAAAAGCACAACATGAAAGGCCTCTCCTCTGTATTTCAATGCAGGTTGAGATCCATGAGGATTTCATCCAGTCGTGTTTTGACCGTCTGAAGGCGTCATACGACACCCTGTGCGTGCTGGATGGGGATAAGGACAGCATTAACTGTGCCCGACAGGAAGCTATCCGCATGGTCCGCGTGCTTACTGTTCTGAGGGAATACATCACTGAGTGTGACAGTGATTACCATGAGGAGCGCACCATCCTGCCTATGTCCAGGTGCATAGAACACACACACACACACAGCACCCAATATTTATACAAGCATACACACACACGTGCACGTAGACGTGTTACAAAGTATGATGGCCACAAATATTTGTAGTTAGCTTCTTACTGTTCTCCCTATTTCTCTCTATTTTTCTCCCTCTCTTTCTGTTCCCCTCTCTTTCTCTCCTTCTCCCCCTATCACAGAGCGTTCCGGGGCAAGCACATCACACTGATCGTGCGCTTTCCCAACCAAGGCCGGCAGGTGGATGACCTGGACATCTGGTCGCACACCAACGACACCATTGGCTCGGTGCGGCGCAGTATCCTCAACCGCATCAAGGCCAACAGCACACACACCAAGATCGAGCTTTACATCGGCGGAGAGATGGTCGACCCAAATGACGATCGCAAGCTGATTGGCCAACTCAACCTCAAGGATAAGACGGTAAGAAACGGCCAAGGGTCCTTCCTGAAGTAAACACCTCGCTCCTCTCATGTTGTTGTTTGATGCTTTGTCTTTATTTGATTGAAACTTTTTTGTGTGTGTAAATATGCTCATGTTATACAGTATGTTTATGTCTAAATATACTCACTTGATTCACAGTTGAAGTGTATAGAATGAACTAGAATTCCGTTAGTCTGAATGTTTGTACATCTGTCTGTCTCCCTGCAGTTGATCACGGCCAAGCTGACGCAGGTCAGCGCCAACATGCCCTCCAGCCCCGACAGCTCCTCCGACTCCTCCACCGGCTCGCCCGGGAACCACGGCAACCACTACAGCGACGGGCCTAACCCTGAGGTGGAGAGCTGCCTGCCTGGAGTGGTGAGACACACACCCACACACGCATAAATACAAACACATAAACACACACTTCCTAAAACCAAACGCCATCCCATTCCTTGAGTCCTCCCAAGACCTGCTTTTGCATGTTGTTCTCTCTTCGTCCTTGTGCTCCTCCCTCTCCTCTCTTCTCTCTTCTTTTCTTTTTTTCCCTCTCCTCTTCTCTGTTTCCTGCCATCCTCTTGGGTGCTTGACAGTGAGGGTGTTAGCAGCTGCTCTCCTCACTGAGCCACTGAAGCGGACACATTTTTTTGTTTTGTTTTGTTTTTTTTAAATTTTGGTTTTGTTTTTCTTTCTCCCCCTCTCTGTGCATATTTTACTTACAGCACCACCGCTGAGTGTGTTGTGCGTGTGCGTGCATGAGTGCGCGCCTGATGACCCTGTCCTGTTCTAGAGTACAGTGCTCCGCAGTGGCTGTGTGCAGGGCCGACGTGTGCCGGGGAGCTTGATGGACTGGATGAGTCTGACGAGCTGCGGAGCAGAAGGGGACAGGACAGGGTGTGATAGCTGACTGTTGCAGTAGTCTGGCGGACAGATGGCAAAGTGACACGGCGAGCTGCGTCTGTCCGTTTTGCTCTTTCGCAGTCGGTTTTGGTTGTCCGATTGCGTCTTTGCGCTTCGTTTCTTTATCGGCGTTCTTTCTGTGTCCCATTTCTCTCCGCACACACACACACACACACACACACACACACCCTTTGTTAAACCTCTTGAGCATTATTTATGCCACACAACAAAGAACCATTTTATGTATGTGGAAAGCATTGAAGTGTTTCTGTTCTTTGTGCTCAAACTTAAAGCCTCTCCAGCTATGCCCCCCCCGCCCTCCTCCTGTCTCTAATTTGTGTCTCTGTGTTGTCTTGCGATCTCTCTCTCTCCCCCCACCGCTGTAGATCATGTCGCTGCACCTGCGCTACATCTCCTTCCTCTGGCAGGTGGCCGATCTGGGCTGCAACCTCAACATGCCCCTCCTCCGCGATGGCGCCCGTGTTCTCATGAAGCTCATGCCCCCAGGTGACCATGACCGACTGTCACCGCGCCGGCCTATCCTGCTACACATGCTCTTTAACACACACAAACACACACTTAAATGCACGCACACACACACACACACACACGCGCACAAGCCTGGCTTAATAATGTGTAATGGGGTAATCAGGGTACTGAGAGAGAAGAGAGGGAGGGGGGTCTGATATGATGGGTAAAAGAAAGAGAGGGAAACAGAAAATGAAAGAAAGAAATCAGCACTCCATGTTTGAATAGGTCATTACAGTTTGGCATTATGCTGGAGATTACATTTCCATCTCTGTAGTGATTTTTTTTTTTTTTTTTTTTCGTTGTGAAGAGTTATTGAATCTGATGCCTTTGATGTCCTCAGATAACACTACAATGGAGAACCTGCGAGCGATCTGCCTGGATCATGCCAAGCTGGGGGAGAACAGCCTCAGTCCCACCCTCGACTCCCGCTTCTTTGGCCCGTCGCCCTCTCAAGTGCTCTACTTGATAGAGGTACCTGTCTGCTCCACGCGTCAGCTGCAGCAGCAGCAGCAGCAGCACTAGTCATCTGTAGTCTGGGTCTCACCGCTCTATGGCCCACCTGTCGCTCTCACACTGTCTGTGACCATATGTGTGCACCAGAGCAATGCTTTGGCTGTCAATCTGTTCTCAAGGGTGGACTGCTAAATATGTCAGCTGTTTAATGGGATGCGGGAGTTCTTCATTGGACTTGCCATAATTCTGCCCAAAGCTGGGCAACAAAGTTGATGGCTTTGTTTGTCGTTAGGCCCTCGTTGCATGACCTACCCCAGGCTAGCCAAGACTTATTTGTCCTGTTCTTTCAGTCTTGTAGTTTTCTCTTGTAGATTTGTAGATATTTAGAAACATCTGTCTTGCTCGAACCCAAACCCCCCCGTCTCACCCTGTCCCGTAGGTGGTGTACGCCTTGCTGATGCCGGCCAGTCACACACTGGGTGAGGACGCCAGCGACTTCCAGTACAACTTCCTGAAGAGTGGCGGACTGCCACTGGTGCTCAGCATGCTCACGCGCAACAACTTCCTGCCAAACGCCGACATGGAGACGCGGCGAGGCGCCTACCTCAACGCCCTCAAGATCGCCAAGCTCCTGCTCACCGCCGTCGGCTTCGGCCACGTGAAGGCCGTCGCCGAGGCCTGCCAGCCAGTGGTGGAGGGTAGCATGCCCGTCTCGCCAGTAAGCACACACACACACACACACACACACACACACACAAGCATTCACGTAAGAATGCTAATGTATACTAACACAAATACACACCCTCGTACTTAGACACCACACACACACACCTTAGGTAGCAAAAAAAAAACACAGACAAGTCACAGTTCTCTTAGTAATGAAATATGAGCCTTAGTGTCAGTCTGCTCCCCACACACCCACGCACGCATGTCCACCTTCCCTTCTCGCACCAAACACAAACACACACACACACACACGCACTCCCGCAGCCACAGTGCAGAAGGAAATCTTATTTTTGTCCGAGTGTCTGACCTTTTCCCCGCCACCCCCTCCAGGACACTTCTCCAGGGCTCATCAATCACATTAAGAAAGTCCTGAGCGAAACCCCTCCGTCCCCCACCCCCCACCTAATCTCCCTCCCTCTCTCCGCTCGCTTCTGGACTTGGAAATGTCAGGGGTGTTGGATGTCTGGCAGAATACGTGTCCTTAACATACACAGCGTTGGCCGCCGTGCATGACCCTGTGTTGTGCCTCTCAAGACACCGAAACCAGAAAGCCCCACTTTGCGCGAGATGCCGTCGCCGTCTGGAATTCAAGAGGAGATTTTTGTCTTTTGTGTTGGACTATATCCAAGCTGTAAAGGGAAAAATGCAGTACAGAGGCATTTTTCACTGCAAGATTCCTCTCCCAACAAAACCTTTCCCCTCCAGTCCTCTATGTCCCTATACCCCCTCCCCCTCCCCCAACACACACACACACACACACACACGCGCACACACACACACACACACACACGCGCACACACATGTATAAACACATAAACACACACACAGACACACATATATACACACACATATATAAACACATAAACACGCACACATATACAGACACACATATACACACATATATACACACACACACATCGAGTCAGTCCACGTGTCTCGCTCAGAAAAATGTCTCGGCAGAAGCTCTTTCACTCCTCAAATCCTCCTGTGGCCTCACACTTGGCTCTTTGTCTGCAACTGGCTGTGCAAACAGCAACAGAGAAGGGTCAGTTTGGGTTAGTTGAGGTTCTTTGTGAGGCTGAAGGATTCCATGACTCCTACCACTTTCCATTTTTTTTTTTTTTTTGGTAGCTGATGGGTCGCATCGTCCAATTGGAGGTTTTGCGGCGTACTCATGAAGTATGCATGACACTGATCGATTTTCCTGGAAAGGTTACGAGCTCTGATGAAGTCTGTATTATGGTTAGATCGTTTCCGTAAGGGCCATTGGCTTGAGCCGGCTGAAACTGTAGTGTCTTACGTGTCCATAAAAGAACAAAATGCCCTTACACATTATGTTATGGTGGCTGTTTAAGTCTCTCTTTCCTGGTAAAGTATTAAAAAGAAGCACGTCATGTCTTTGAGGTTTCTGTGGTAAAGTTTCTCTGTCTCTCTCCCCCTTCTGCAGATAAATCAGGCCACCCACGACCAGGCCCTAGTGTTGCAGAACGCCCTGCAGAGCATCCCCAACCCCTCGGCTGAGTGCATGCTGCGCAACGTGGCCATCCGTCTAGCTCAGCAGATCTCTGACGAGGTAAGTCCACGCCATCAGTCTCTTGTCTGCGTCACTGTCTGCCTGTCTCTGTCTGTCTGTCTGTCTGTATTGGTTTGTATCTGTCTGTTTTTCATCTCTTGCTCAACCATGTGAAATGGAATTGATATGGTTGATGGGCCTCTATTTGTGTACAAAATGCAGTGCAGTCATCACCCTGTTATCCAATCAGTAATGTAATCCTCTTCAATACTTGCTCTTTCAGAGAGATTACTGCAGAATGGTTTTACCACAGACGCCCATAAATCCTTTTGGGAAGCTGTTTTCACTGGGTTGTCAATTTCAGGATTTTTATGTGGATGTTTTACTTTATTGGTCCTTTCATTGTTCATTGTTGTATTTCTTTCTTTTGGGAACAGAACTTCTTCCAGGCCTCCAAGTACTTCCCAGACATCTGTGTGGTTCGAGCCATACAGAAGATTGTCTGGGCCTCAGGTTGTGGCACTGTGCAGCTGGTCTTCAGCTCCAATGAGGAGATTAGCAAGATCTATGAGAAGGTGTGTGTGTGTGTGTGTGTGAGACTTCATTTGTGATGATGGAGCCCATATACCCATATGAAGGAGATTGAATCTCTGTTTGAATCTGCATAAAAATCAAATTTCATTTGAAGCACTATAAAGTGACGACACTAAAGTGTGTGTATATAAACTACAGACGAACGCTGGGAATGAGCCGGACGCAGAGGACGAGCAGGTATGCTGCGAGGCGCTGGAGGTCATGACCCTGTGCTTTGCCCTTACGCCCACCGCCCTGGACGCCCTGAGCAAGGAGAAGGCCTGGCAGACGTTCATCATAGACCTGCTGCTGCACTGCCAGAGCAAGTGAGTGTCCACGACCATTGCCCTCTCCCTCCCACAGTGGGCCTCGGGATCACACGCCGAGGCCGTCTCACCTCATGAGCTTTTCTTGCGTCCAAATTTCACCCAACTTCAGTACACACCTGTACACCAGTTTCTAGTCAAGTTCAGTTTTCAGTTTCAGTTTTCATAATGACTGTGTTGTTTAAGGTTACTGGAAATTTTCCTCCTGAACCGAGATGGAGATTTGACGTGTCTGTGTACTGTGTTCTCTCAGGTCTGTGCGTCAGATGGCACAGGAGCAGTTCTTCCTCATGGCCACCAGGTGCTGCATGGGCCACCGGCCTCTCCTCTTCTTCATCACCCTCCTCTTCACTGTTCTAGGAGTAAGTAACACACACACTCTTACAAACAGGCACACACGCACAGCTGCTCTCACCGTTCTAGTACTGCACACAAAATAGAGCTACATATTTTAGGAGTACATGAAGCGCGCGCGCGCGCACACACACACTCTTATAAACACACACACGCACAGCTGCTCTCACCGTTCTAGTACTGCACACAAAACAGAGCTACATATTTTAGGAGTACATGAAGCGCGTGCGTGCGCGCGCACACACACACACACACACACACAAGGATGCACATGGACACTCGGTGTGAACATGTCCTCTCTGTGTGTGTATCTCAGAGCACTGCAAAGGAGCGTGCCAAGCACGCCGGAGATTACTTCACTCTTCTAAGGCACTTACTCAACTACGCATACAACAGCAACATCAACCTCCCCAACGCCGAGGTCCTCCTCAACAACGAGATTGACTGGCTCAAGAGAATTAGGGTAAGGAGCTCCAAGGTCTCTCTCTCTCTCTCTCTGCCCCCCCCCCCCCCCCCCCAAGTCTTTTTCTGCGTTGTTTTCTGTTGCTCCTGTCAGTGTTCTAAAACTGTCCTAGCTTCAGGCATCTGTCATAGTGCTTACTGTATGTGACACAATGCCACGTACTGTGGTGTTGTGTGGTGACAGGAGTGTCATGTGTTGTATCACATACATACATATGGAAATATATATATATATATATATATATATATATATATATATATATGGGCACTGAATACTCTTGCCAATGGATATGAAGTTTAATCAAGGACAGCACTAGACAACCTTTTCATGTTTTTTTTTTTTTTTTTTTTTTTTTTTTTTTAATTACTTGTCACGTATAATGTGATGAAATGACATGTCTGAATAAATAAAGGTTTTCTGCAGGAAATGGAGCTTTAGTCTATGAGGAAAACCAGTCTGGACAGATTTTTTTTTGTCAGTCATTTCAAGATGGAGACAGTCAAACCCCTTTTACGTATCACTTCTTCTGTCGCTGGTGACAGCGATACTGATGTTTCTTTATCCTCCTTTCTGCAGGACGAGGTGAAGAGGACCGGGGAGACAGGCGTGGAGGAGACCATTCTGGAGGGCCACCTGGGCGTTACCAAGGAGCTGCTGGCCTTCCAGACCCCAGAGAAGAAGTACTACATTGGCTGTGAGAAAGGCGGCGCCAACCTCATCAAGGTTAGCCAGCGCACACGCACCCACTGTTTGTAGTGGAAAAGCCGTGGTGAACGCAGCCGTCGTCCAGTGTAGGGTTTCTCTCCCCTTGGCCTGAGCTGGCACTGTGACGGGTGTTGGTCATTCAGGTCACTCAGCAGTTCAGTGTTGTGTGCCCTCACAACTAAGGGTTGGAAATTGATAGGATTTTATCAATCTCGAAGCCAATGTCAATTCTGCTCATCGGTCCAGTTCTTTATCAGCTCTCTTATCAATGCCTTACTCTCACTTAAAAGGTTTTTGAAAGGAAAACAGGTTTTCAGTATCAACACATAGGGCAGTAATATAGCCTATACCACTAAGGTGACAATAGCAGCCTATTAGAATGAAGAAAACCATGTAGAGCTGTGTTATCTATTTCATCCATTTTGTATTTGAAAGACCCATTCACAATGGTCTGAAAAACATGTCGGCATTGATAAGAGGATTGATAATGTCAGAGGGATACAATACCAGTGAATTGAAGCATTCGATTCTCGATTCTACTCAATTCCTGGTTCTGCAGCTGAAACATCTTAAATAAACCTGTATGAATTGTGAAAAGTGACTAGAAAAATTGCATCTAAAGTTTCGTAATAAAGAAGTCTTCTGTTTTTGTGAGGTTTGTATGCATTGTGTGTCCTCTCTTCTGCAGGAGCTGATAGATGACTTCATCTTCCCGGCATCTAACGTGTACCTGCAGTATATGAAGAGTGGCGAGTTCCCCACGGAGCAGGCCATCCCTGTGTGCAGCAGCCCTGCCACCATCAATGCTGGCTTTGAGCTGCTGGTGGCCTTGGCTGTGGGCTGCGTGCGCAACCTCAAGCAGATTGTTGACACTCTCACGGAAATGTATTACTTAGGTATGGACACGCACTTGACAGTGAACCCCGTTTGAGTGTGGACCCATACATATTTTAAGTGTTTAGTCAAGTGTGGACATGTGGGACACACAGTGTACTCTGACACGACCTAGAGCCTATCTTGTCACAAGAGGCTTATAACTTAGTTATAAGCACCCATACTAACATGTTATACCAACCCTCACTTGTCTTTTGATGATATCCAGTTTGTGTTAAGTGTGGTGTGGAATTGAGCACTGATGTACATTACAGTGGTAGGAAAGAGTGCAAAACGACACCCAATTACACAACAGTGCAAAAGTCGGTCAGGCTATTCTGGCAAGTCGAAGCATGTTAACAACTCTGAAAATAAATGCTCTGAAAACAACACGGGATGACTGGAAATGCAGACTCCTTTTTAAAAATGGAGGGGAGGTGTTTTATTTTGAAACTTGATCGCCAATCAAAGTGATGACTAGGTTGTTATGCCAAAGAACTGGAAAGTGATAATATCGCCAGTGTAAGATGAGAGGACCTGATCAATGATTTTATTTTTAAAAAAAAAAAATATATATATATATATATATATATATATATTGTCACATACATAGAAATACGTGTGAGTTATCATCTGGTTACTGAAATCCCACTCATTTCTTTCCATACTCAAGGTTGTGAGGCACTTACAGAATGGGAGTACTTACCACCGGTGGGGCCACGGCCCACAAAGGGCTTTGTGGGCCTGAAGAATGCTGGCGCCACGTGTTACATGAACTCAGTGATCCAGCAGCTCTACATGATCCCACCCATCAGGAACGGCATCCTGGCCATCGAGGGCACTGGCAGCGATGTGGATGACGACATGTCGGGGGATGAGAAGCAGGACAATGAGGTAAGAATGCACTGTCATCGTAAGCCTTGAAATTCATGATTAACATTTCTCTTTAAATGTGTACAGGGTCAGAGCACCCTAAGGAATATATACATTTTCAAGTAGCATGTAGGCTTTTGCATATCTGTAAATAAATATTTAATTAGCTATGATGATTACATATTTTAGAGACGTGAACAAGTTGTTGATGCATCATGCTCAGATGCTTATTTAATTTGGTTGATTAAAAGCACAAAAGCAGACACAAACAGATGCCCTATTAGAGCCCTTAGACAATAAGCAGATGCATATTTGAGTTGTATTGTGATTTTGTTTTTAGTAGGCTACCAATTAGGCCCATTACCGTGAGGTTTGCGAGTGTATGTGGGTTTGTGGAAGGTGGCTGTTGTAGAGGTGGCATGAGTGGTTCATAGGGGCTGAAAGGGGAGAAGTAGGCCTGCTGTTAGAACAGGGTGCGGAGGTGATGCCTGATTTAACACAGCTGCGCTATATGCCATAATGACCGTTGTCACTGGCCAGATGAAACAGGTAAACAGTAATTGGTGGTGCAAGGCTACTTTTACCTCAGCAGTTGAAAAGCTAGCTACCTGCGCTTAATGGTTGGTTATCATCCTGTTTGTTGTGTAGGTTTGGTTCTGTGTGTTTGATCATATCAGTGATTTCCAGAATGTTCCTCTCTTTTCTTCTGCTTCTGTAGAATGGGTTGACTCATGGAGGGTTGTTCTATAGTTGAAGCTTAAGTTTCTTAATAGACCTGAAATGAAAACCGAATTTTTCACTGTCATATGATGGATTCTTTTTGGTTAAAAAAAAAAAAAAAAAAGATAACAGACAAGCTATTGAAAAATCATTTCCACCTGAGTCACTCAAGCAGACCTGACACATTATATTGCTGTATGAAACACATCAGATATCGGCAATGGGTGCCCATTGTAGAGGTTCAACAAAAAAAATGAAGACCAGTCGACCACACTAGTTATCCAGCTGCTGGGTGTGTGTGTCCTGCCAATGTTAATGTCAATTTTCACTTTTCAGAGTAACGTGGACCCGCGGGATGAGGTGTTCAGCTACCACCACCAGTTTGACGACAAGCCGTCCCTCAGCAAGGCTGAGGACCGGAAAGAGTACAACATTGGCGTGCTGCGGCACCTACAGGTCATCTTCGGCCACCTGGCGGCCTCTCGCCTGCAGTACTACGTGCCTCGAGGGTTCTGGAAGCAGTTCAGGTCAGCGTGGGATCACTGCTGTTTAAACCAGTAGCATTACTGCAGCCTGTGGAAAGTACTTGTGGTCACCTATCGTATCAGATAGTATTCTAGCACTAAATCTACCCTCTGGGTGATTTTTGAGTGGCTGGGGCTAGGCTCCGGCAACATCAGATACACTACTGAAACGACACATCACGTCACATCATGTCAAAGTACATTTAGGAGAGTAGTCTATTTATGTATGTATGTATGTATGTATTTATTTATTTCTTAAAATTTTTACGTTCGCCGCCATGTTCCATCTGATGTGGCCAGTATCATTAATTATAGAGGAAGCTAACTGTCACAGCAAAAACAACTTTGACTCCACGCCTCCGCAACGTATCCAGTGTAGGCTAGAGTTAGTTTATCATATGATAGGTCATGTACTGCTAAATAAATGTCTCGGACTGTAATAGTCTAAGCTGCTCAGTGGTTATGACTGTTGCTGTAGCCACACGTGTTCTGTATGTGGCATCACTGTGCTGCAGTGTTGGGCAGTAGGGTCTTGCCTGTTGTTGTATTGCATGTGTTTCTGATATCCTCTCTCTGCCATGCTCAGGTTATGGGGGGAGCCAGTGAACCTGCGAGAGCAGCACGATGCGCTGGAGTTCTTCAACTCGCTAGTGGACAGCCTGGACGAAGCGCTCAAGGCCCTGGGCCACCCGGCCATGCTCAGCAAGGTGCTGGGAGGCTCCTTCGCCGACCAGAAGATCTGCCAGGGCTGTCCTCACAGGTAAACATCTTAATTTCCCTCAAGATCAATAGTCTCTCTCTCTCTCTCTCTCTCTCTCTCTCTCTCTCTGTTTCTGACTCCAATGTCCCCCGTCTGTGTTTGTATAGATATGAATGTGAGGAGTCGTTCACAACATTGAATGTAGACATCAGAAACCATCAGAACCTTCTGGACTCAATGGAGCAGTACGTGAAGGGAGACTTACTGGAGGGCGCTAATGCCTATCACTGTGAGAAGTGCAACAAGAAGGTGGGTTCTCCTCAGGCTTCCGCTGTCAGCATTAGATTTTAATTGTTTTATTTTTATTTGACCACTTTTGACAACGGAATGTGATAAGTCTTTAGGGGAGAAAATTAAATATATGGGTTTAATCCCCCTTGCCCCCTTTTGCCACTTGTTGAATTAAATGAAAACATGTGAAGACTGGTCATTTGACTGATCATACTCCAAGTAGGTGAAGTGACAAACCTGGGTAAGTTAAACTAGCGCAAGTGATAAACTCTCTAATAGAGGTGCCTGCTCTCTTTGTTCAGTTAAGAGAATGGCGACTTCTTAGTTCATGTTTTCTGTGGTATTAGATGCTACCGTTTCCAATAAATTAAAATGAATGTCAGGGAACTAACACTGATGTGTGTGTCTGTTTCTGGTGAACAGGTGGACACAGTGAAGCGTCTGCTCATCAAGAAGCTGCCCCCAGTGCTGGCCATCCAGCTGAAACGCTTCGACTACGACTGGGAGCGTGAGTGCGCCATTAAGTTTAACGACTACTTCGAGTTCCCCCGCGAGCTAGACATGGAGCCGTACACAGTGGCCGGCGTGGCCAAGCTGGAGGGCTCGTCCGACTCCAGCCCCGAGAGCCAGACGCCGCGTGCCGACGACTCCAAAGAGCAGCCGATGCCGCCCGCCGACTCACCACAGCCGCAGCCGCCGGCCGACACCCCCCAGCAGCCACCCGCTGTCACTGACCCACAATCCCCCAGCTCGCGTTACCGCCTGGTCGGTGTGCTCGTGCACTCGGGACAGGCCAGCGGCGGGCATTACTACTCGTACGTCATTCACCGGGGTGAGGGGACGGTAGGAACCGGCGGTGGTGGAGGCGTGTGCGATGGCGAGCGCAACCGCTGGTACAAGTTCGACGACGGCGAGGTGACGGAGTGCAAGATGGATGACGACGAGGAGATGAAGAACCAGTGCTTCGGTGGCGAGTACATGGGCGAGGTCTTTGATCACATGATGAAGCGCATGTCGTACCGACGGCAGAAGCGCTGGTGGAATGCTTACATCCTCTTCTACGAGCGTATGGACGCGCCGGACCGCGATGGCGGCGAACTGGTCAAATACATCCAGGAGCTGACGCTGGGCAGCAAGCCCAACCAGATCAAGATGCCCGGCGCCATCGAGTGCAGCGTGCGCAAGCAGAATGTCCAGTTCATGCACAACCGCATGCAGTATAGCCTCGAGTACTTCCAGTTCATGAAGAAGCTCCTGACGTGTAACAGCGTCTACCTGAACCCGCCGCCAGGTACGTGACTGACCGACTCCCCGCTGCTCTGTTTATTGATGCTTCCCAAAATCGTGGCTCTCTGAGACTTTTATCTGATTAAGGTTGCCGCATCTTGCTGATAGAAGTGTGTCCTCTGTATCACTTGAATCATTTAGGTCAAGTTGACACAGATTTTGACTTTGCTTAAATGTGCAGTGTGATGGGCAGACAGTTCAGCATTTGCCTTATATTGTCCTCTTCACGCTATGTACTCAGTTATTACTTAGTAATAATGCACTTGCAAGGGTGTATCAAGCGCAGTTATAAAATCTAGCCTTTCTATTTGTCTCCATTTAATTCGGGTAGTTATCGAAGGTACATGAAGTACCATGTGAAATGGTCTCTGCTAGTAAGACGGTGGAGAGGGATGACGTGCTGTGCTAAACTGCAGTGTTGCTTCTATTTGGAGTTAATATGTGCCAATGTATTATTAATGCTGATGAGACCTGAATTCTCAGCCTGGAGAGTGAACTCTGAGGTTGTCATCCATTTAAGATAAAAGCACTTGAGTTTGAATTGAGTGCAAGAGTATTGTGTGTTTTTTGTGTGTGTTTGTGTGTGTGCGCATGTGCATGCATGCACATGTGTGTGCCTGTATCTGTCTGTGTGTGTGTGTGTGTGTGTCTTTGGAAAAGATTGAAGAAAGTAGACGTAGAAAGTAGATGTCCTTCACGGCAAATTGTTCCTGCCATTATTGCGTCCATTTCCAGCAGATGAGGGCCTCTTCCATTGCTTCATTGAAAGCTTTTGATTTCCTCCTTGGTCGGCTCATGGGACTATTAAACATACTGATGATCTTAATGTGGCTTTCCCCGAGTTACACTCTCAAAAAGAAGTGGCAGTCACAGGCATTAAAGGACCACGCAGACACACATACACCGCTGTTTGGGTTGCACTCTCTCATTTAAGTACACAGTTTTTTTGGCTCCAACTGCTCATTCCTCCCTAATGATGTTTATTTCGGACTCAATTAGGCCAAGATCATCTTCTGCCCGAAGCGGAGGAGATAGCAATGATCAGCATTCAGCTCGCTGCCAGGTTCCTCTTCAGCACTGGCTTCCACACCAAGAAGATAGTGCGAGGCCCAGCCAGTGACTGGTAAGTTTTTGCTTGTGAGTGTGTGTCTCTGTCTGTCTGTCGGGTTAGTCTGTCTTCTTCATCTGTCATTTGCTTAGCTAGCTAATGATTTGAGCGATTATGAAGCCGACAGTACAATAAATAATATTATATGTCATCTAGTATGTTTTTATTCTTTGTAGATGGTAGGATGTATATTTTTAAATGAATAGATGTAGTTAAGTAATAGATTATAGTGGTTGTAGCTCCTTGCTTTAGGGAGGGTAGTTAATATGTGGACCCGAGGGCTTATCCCTGAAGCATCCCTTCTGGCTACTTATGTATCTAAGCAACTGTGTTGTGTCCCTACAGGTATGATGCCCTGTGCATCCTCCTGAGGCACAGTAAGAATGTACGCTACTGGTTTGCACACAACGTCCTCTTCGCCTACCCCAACCGATTCTCCGAGTACCTACTGGAGTGCCCCAGCGCAGAGGTGCGCGGGGCCTTCGCCAAGCTCATAGTATTTATTGCGCACTTCTCCCTGCAAGACGGACCATGCCCCTCACCGATTGCCTCTCCAGGACCCTCCAGTCAGGTGAGCCCTGACGTGGTATGTGGATCTTTCCGGAATCTTATCTTTATTAAAGGCATGTAACTGGCTAAGGGCCAATCAGACCGACACGCTTTTTTTTTTTTTTTTTTTTTTTTTTTTTTAAACTTCCAGACTTTCATATTCAGTATTTTACCAATGGAACAATGAGACTTGACTTTTGCAACATCCCTGCTATGTACTTGAGCAAGGCACAAGCAGGGAATAAATGCAAAACATCTAATAATGCAAAGCGCTCAAAGTTGGGTCACATGTTGGGCAACACTTTTGCATCAAGTTTCTTTCAAAAAAAAAGTCACATTTTGCTAAATGTAATGTGTAATAGCTGAATTCAATTTCAACTTTGCTTGTTTTTAATGCTCGAGTTTTCAGAGGTGAAAAAAAAGTGTCGAGTGTGAACGGCGCCTTGGACAGCTTACCATGCTTTTTTTTGCTAAAAGTATAGATTTTAGATGAACAACTGTTCTTCAGTGTTTCATCTTTTTAGTCATCAACTTCACAGTCTTTGCTTCCTTCCCTCCTGCTCTCGTCTCTTTTTTTCTTTTTCTCTCGCAGGCCTGTGATAACCTGAGCCTAAGTGACCACCTGTTGCGTGCCGTTCTCAACCTGCTCCGGAGAGAGGTGTCCGAGCACGGCCGTCACCTGCAGCAGTACTTCAACCTGTTCGTCATGTACGCCAACCTGGGTAAGCACCCTTCACCCGTCCACAGCACCTGTTCCAGTGGCCTCCTTTCTTCCCTTCCTCCAGGCTCTTAATCTGACCTGTTTTCTGTTTGTCTGTGCCACCCAAAGCCTGTGTCTGTGTTTGTGGTTTGTCACACAAAAACATTTGGACTTGTCAAGATATATTGTTGTTCTGGAAACTAAATAAACTAAATACTAAAATACTGACAAATTAAGATAATACCATTTTTAAATACCAAATGAATATTAAAAACTACTTTTTTGTTGTTTTTGGCAGGTCTTGCAGAGAAGACCCAGCTGTTGAAGCTTGGTGTGCCAGCTACCTTCATGCTGGTGGCCTTGGATGAGGGTCCTGGCCCCCCAATTAAGTACCAGTATGCTGAGCTGGGAAAGCTCTTCACTGTGGTGTCACAGCTGGTGCGCTGCTGTGATGTGGCCTCACGCATGCAGTCTTCTATAAATGGTGAGTTTATTTGTTACTTACATACACACACTTGTTTTTTTTACTTGTTTTTTTATGTCTGAGTGATATCTTATGATGTATTTTCTTGCCCGATGAGGATGCACATCCTTGCTCAGGATCTAGTGACTGATATACCAGCCATCCTCAGGCACACCTGCCATGTGGGCAGAGCCTGAAGCTGAGGGCATCTAGCTCACCACTTGTCATAATCAAACCATTTGATAAACCCTAATAACCCCCAACATATCCTTAAGACCAGGGAGATTCCATCAATTTGTTTTGATTGTGATCATAGCCATGACAACAGAGCCATTAGCCTGATGTCGTTGTGATCACCCTTTTAAAGCTATTTAACATTTATGATTGGATGGTAGCTGTTGAAAAGGAGATAATCAGGTAAGAGAAAAAATGGAAAAATCTGTAAATATCTGACGGCTTGGGCAACTCAATTTCCTCTCTCCCCACAGGTAACCCTCCCCTGCCGAACCCGTACGGCGACCCCAACCTGACAGCCCCCATCATGCCCCTGCAACAGCTGGTGGCAGAGATCCTGTTTGTGCGCACCAGCTACGTCAAGAAGATCATCGAAGACTGCAGCAACTCGGAGGAGACCATCAAGCTTCTGCGCTTCTGCTGCTGGGAGAACCCGCAGTTTTCCTCCACCGTGCTTAGTGAACTGCTCTGGCAGGTGAGTATACACACACACTCGCACACACTCGCACACACACACACACACACACTCACACACACTCACACTCTATCTTGCACTCATGCATGCAACCACAATCATGTAATCATACACACGTAGGCACGTACGCACGCACACACTACTAGTGATCACTGTTTGCATATGTAAGGGATGGAATGTTAAGTGAGCTGTTCGGACAGTCAGCTCTACCTTTTAATGTTAGAGAAAGTTAAACACTTTCACTCCGAAGTAAGAAAGTAAGAAGGAAGAAGTTCAAATAGGGAGCAGAAATAGAATTCCTGCCGTTTTTAGAGGCTAACCATTCAGCTATTATTAAAGATACAAATGACTTTTTCCCAGAACTAAGACATCCCTTTCTCAGCTGGGTTTCTTTGAAAGAGTTGTTGACTGCTGGAAATGGTTTACATCAAAGCCTCTCTTTGGCTGAATGCTTCTTGCCGGAGACAGAGTTGGGGAATTGCTTTACATTTTTACTGTCTTTAAAGTCCATTGCAGTTAAGCACACAGTGATGTATGTTGAATTACAATTCTGTTTTGATTGATAGATACATTGTTGATGTTCTGTGTTCCCATAGGTGGCATACTCCTACACCTATGAGCTTAGGCCTTACCTGGACCTGCTGTTGCAGATCCTTCTTATTGAGGATTCCTGGCAGACTCACAGGTAACTTGTCTCATCTGTATTGACCTAATGGAGTTTTCTTTCTCCCTTTTAAAAACACTGTCTGTGGATTGTGATCTGATTGCATCCTGTGTTACCCAGGATTCACAACGTGTTGAAGGGGATCCCTGATGACCGGGATGGGCTCTTCGACACCATCCAGCGCTCCAAAAACCACTACCAGAAGAGGGCATACCAGTGCATCAAATGCATGGTGGCTCTGTTTAGCAACTGCTCTGTGGCCTATCAGATCCTGCAGGTAGTTATGACAGACAGGGTATAGTCATGGCACTCCACATTTACCCCTAATATTTGAACACAACCATTTTATTCAGAACTTGAACAAAGAATACTATTATTGATCTATTGTTGACTATTATTATTTATCGTTATTATTTGACACTACATTTACAACTGTTGAAAAAAAAATGGATGTTTCATGGTTAGATGCTGATGTAATTCTGATACACTAACACTATAGTTTATATTGATTGATGACATATTTTAGGTTAATTTTGGGACTATAATAGGTTTCATTCATTGATCTTGCACTTCCACAACCTAAACAGTTTTTTTTAAATCAGAGTGTGTAGTTGGTAGTCCATAATGTGTCCTCTGCTTTCTCCAGAGTAACGGTGACCTGAAGCGTAAGTGGACATGGGCAGTGGAGTGGCTGGGTGACGAGCTTGAACGCCGGCCATACACGGGCAATGCCCAGTACACCTACAACAACTGGTCCCCGCCCGTCCAGAGCAACGAGACCTCCAATGGCTACTTCCTGGAGCGCTCGCACAGCGCTCGCATGACCCTGGCCAAGGCCTGTGAGCTTTGCCCCGAGGAGGTAGGTCTAGGGCTGCAGCTGCGCCCCCTAGTGCTCTCAGCATGCATGGCAACGCCAGCATGTTTTACTATAACACTGCAGAGCTGCGCTCGTGGCAAGGCTTCAAAGATGCTGTACCACATATGTCTTGGGTGTCTAATAACACCTAAGTCAAGGTTGTATGTAGTTCTTTAGTTTTACAGACATTGCAAGTGAATGGGATATTTGTTGTTTATTTTGTACAAATTCAAAATTGGCTTGTTATTTGCTGCTTTTTTTGCTGTTTATTACACATTATTGCTGCTTTTTTTGCTGTGTTTATTACACATTTTTAGCATTTTTAATGGGTAACGATAATTGTAGTTTAGATTTCTTGCCATTTTTGGAATACATGCATAATTTAGAGAAAATGTTCAACATGTATTCTGTAATGTTTGGATTTGCCACTAATAATTAGTGAGAATTAGTATCAAGGTGAATAATTTGGCATTGATTGACGTTTTAATTGGGTGGGTTTGGCAGCGGGTGGAAGCTTCTTTAAGCCCGTAAAAACAACATTTTGTTGTAAGGTATATTTGACTGCTGAATAACTGCTCTGTGCTTAACTATAGTAAGGGCTTTGAGTTTTCGACTGTTTTATTTTGAACATTTTGTACCCCTAATCACATGTAGTGTAGCGTGTTAAGCCCACTCAAAAAGAATCAAAAGAACCAATATTTTAATTGTTATAAGAATTTTTTTTTTTTGTTTTATCCCCATCATTAAAAAAAAATGATTTTCCCTTACTTATTTAGTCTAATCTAAAGAAACAATGTAAAGTGCAGTATTGTAAATGTATTTATTTATTTATTTCATGTTAGGATCGTTCTTATTAATTTGACCTTAGCTGGCCATGCAGTGCTTGAAGTATGAAATGTTAAGGAGCAAAGCAACTAGGCATTCTTAAAATAGCCTGACCCTTTTGGCACTTGTTTTTACCTCAGTATGCATTGTTAACTGCCATTTCAAAACTAGTGCCACTTAACGAAGCACGAGGCTGTGTCGGAGGAGGACGCTGCCCGGAAGCCGTCCTCGCCTCAGCAGCTTATGCCAGGGGAGGTGGCAGTCCAACCGCAGCACACTGTAAGACTCGCACCTCCCCCCCTCTCCCACCCCTTCACCCACTCCACCTCGCACCCACTACCGCCATCTGCGTTATTCATTTATTTACTTTAAGGTTGATTTTGAGTTTTTTTTGTTTTCTTGGTTTTGTTTCTGTTTTTGTTTCTTTTCTTTTCTTTCTTTTTTTTTAATGCCCATGGGGCGTGACTTCTCACCGTCCCATTCCCCTACCATACCTATACCTGACCTGAACCCCCCCCCCCTCACTCCCAACCCTTTTAAAGCAACATTTATTTGACTTTTTATGATTATATATATATTTTTATTATTATTTATTTATTTATTTATTTTATCTATCGTCTCCATCTCAGTGTCTTCTTAACCAACACCTGTTTCTCTTCCTTCCCCCAACCTCGGCTCAAAGACTAAATGACTAAAAGAAATGAGATCGAAAACTCTAAGCCTTGGCTATAGCGTACAGAATCAATTTCTCTTGATTTTTGTCTCTGTCTCAAATGTTTGTCTATAGTTATGGTGTTGTCTTGAAGTAGGGTTGTTAGTGTTTGATTTAATCTTGAGTATTAAGACCTTTTGAGTTCATTTTTTTCCCCATTGCTAAACCACACAGTGAGACATGCTGTGTGATAATCACAGCTATTGCTTCCTAAAGGGTAGATTTCTTACTGTGGCCACCAGTAGTGGAGAATTAATGTGGTTACACAAGCTCAAAAGAATTCATTTAGTTTCACTCAGAAGAAGCGTCAGTTTAAGTGTTAAACCCCATGTCCTTGTTGAACCTTGCCAGTACTCAATTCTCAGTGTGCTGTCTTTGTGTTCTGTGGACATGCTTGGTGTTGAACTGTTTCCATTCATGTCTTGTGTCTATGTCTTTGTGCTAATTAGGGATTTAAATGAAACCAAACATTGCCATCAAAATATTGCAAGTAAACATATTGATGTTAATCACGAAGAAGACCCCCCTCATTTATTTGGCTTTGGTAAGAAAAAAAAAAAAAGGTTTTGATTGAAGCATCCGTTACCTGCACTTGGTTTGGAGACGTGTCTGTATGGTCTCATTAATGTTCACAGACTGCAGCACGTCACGTAGCTCCTTACTTCTGCAGCTTTAAGCAAACAGAGCGAGACGCTGGCACGTGCACACGCGTGCTGCTCATTAAATTAAGACTCACATGCTGTGCCAGCGAACAACTCCGGGTGCTTCCTTCACCCACAAGCGTAATTAGAGAGCCTCAGCACTCCACTTTGATGGCCACGTCCATGAATTAAGTAGCGCCACATAATTCTATTTGAGATCAAGGTTTAGTTCTGCTTAAAGGGGGAAGTGAGAAGAAAGAAAAGCTAGAGGAAGAAATGCATGCTGCTATGTGCTGTTTGAGATTGTCAGTGTGTATGAGTATGTGTGTGTGTGTGTTTCTGAAATTTTTTTTTTTTTTTCTCCTCCCCTTTCTCCCCACCTCTCCTCAGGAGCCTGACGACCAGGAGGCTCCTGACGATCAGGACTCCTCTCCCCCAGAGGACACCTCACTGTATCCCCACTCTCCAGGGACCCAGTATCAACAGGTACCACCCCCTAGTCCTACCCGCTACCCTCTGCCTTCCAAATGCCCATTGATGCCAGTGCTCAAAACTTAAATTAAAAAAAAATTATCAAAAATGATTAATTGCCTTTCATAGTGAACACAGATGTCCACAGTTTGCACAAAATAATTAATGCATGTGTGTAAAATTATCTGTGTGAAAATGGCTGTTTAATACAAATAAAATTATATCCTAAATACAAATGGGAGATAAGTGTGATAACGGCCTTCGAGATGAACAGGTCGTTAGAAATAATAGTGAGGTGAAGGCGAAGCGGTTGCCTTCACTGAGTCATGTGCATGAATTACAGAAAATAACCTATTAGAACTACCATTAAGGCGGGAAAGTACAGCGTGAAATACCTTAGTATGGCTCTTAAGGTTATGATTATTAAGCACATTCATACAGAACGGTGATTCTAATTTTTCGAATCTGGTTGGAAAAGCGGCCAGTCAAACTGGTCACCTCGTCAGCCGTTATCCTTTACGTGTACAGTTGTAAATAAATATAGATTCAAAATGAAAGTATCACTAATTGTGATTTTGGGACGGTAATTGCTGACGTGTTATCTTGTGTTTTTGTGTGTGTTAGCAGCAGAACAACCACCCCCACGGGCAGCCCTACACAGGCCCAGCGGCGCAACATATGAACAACCCCCAGCGCCCAGGCCCACGAGCACAAGAAAACTGGGAGCCCGCAGAGGAGGTGCCTCCGGCCCAGACCACCACCAAGGAGTAGTCGCGCCCGCAGCAGCGCCAGCTCGTCCGCCGCCGCCGTTGCCACACCTCCGCCCTTAAAAGACCGTGCGCTCCACCCTCCTGCCCCTCTCTCCGTCTGATCTCTCTATCACTCACTCTTGTCTCTCTCCGCCTGAGAGGAAGACTGGTCTGGGGGACTCAACCTCCAGCCCCACCCCATCATCCCTGCCCACGCCTCTCCACTCCAGGCCCCGCTGTATCCAGAATTCAGCATTTTTTTTTTTTTTTTTTTTTTTTTTCTTTTTGTCCATTTTTTAATTTTTTTTTGTTTCATTTTTTTTTTGTTCTTTTGTTTTTGTACCTGACCTGGAGTGGAGGGTCCTATTCACCATATGCCCTGCAGTGTGACTCTTGACATATAACCCGCCTGCAGTGGATAGTCAGCCTGCAGTGGAATAGTGCGTAGCGTCGTACATAAACAGAAACAAAACATACAAAAAACAAACAAAAAAGAGATACATAAAACGGGCCTGAGGCGCTTTTGTCAATTTGACAGTGTACATAGTATGTTAATGTTTTGACTGTTCAAAAATAATAAAACAAAAAGGAAAAAAAAACCACAACTGCGCGACAAGTGTCAGTTTGCTGTTGGGGGCGACTTGCAAATCTAAGAGAGAGAGAGGAAAAACAACGAATAAAAACAAACACAAAACAACAAAAAAAAAAATACAAAAAAGGACAAAAAAAAATACAAAAAAACAGCACCAACTTTGTTTTATCACCTGTGCTCAGAAGTGAAGTTTGGTCTGGGTTGCCTAATGGCAGTGTGGGAAGTCATTAAGGTGTAGGAAAGAACATAGCTTCAATTGTTCATGTTGACTTAACCATACTAAACCAGCTCTGGGGCTCCTGGAGTTGGTGCTAGTCAGAGAATCCTTAGAAGTGGTTGGGTGAAACTTTTATGGTCCCTTTTTTTTCCTCCCCCCTGTTTTTTTTTTTTTTTGTTTTTCCCTTTTCTTTCTTTTTTTTCTTTGGTTGATGTGACAAGTGATTTTGTTTCCAGAACTTTCATTGCCTTTTCATTTCTTTTATTTCTTTTTTTCTGCTCTTCAAGACCTTTTTGAAAGCTCTAGTTAATATGCTGTAACATTTAGCATGGCCTCACACCAGACTAGTGTAGCCAAACGGGAAGGAATATGATCATTCATGACAGCTGTAATCCTTAATCCAGAGCTCTTCTTACAAGCCGCCTTCTTTTGGTTTTCTATACTGCTCTTTTTAATTTCATTTTCCTCAAGACATTGACTGCTATTAATTTTGAACCAATGTAAGAATAAGTGGCTTTTCAATTGCACATATAATCCGCGCTCACTCATTCAACAGACCTGTTTTTTTGTTTTTGTTTTTCTTGTTTTTGTTTTTTTCCTTTTCCTCCCCTGTGGTGGGTTAAAAGCGCTTAGTTTTGGACAATAGGAATTACAAACTAATATAAAGATGGAGAAAAAAATGTATATGCAACGAATTTGCTATGCCAGGATTTGGGGAGCATAACAGACTGAGCTTGGGTGGCCCATTTGTCTTACCTGGGTGGAGCCTTGTGTTGGACAGACACTGAAGCAGAGCTCCTGGTGGATAGAGAGATAGCATGGTTTGGGTGCGGGGGACGACAGAAGAACCCCCCCACCACCACCACCCATTCCCTTGGCCCATTCTACTGGAACGAACGCAGGCTTATTTTCGGACTCTTCATCCAAGGGGATCGAACACGAAAGCAGGGTTGTATCATAAGATAACTGCTGGTTAGTCATGTTGCAACTTGAGCTAAAGTTAATCTTCTTTAGGAGTAAAGGTAACCATCAGTAAATACTGTATTTAATTGGTAACTTGAATGCGTGTTTTTTTTTTTTTTTTTCTCTCTTCCTCTGTCTAAAAGAAAAAAACCAAATACTCCTGCAAATGAACATATTCTGCCCACCATATAATATTTAAATACTTTGCTGTTTTATTTTATAGAATTTATTTTGTTGTATTTCACTAAAAATAGAATTTGATTTAAGAGGAACATTTTTTGTCCTTGTGTTATTTTTAAAGAAGATATCGACTGTACAGAGTTCTTCGCCCCTGTTTTTTGCCGACTTTTGTTTTGGCCATGGTGTGACGGTGAATTCTGGAGCTACAGTCGCGATGTGAACTTTCACTTTGTGAGGTTTTTTTGTGCACAGAAATATTACAAAACAAAACAAAAAAACAACAAAAAAAAAGCATTGCGCCCTTCAAGAATAAAGAAAACGGAATCTTGACACTGTAACTGTCTCGTTTTATTTATGAATCTTTGTAAATATGTGGTGCACATAAAAATAATAAAATTAACAAAATAATGTTTTTTTTTGTGGATTATCTAGAGCAGGGGAATATTAAGGAGTCTAAGATATTGCATGGCATTTCAGTGGAGAATCCTGCGCAATTTTAAGATTTTGGTGAAAAATGAAGGTGCAATATTTTATTTCATGCCCTAAAAATGTTTGCAGACAATGTGACTAAATTCATAGAGAGAATATTTTCCATTGTTTTGCATCTTGTTGATTTATTTTTGCTATTTTCAATATTTAAAATTCTAAATTTTCATGAAATGCAAGGAAACCTTTGAAATGTTTACATCTATGGCATCATATCATACCAACTGTAATATAGAAAGTTTTCTTAAAGGGTAAATATTGCACCTTAAAAGCTGTACTTTGTCAGGGTGGCAACCTACACCTACACCTGACACCTACACTAATCTTGTGCATAAAATCAAACAGTGCAATGTTTGAGCAATGTTCTCAGTCTGAAGTGAAGCTGCATAGACAAAAGTTCCACTGAATAAGATGAGAAATTCTTTTTTTTCAGCACTTCTTGACTGGAAGCATCTTGCTGTATCAATCAATGCTGTACAATTCAAAAACTACCTTCTACACTGAGAGCGTTTATGGGATTGACGTTTGAGGAGATCTTGTTTTGTTTGGGGGGGTCTCAGCCCCCTCATTGTATTAAGTTAACCTCTTCCATTGATGTGAATGAAGACCTGTTCATTGCTGAAGATTGTGTAATTCTGAGTTCATCTTGTCTAAGATCACCATGGTGTGTTTAATGTAAGTGGGTCTGGGATGAATATTTTCACCTCCAATGAGCTAAGAAACTTCTTGACATCAAACACTACTTAAAACTGGTCTAAGTTAGCCAGTCTCCACTCGCTCTGTGGCGCTACTTCACAGAAGGGATAAATTCAGAGGCCAAATTTACCTCTAGTTGAGTCTTAATTTGAGACTCACCCTTCCAAAGGATTTGGCTGAACTCTCAAAATAGTCCAGTATCTCACACTGAAACTGTCTTCACACATTTCTTCTGAAGGAATGCAGGGCTCTGAGCTGGTGATGGAGCTTTGGACCAGGAGGTTGAGGAAATCCTCTCACCTGGCCGGCCTTTTTTTATTGCCAGAACATTTAAATACTCCATTCTTGCCGTTAACAACCTCAACAGCCACCAGCAGGATATTTAAATTGGTGTAAACTTGCCATTTTTATCAGCAGACAATGTAGGAATTATGTGCGGAAAACAATCTACATTACAGCAGGTTAATGTCGTCATAAATGCAAGCCCCACACTCTGATGCTGCTACAGAGATTATCATGCATTGCCAGCCCTAGTGCCCTAAAGGCATAAACATCTCAAAGCAACTTGATGTGAAAATAATTAAAATGTTGACATACAAAGGCCAGTGTGTTGTAACAATTCAGTTTCGTAAAAATTTTGCTAGTGAGGTTGAGTCCTCATACAATTCATCATAACCCAAACCTTTTAGTAGCTGGCGCAATACAGAAGCAAGAACTCTGGGTTGGTCTCGAATCTTTCAAGACAACAAAACTTTGGGCCTAGGACTTTTGGAGTGGTTCGTTAATGATTTAGTCAGCATTAACAGTCTGCCTTCCGACAGAATTGGCAATTTTTTATGTGTCACACATAAAAAAAATACTAGGTGTAAAACAATAAGTGAAAAAAACTGGACTAATGCATACAAGCATGATTGTGCCCACCACTTGAGTGACTTCTCTCTTGAAAGGTCAAAATGGTAGGTCAAGTTCAAAAAGTTTTCAAATATGAACCCTAGGTTCTGATGCATGAGGTTTGTCCTGAGTAAATCACCACGCTGCCTTGATGTAAAGGACACAATCAAACAAAACACGATTTCCAGCAGCTTGATAAATTCCTCTAAGGTAACCGTTTTTCATCCAATATGCCATGGTGTCACTTTCCACTTTGTCCAAATTACACTCAGTTTAACACTGGACAGGTGTCTGATCAGTTTTCAGGAACCGACAACATTACTTAGGAGATATCCTATTAACCCCACAGTCATTTCAGACTCCCAAAAAACACTCCGAACAGCTGAAATTTTCTCGGAACATTTTATTAAGACACAAATTAGTTCTCTTTGTCCTGGACAGTCTTTGTTCCACGCAGTCTGCCAGTACGACGGGCAGCAATGAGACCGACCTTGCGTCCAGCGGGGGCGTCCCTCCTGATGGTGGAGGGTTTGCCAATGTGCTGATGGTTACCACCACCGAAGGGATGCTCAACAGGCTGCAGAGGGAGTGAGCAGAGGTTAGTTCAGTTTCCATTCAGGCAAGCAGGTACAACCAAAAGCAGTTTGCATAATGAGGTTTATGGTATGTACTAAAATCTAACTTATTTCTTAGAACTACTCCAAGAACGGAGGGTAAGTCTAAGTACAATTACCAGTGTCTTATTGACACTGTAACAATCGCACTGATTTCTTGATGTCTTGTAAAATCTCCAAAGAGTCCATGAAACATGAAGTTATCCTAGCTAGACATGCATATTAAGTGGACGCTGAGACTTACGTTCATGGCCACACCACGGACACGTGGCCAGCAGTTTCTCTTGGCCTTGTATTTGTGGTAAGCGCGACCGGCCTTCAGGATTGGCTTGTCAATACGACCACCACCAGCAACAACACCTTCAAAAAAAACACACGAGTGGTCAACCACAGGGAGCATTACTCCAATTTATAAGAGAAATACATGAGGAAACAGCCAGCAAAAGCAGAAAACACTTAATGTTGCACCCAGCAATCTTGAACTGTTCTAAAATTACTGTGAATATCTCAAGACTCCCTGCATAATACTGAATAAGCATACACCCACACCGTCATACTATGTCTTCAAACCATACATTTCTGAAAATTGAAAACAAATTGAGTTCTCACCAACGACAGCTCTGTTGGCAGAGCCGATGACCTTCTTGGATCCAGAGGGCAGCTTGACTCTGGTCTTCTTGGTCTCGGGGTTGTGGGAGATGACTGTGGCGTAATTGCCAGACGCACGGGCCAGCTTGCCCCTGTCGCCGGGCTTCTCCTCCAGGCAGCAGACGATGGTACCCTCGGGCATGGTTCCCACGGGCAGCACATTGCCAATGTTCAGCTGGGCTGATAGGTCACACACAGTCAGTCTCATTAGCCACACTCGTAGCAAGTCAAGACAAAATAGCCTAATGAACACTTTCAAATGCAGACATCACATATGGAGACTCTTCATAACTTCTAACTGCTTAAGTACATATCCCCCCCCAAAAATCGTTTCATTTCTGACCCACAAATACCATGTGAAGACCTTCCAATGAAAGAACCTACAAGTCTTCCAACCCAGCATGAACTTTTAACATACAAATAACAGTATTCCATACTGTTCTAAGCACTTTAACAGGATGTTCAAGGATGCTGAGAGTTAGGGGTGGCAAATAAATTAGGATATTAATAGCTGATTTGATGACATCATGCCCACTAGCTACACATTCAGTAACGTCCCCAGAGCGGTTTGAATGAACTCTAGACCTACACTAAAATATTCATTCAATCTCTTCTTTGTTTGAACACATTATCAAGCCCTTACCCTTCTTGCCGCAGTAGATGAACTGGCCTGTGTGGATTCCCTCAGCTGCAATGAACAGCTCAGTCCTCTTCTTGAACCTGTATGGGTCACGGAAAACCACCTTTGCCAGGGGAGCTCCACGGCCAGGGTCGTGAATGATGTCCTGGAGAGCAGAGAGAAGACAGAAACATGTCAGAATATGTCAAAAACCCCAGCCAAGATTATCACCACCTTACCACTCAATAACCCACCTTCACGATTCCCTTGATGTAGCCATGGCGTTCAGCGAAGTCAATGTGCCGGAGTTTGGCTGGTCCTTTCCTGTGCTGGACATGGGCTTTGAAGACGGAGCCCGCACCTTTTCTCTGACCCCTGATCACACGTCCCATTTTGGCCTACAACAGAACACATATCGGCTCCAGTCAGGTCCAACATAAACTTCGCAGCCTGGTCAACTAGCATTCCCACTGTCAAAATGCATCAACATTTCATCTGACTGCTCACATTTGTCAAGATAATAGCATGGGGAATTATTTTAGTACTATTCCAACTCTACTGTGTTAGATTCTACTGGTGTATTTCATCACCACATACACAGTGTGCACTGTACACAAACCGGCTGTAGCTAACATGATTAGCTACCCACCTCCTAGCCGGAGTCTTGACACTACCATCATAGGGGGAGAATAAGACCTTTTAACTACACAATTTACCAACAAAAGCAATAGCAATACCACACAAATGTATCTACAATACGACGCTGACTCTAATAGATTCTGTAAATTTCACATGATAGAATGTGTATAAGGCGCCGCTAGCCAAGCGCATTACGAAGACACGTCTGTGTCATGTCCCTAGTTTGGAGCAGTGACCAAAAGTATCTCGTTTTTGTGTATAAATGGGCCATGCGCTGGCAAAACCCAAATGACTTCAAAGACCTAAATGTTAATATAACACAATTTGCCATTGATAACATTTGGATGGACGATTTAGATTGGTGATTTCAAGTAGATTGGCTTGCGAAAAAGTAAAATCATTCTCCTACCTAAACTCCGTTGACGGAAAGAGGAAGTGTAAGAGGGGGTTACAGAATTTCTTCCGGAGAAATATAGGGCGGGCAAACGGAAGTTCTGTAACAAAAGTCCTTCTTCTTTTGCCACTGTGACATGATAGCGCTCGATGAAGACCTTTCTTTTTTCCATTCTGATAATTCTACAATATTTTGTCCAGACTTCAAAATGTTTTCTGATGAATCTCGTCTATAGGTTATCTGACAATATGCAGGCTAAACAAAAATTCTGCTGACCGTTCCAATTATTTGAAAGTCTTGTGGATACCAAATAAAAAATTTAAAATTTAGTCTGCATTCCCCACAATTTATGGCATCTTTGACATAGGATTTCTAAGTGAGTAGGCTAGGCTAAGTAAATAGGCTGAGTAAAATAAATAGGGCTATCAACATGTCAAAAGGATCACCATAGTTCATTCACAGAACATGTTGCATGCATTTAGGCTGATTAAGCAAAAATCTGTATTGGGATGTCAGCACTGATGAATTTGTTAATGATCTACAGTGGCCACTACGAAGTTTTTCATGAACACATACATTGCTGTTTAGAATTTATAAGGGTAATTACAGACTCAGCCAGCAGCTAATACACTGACCAAATGGAGAGGATTAGCCCATCAGTCCTGATCACGGCATGGTCATTTAGTATTTGTTCTTATAGAGGCAAGTTTCCAATAACTCCCAGGACAACTTGGTGCCTAGACTACATAAGGACCAGACTATTATGGAATGGAGCTTACATCCATGCATACACACACACATGTAAACAGACAGAGAGAGAGTACCCTCTTTTCCTCACACACAAACACATGCAAACACACACACGCACATAAAAAACACCCCTTTGCAGAAGAAGGAGAAATTGAGCACATTAAACACATAAAAATTAAAACACATTAAAAAACCATGCACTGATTTTTTACTTGCTTCCTCATCAATGCAAAGATTGCACAGGGCTAAATAAATAGAATTAAGTATAAGTACAATTTTAAAAAGTTTAACAGCAAGATAAAGTCCAGACTGCCTGATGACATACTGAAGCAGCCAGTATGAATATGAGGCTGAAGGTTTTGGGTTGGTCTTAGCATTTGACATTAGGTAATCTAATGGCTTGTGGTTTGTTAGTTTCACAGTCCATGATTTCGCACTCCTGTAGCGTCTCCCAGAGGAAAGTAGTGTGACGAGAGTGTGTTGAAGGTGTGTACAGTCTTTAATTATGTTGTGGGCTCTCTTAATGACCCTGCTGGTGTAGATGTCCTGTAGAGAAGCTACTGTGCAGTTTTAATTACATGCTGGAGTGCCTTCCTGTACCTGTTCCAACCTAGCCCATATCTGTGGTGGAGCTGGAGATGCTCTCTACTGTACCCATATATAAATTGGTGAGGATTTTGGTTTACATGCCAAATTCCCTCAGAAACTCTTTGATGTGCTCTGTTGATGAGTTGTTGTGAGATCCTTGCTTGTGTGTGTTCTAAGAAATGTAAAGGTTTTCACTCTCTCCACCTCAGCCTCATCAGTGTTAATGGGAATGTGCTGCATCTTCAGCCCAATGACTGTGCTGTCATCAGCAGATTTAATATTGCTGGTGTTGTTCTGAGAGGCCACATAGTCATAGGTAAACAGGGTGTAGAACACTGGACAGGACTCAGCACTCAGCCTCATGGTCAGCTGGTGCTGATGGTTCTTGTGCTGGATGTCTGGTCCCCAACTCTGTCTGACTGAGGTCTGTCAGTCAGTGAGGAAGTTCAGCACCCAGCTGCAGAGGGATGATCTCAGTCTGAGGGAAATGAGATTACTATACCATTTCTGCCAGAGATGTATACTAATGAAGTAAAAATACTTAAGTCCAGTACTTAAGTATGTTGGAGTATCTCTCTACTTTACTCTACTCTACTTTACTTGAGTTGTTAGAAATCTGTCAATTTTTACTTTACTACATTTCCTGAGATAATTACATACTTTTACTCCACTACATTTTCAATTGGTAGTATAGTTACAAAATTCAGATAAAACTGAATTTTGTGGAAGCTGACTTGTCATTCCACAAGTGCAAACAAATTCTCCATTAAAGGAGAAATATGGTGTGAATCAACTCATAGCCCTGTTGTTGAAGGTCACCGAGTGCTCTCAGCAGGAAATAAAATGAGAAAATTTGAAACATTTTAGACAGAATAGTGGGTAATAGTCAGCAGCTAACACTAACCAAATGGGGGATATAGAAACTCGCTTTCAGTTTAATTTTTATATGCCCCATTCAGTTAACATTTGTTGCCGGTTTGCTATTAGAGATGTATGAAATTGTTAGGTTTGTTTTCCTATAGACAGTACTTGGTGACCTCAAACAACATTTTCATTCTGACTGTGTGTGTATGTGTGTGTGTGTGTGTCTGATCTTTTAAGGCTTTTTTGACATTAACTTAAGCTTCTTGTAAGCTACATGTTTCAAGACTTTTTTTGCCTACTTGTAATTTTACTTTCATTCGTTAAGTACATTTAATTGCAGATTACTTCTCATACTTAAATACAGTAAATATGAGATACTTTTAGACTTTTACTTAAGTAACATGCTAATGGGTGATGAACTTCTACCTACGTATTTTTTGGTAGGGTATCTGTACCTTTACTCAAGTGGGACTTCTGGGTACTTTATACAGCACTGGTTTCTGCAGGACAACTGTAGGCTATTGAATTTTGAACTGTAATCAATAAATAGACTTCTTACTATATGTAGTGTGAATGGCAGCACTGACAGTACTTGTTATCAGAAGACTGACTCTGGTGTTAAGCGTACTAAAAGGGGTCAAGCATTGGATTGTCTCCTGAATGTGTGCCATGATTATCTTCTCAAAGCATTTCACCACAATAGGGATGAGAGCAATGGGATAATATTGTTAAGACAACTCACTGGGGATTTGTTTGGTAGTCTTGTACCAGGAGGGCACAGACTCCTGCGCCAGGGGCAGGTTGAGTATGTCGGTGAAGACTTCTGCCAGTTTCAGTGAGCAGACTTTGCAGGGCTGTCACAAAAATGCATGCAAGAATGCACACACATACACAGACACAACAGACTCACTTAATTTCACAACACAACTGCTCTTATGTCTTAAAATCATTGAAATTATGGTTGAAAAAAATCTTTAATTTTGAAAATACACAATTAAAAGACCAATTTCCTTCAATAATGCTTCAGACCATCCATACCTTGTTTACATTTTGAGAGATGTATCACATTAGTCAGAGTTTGATAGAGGTATTGCTGTCAATTTGTTAGATTTACATCGTTTTGAATGATTGGATGGCCGTTCCTTGCTGCTCCAGAGATTAATTTATTGACTCTGACCATAGTGTGAAGAAGATTTCACTTGGGCAAAATTGGCTTTGGAAAAGCATCTCATAGTTTAGGTATTAATTTGATGGTCTGCCAATAAAGGGTTTGACGTCCATTCTTTTTTTTTTTTTTTTCATAATTAGCCTAAACGAAAAGGCTAAACGAGAGGCTGTCGCTTTTCAAATAGGCTTATGCTCATGCCGTGGCCTTCTTGGCCCAGGTGGCAGTCCAAAACTATGACCCTACTGAATTATTAATTTTCGCCACAACTTAGGTGCATAATTTGTGCCTTGTCTGCCTTTTCAACATCTATAGCATATATTACTGAACATTCCTATTGGTCAATGGTAGTAGTCACTATCAATACTTGTGTATACATTCTGTGTCTGTCTTGACCAAAAGATATGGAGGCCAATGAAAAAACTGTCACTTATCGAGCTTGCACAGGGCCCCAGAAACCAGACACACCACTGGTCGGCGCTCCGACATCTCTGGGAAAAAAATAAACATCGCGATATTTTCCACCTATGTTTTCTGTCTGTCCACCGGTGTAGTCTGTCTACAGCCAATGATATCTCGCGGTACCTGCTCTTTAGGCTTTATTCCACCGCGGACAAAACTGGGAAAGGTATTAGTCGGGAGTGGAGTGAATTCTGGACAGTTTTTGGCAGCCCATCGAAGGCTTAAGAAAATACACTTATTAATTAAAAAAATAAATATTTAGTCAGTTTACATTTAACGTTTCAAAAAGTATCTTAGAAACAAGGACGAGTGACGTCGTTGGCAAAGGAGACCTAGAAACCCCCTGCTAGCGAGTTAGCTTGCTAACAAAGAAAACCTTTTCTCATTAGAAGTAATCTACACTATCTACTTTAGTTATGAGTCATGTGGTCGTCGACAATTCACACGGTCTAGAGCAGCAGGTGAGTTTGTCTTAAATTTAAGTTATTTTTCACTTTGCAAATGTGACGATGGATTGTTTGTTATTTTGCGATTAAGATTTTGTTTCGTACTTGCTATGCTATCAGCTAGCATAGCTGAGAGTTCTGATCACAGTATTGACGCTTGTAAGTTAGCTGGTAACGTTAAAATGGTGGTTGCTAGCGACTTAGTTAGCCAGACTGTAAACGCTAGCCAGCGATGGTGATGGCGGAGCTTCATATTTCAATGCGGAGTGTATCGTCTTTTCTCGCTGTCGCTGCGGCCTGTTTTGCTTAGCAAATGGCGACTAGCCCAGTTATAACGTCACCTGTATGCTTTGTCAGAATTTTATTTTATTTTACCCCCATTCTTCAACAACCTTGATGTTAGGTCCATCAATGCATCACATAGTTTCGGCGAGTTTTCATTAAGATCTGTGTTTAGCATAGCAGGCTAATGTTAGCCAAGTTGCCGGTAACGTTAACCCAATGCAAGATGGCTGGTTAACTACGCATGTAACTATTTCATCGAATGGGTCAAGGAAATGTTCATTAAAATGACTTTTGCAACGTGTAGGCTCAAAGTTATGGTCATATTAGCTCGCCAACTAGCATATACCTGTGTGGTTAAATGTGTTATTCTTATGTAAACAACAACATGGCATTTGTTAGCTTACTGGCTACATTTTTCATAGCTCCTAAATCGCGTATGATGACGACTAGGTGAGGGGGTGGGCTAATATAAATAATTTATCTACATTTACACTTGTGCTGCTGTTTTGCTGTCTTGCATCCTCGCTGTTTTGTACGTATGGAAAATGCTGTTCCAGCACCTTGCAAACTGTTCTTGCTAAATGTTGACATGCCGGCATGAGATGTTAGGAGAGCTAATGTTACTTCCTAAGAAATCTCGCCGGATCTTGTCGGACATTTTGTGGGTAGTAATCGTTAGCTGCCAAACATTAGGCACATAGGTAGCTTAAGTTATGAAACATAGTGCAGTTGTGTACCTCAGGGCTGATTTGAAATTCACAGACCTTAGTGACTTGATATAAAGTTGTGCACATTCACTTCTAGATGGGTCTAGGAAAGAGCATACTTGGCCTGGTAGTATACAAGCCATCATACAAAGCTGTTTCTTAAAAGATGAACGTGGCATGTTTTTTTTTTTCCTTCTGCTCTTGCCAGCTTTGGTCAAACGGGTTAAATAACTTGTGAATACTGCGAATGGAACCACGATGATTAACTTCAGTTTAGCTTCAGTGAGGTGGTCTTCTCTGTTGCAGACAGCACATATTGTAGCTGGCTGTATCACAACTCCATCTCGAATTAGCAGACACATGATCCTCATGAGTCTCATAAATGGCATTGAATATGTCGGAAAGCATCCAAGAAAAGCTGTTGACTGCAGTATTTATACATAAATGTAACTTATACATAATCAGCTACAACATAAAGACATTTACCTTTGGTATAAATAAACCAGCCCTTCTTCTGCATACAGCCCAGGCTAGACACTGATGTAATTGCATCTTGCTTTGTTTTCAGCTTGCTGTCCTAGACTTGAACTCTGCAGACATACAGGGTGGTGGCACTGGCAGTAAGTTACTTTCACCTTTATGAAAAAATGCATTGCAATGCTTTGATCACAGGGATTATATGCCAACTCTTGCCAAACTTGTGAGAATTTTATTTTTTGGTTTTACCAAGCAAAATTTTTGTGATTGTATTTTTTTTTTCTTAATCTTTGTCCAGGGCGTTACATTCCGCCTCACTTGAGAAACAAAGAGGCCTCTAAAAATGGTAAGCATGCATTCAGGTGTTTACAATTTGCATTTTTACTTAACTGTTACCAACTATGATGTGATTTATGATTGTCAGTGATTCTTGAACAGCATGTCACTTGCAATTAGCATCAAAGCTGGTGCCAGGAGCTTTTCATAAAAACAAAAGCTGTTTTTTTACCTTGATCATTTCAAAAAGTGAAACTCAAATACAATTAATCTAAATATAGCATTATTTGAGTAATCATTTTTAAAACATGACAGATGTTGTGTAAATGAAATGCATGAATATGAAACAATTAAGATTCCAGCAGTATAGGGCCATTGTGATGCGTCCAACCATGGCACTGTTTGGCAGTGTAATCTATACGGAACTGGGTTGTCCAGCTGTGCCACATTTGTTTGTGTCGGACCATGGGTTAATGTTAGCCAAATGCCCTAATGGTCCATAGTCCTCATGGTGCAGGGTAAATCAGCACTATCTGTGGCAGGCTGTGGTGGCAGACCCTTGTGACTGTCTGCTCGGGGGAAAAGAAATTTCTCTTTCTAGTCTTTGTCCACCATTTTAGCTTGTACAAAATGAAATGGCAGCAAATTTCCCCCCAAACAAAACCATGAACACTCACTTGATGAGTGACCAGGCGTATACAGCTCTGTGCACTTCAAAACTTGGTCATCTTCCCACTGTGATTTCTGTTGTGATTCATTATGTATGATCCTCTTCTCAGCTGCCTCCCCCTTGGAGCCCCACTTGCTGACTCTTTTTGAGTTGCACTCTAACAACATTTCAGCTCCAAGTAGGTTTGCAAACCAAAAAAAGTTGTTTGGTCAGACTACCAAAGCCCAACATATTTGCATTCCAGCAAAAGCAGCCCAAGAACATTTGGTCACATTGGTGTCCCCTCCCCTTCCTTTTTTTCTTCTCCATACATCCATTTAGTGTGCTTATCCATGCATCTTTGCGTTGCTGTAACATCAATGCCATCTTGACTTGTCCAAAAGCCAGTTTGGCATGAAGAGGGTTTTAAGCTCTGGCACTCTTTTTTCATATATATATATATATATATATGTGTGTGTGTGTGTCTGTGTCTGTCTGTTAAAACGGTGAAAGTGAATTTCTTGTTTCACTTTGAGCTTCCTTCCAGACGTTTGACTGTATCTTCATTTTTTCACAGCAGGAAATGCTTTTCCCTCTGGTAGACAGAGCGGTTATTCAATGCCACCAGTAAGGAGCTGTAAGTTCTGTTCTGTCAGCTTTTGCTGAGGGTGCTCTGCATTTTTAAGTGCATGACAGTATAATTACATGCCATCAGAGCCAGTATGCAGGGGAGCCCCAATTCATCACAAAACAAGCAACATCACACAATTAATTTACCTTTTTCTAAGAATTTCACAATTCAAACCAACATGGTTTTCAGCTCAATTGCTTACTTAGTGGGTCATAGGATATGCTCCTTAGGCAGCAGCTGGGTGCTTGCATTCTCAACTTTTCTACTCTGCTAACATCCTTCATTGAGGATTTCACTGGTATTGCTAGACGAGGACTGTGTGAAATTGAGGGGGCATGCTATTGTATGATGTGTGCTGTTTTTTTGGGGGGTTTGTTTGTTTTTTTGGTGGATGTAGCATTTTTCTTATAAAACACAGTGATTCAGAATCCAAAATGTCCTCCAAAGTTTCTCCCAAACAGCACCCTCAAACTAGGCCGCAAGAACGAAACTACAGAGAGAGAAATAACTGTACTGCTGGATGGGATTTCTATAGGACTGGTAACTATTAGCCAAAAACAAAAAAAAAAATCCAAGTACAATTCTGTTGGTTTGGCTCATGTCAGAGGGGGTGGGAGGAGGTTCTTACTACTTATTTTGTAAGATGCCCTGTACTTCTGCTTAGGTTACTCAAGATACCAATCCCAGGAGATTTCCTATTATCACAGCTACAGTGGTGGCTGGCCCGAGAGATGTGGTATACCTGACTTGTGTGCATGGGGTTGGCTCCACTTGCTTCTACTCACCATTGATAAAGCCCAGCACTTGATGGCCCTAGTCCAGCCACCCCCCCCCCCCCCCCCATATTGTTTTATTTTCTGTTAGATGTGGACGAAGCTGAGTTACCCCAGTTTTAGCAGATGCTAATATGCTTTCTAATCTGACTCCTTGCTCTGACAAGCTAATCCTAGCTTGTTTTGTGATGCATGTTTGGACACTGGACACTTTCCAAGGGGTGTTTGAATAGATCACACGTATGGCTGTTAATGCAAGGGAGGAGGGCAGCCACTAACTCTACCAGGATGCATTTTATTACACATTTTTTCATCCCTGCCAGATTTGCCTCACCACTTTTTTTTCCCCCAGTGTTGGCAACTTTGCAGACAGAATGCCTTGGCTGTACCTTTTGTACTCGTTGGACCTGTTTTGAATTAAATGAGTTGATCAGAGAAGGTCTAGAAATCAATCTGGACACTGGCCCAGAGTGTCTCCACCCAAGCACAAAAAAACAAAAAAAAAAACAGGCCCATCAATGGTCTCATACACACCAGGCAGAACCAGTGAAATCGGGGACCAATCATTGCTCATTGGCTAGAATTCATTAATTCCTTACTATTAGTAATTTGTCAGCTAGGTAACTTTAACTAGCTGCTGAGTCAGATACTCTCCGCAGTGCTTATGTAGGCAGTGGGCACGGAGCCGTGGAACAGGAGAGTGAATGTTGCTGTCCAGTACTAACGGCGGAGCTTGTTTGAATGGAACAGTGTCATGCCTTGACCTGAGGGAATTGAATGAGTGCCCAGTGTTTTTGATGCTCTTGTGTGTCTCCTCTCTCAAGTCCAGAAGCATGTCAGACACAGAGGTTTGTGAGATGCTTTATCTGCCTGGATTTTGCAGGCTGTTTGAATTGATAGAAGGGAATGTGTGGACCGCCTTACACCATCTTGTGTGCCCTAGCTCTTCAGCTGTTATTTCTGTGGCACAGACCAGCCCAGTTGGTCATCAGATGTATGTGCAGAGACTCTCTGTGACAGAATGAGTGTTTCTGTGGTTGAAAGAGGAGGCTGTAGTCTGAGATGAGGCGAAGGCTTGGTCTAGAGAGTGCTGCGATGTGTGGAAGTTAGAGCTAAGGGATCTGGTCTAGTGTTGTGAGACCTCTTGCCTTTCTCTTGCCACGCTCTTGTTTGGCTGTTGTGTGAGCAAGTGGCCTGGAGCTGTGCTTGTCAGAGTGCTGGTCTGGTGCTGGTCTCTGCATGTGTGTTAAATGCATTGCACAGGCATTGTGAAGTATCCCTGATACACCAGGTAGTACAAGATTGGACTCGTCATCTGGGTCTGTGTGTGTGTGTGTGTCACCTCCAGTCTCCCCAGCCTATACTGACACCAGTGTGACGACGGACGGAAATGACGACACGTCAAGTGTGTTCAGCTGGGCTGACCGCTGTGGTAAATGTCCCGGGGATCGCACAGTCGCACGACTTCTTTTACCCTCAGTCCTTTCCCTCCCTGTCCTCGAGCTCTGTGTGTGACTTGTCCTCATTGTTTTGTGTCAAGTGCGCACACATTTGCGTCCTATTGTGCCTCACGGCGGAATTGTCGTTCTTTGTCCCAAAGCATAGTGGCTTGGTGCGCATGTCATTGTGCCAGTCGTGAGTTTAGGCGTCCCCTGTGCTGTAATCGCCTTTTGGGGCTGGCTGACCAGTGTACCGGTGCAAGATGTTCTGGTGGGTGAAAGTCACTGTGAAGCTCTTTGTCTCTCTCACACACACACACACACACAATTATGGCCGAATGTGCTGTGTGTGTGTGTGAGACAGTGTGAGTAGACAGCTATACTTGAAGTGCCAGCCTTGGGTCTAAACGTTAAAGTGGTATTCATTTGTTTTGTTTTTTCTCTTCTCCCCGTTGCAATCTCTCTCTTCTCTTTCACTGCACGGGGGCAGATGTCTCTCTCACTTAGCCTGCTTAAGCCTAACACAGCTACGTTGGCTGCTGCCAATCAAATAAAAACACATGCCCATTCTTGTTTCAGATAAGCAAAACAACAAAAAAAAGATCACAAAAACAACAGCAAGAAGAAAAAACAATATTAACCACTGAATTCTCAAATCGGTCATAGTCCAAATCTGTCTTACTGTAAATGTCTGAGCTTGGAAGCTTTCCCCTGTGATTTGCTACAGTGGAGATTGGTGTGTGTGTGTGTGTTGGGGGGGTGAGTGCCCTCCTTTCTCTCCTCATCTGACCTTGTTGCTGCCTCTCCCCAGATTCCCCAGGATGGGATGGCGGGCGCAGCAATGGCTTTGTGAATGGCTACCATGACAACCGGATGAATGGCGACCGTAACCAGTTTGGGCGTGGCCCCCCTCGCAACGATGGGAGGGGCGGGCGTGGCGGTTTCCGTGGAAACCGTGGCGGCACCTTCACCCAGCCCATGCACAATGCAGGTGTGAACATATTTTTTCCCCTCCCTTCTCAAATGCATTCATTGCCCTTGCTTGTCTAATATTATGGCTGTCTAACGCGTCTTATTGAAATGGCAAGCAAATGACATAGATGGATTTTAGCCAACACAGGCCTCTACTAGATTTATGTGATTGGTCTTCAGCTGATCTTGTGGACAAAGAACATGTCCCAACTTGTCCTTGCCCTCATACTTTTTTTCAGTACCTTATGGATACGATAACAAAGATGGCGGCTGGAACGCAGGGGCCAACAGGGATGCTTACAGTAGCTTTGGCGGACGAGCCGACCGTGGCAAATCTGCTTTCTTCAACGACAGAGGCACTGGGTCCAGAGGAAGGTGTGACCAGATGGTTATCTGTTTGTTATCTCAAACAAGACTTAAAGTAGATTTACATACTTGAAACTTGTAGAGTGCTGCATATTTCTTAGTATTTTTTAAAAGTATGCTGCCTTGGTTGATGCATCGTGTGTTCGGCGGCCTCTGCAGGTATGAGCGCGGTGGCTTCAGTGCCGGAGGAAACAGCCGCTGGGTGGAAGAATCCAGAGACGAGGAGGACTGGTCCAAACCCACCTCCCCCAATGAGCGCCTGGAACAGTGAGTCCTTCTCCATCTTTCAGCTTACCCGCCAAGCAACTTATAATATCGTGGGAAGCACCCTAAGGTGTAAGCCTGGGGATATGTTAATGTAGCTATTGCTAATAATTTTACAAGTTTGGTTTTTCATGATACCATTATTGATTTTTTACGTGTCGTACGACTGACTCACACATTCACCTTTTTTCTCTCCCTCCCTCTCTTTTGTTCTATGTGTTTAATCTGTCATTTTGCTCTCAGTGAGCTGTTCTCTGGCAGCAACACAGGGATTAACTTTGAGAAGTATGACGACATTCCTGTGGAAGCCACCGGCACTAACAGCCCTCCTCACATTGAGAGCGTGAGTCCTAGTCTCTCTCTCCTCACCTTCAGTCACACTGCTCGGGGGCCCCTTGTGACGTAAAACCAAATTAGTCTGCCCAAATGTTTGGACACGTAAACAGTCTGCACGCTACCACACAATTATCTGTGTACTAACATACAGTGCTTTGTATGCCGTTTGGGTGGGCCCTTGTGATGCACAACCAAGTTAGTCAGCCCAAAGGTTTTTACACACGTAAACAGTCTGGACAAATAGCAGGACTCTGTGTGTTGGCATGCATTGCATTGTATGGCCCTTTGGGTAAAATGGAAGCGAAGCTCAATTGGAACTCAGCAGTGTCTAATGAAGGCTATGACTAAAAATACTTTCTGCATTCTGTTAGGGAAGCTCATCACTGATGGCCATTGTACAGACTGTGTGTACATTTTTGATTCAGTGCAGATGTTTGTGAAATGTAGAGAGTGACCACACTTTTCATCGTGTGTAGTTCCATGATGTGGACATGGGAGAGATCATCATGGGCAACATTACCCTGAGCCGCTACACCCGCCCCACCCCCGTACAGAAGTACGCCATCCCCATTATCAAGGCCAAGAGAGACCTGATGGCCTGCGCCCAGACAGGTATCCTTGCCCCCAGACTCACTCACTCACACGAATGCATCACAGGAGATTGGATATGGAAGGTTTTTTAGTTTTCCAAATTCAAATTGTAATAATGCACACATTTGCATTATAGATGTCCCAGTCTGCTGACTATTGTATTAAAATGTAGTCCACCCCCTATTGCACTCCTCCATTCCTCTCTCTCTAATGCAAGTCTTCTGTGTTGCCAGGCTCTGGGAAGACTGCGGCCTTTCTGCTACCTATCCTCAGCCAGATCTACACAGAGGGCCCTGGAGAGGCTCTCCAGGCTGCCAAGAACAGCGGCCAGGTGAGATGACCCCGGCACTGCTCTTTAAACTGTAAAGGAAGTCGTCCTTGTTTTTAATATAGTTAAATCGTGCCACTCGTGTATTCAAATTTTGCTAGACAGCGTGACTCTGATCGATTTAGTTTTGTGTGCTGAGACTTTTGCCAAGTTAGGAGGTTACAGTGGTATTCTCATGATAATGTGCTGTACTGTTTTAAAATATCTACCAGATTATCTTCTCATACTGAGGCATGGATAACTGGGGTTATTTGTACCCTCCATGTACAAAACATAAATCGTAACATAAAATACTGTATAAAAGTGTGAGGAGGGGCTTTGGATGAGATTTATTAACTCGTGTATCTGCAGTCCCTGGGTTGGCCGGATGATTGTTTTAAAGTTGACATTCCTCCATTCCCACCCCCCACCCTTTACAGGAGAACGGGAAATATGGCCGGCGCAAGCAGTTCCCAATTTCCCTGGTGCTGGCTCCCACCCGTGAGCTGGCCCTTCAGATCTACGACGAGGCCCGCAAGGTAAGCTCCGCTGCTGGCTTAGGGTGGGTGTGCTGCTCTGTCGCTCGGCGCCCTGCTCTGGCTGGCCTATCAGACTCCACCCCCTCATTGCCCTGTCCTGTCCACCCCCCCCCTCTTGTTGAGCTGGTCTTTTGTTCTCGGCCTGAAGTGACCGCGTGTGAATGGGCCCTTGTGTGTGTGTGTGTGTGTGTGTGTGTGTGTGTGTGTGTGTGTGTGTGTGTGTGTGTGTGTGTGTGTGTGTGTCTGGCAGTTTGCCTACCGATCCCGCGTGCGCCCGTGCGTGGTGTATGGCGGAGCCGACATCGGCCAGCAGATCCGTGACCTGGAGCGAGGCTGCCACCTACTGGTGGCCACACCCGGACGCCTGGTCGACATGATGGAGAGGGGAAAGATTGGGCTCGACTACTGCAAGTAAGTGCGCGCACACACACACGCGTGCTCACGCCCTCACACAAGTACACATAGACTAGCAGACCAGTATTAAATAAAAATCCTCTCTATTGGACACTCTTATCCTGCACTTGCTTCTAGTTGCCTGTTCATGGTAGTCAGATTGAAGACTGGCTGTTTGAACGTTGCACTAGGAGCTGGGGGAAATCTGTGCCACCTTTTCCAGCATACCCAGCCAGCTAGCCAACCCTCCAGCTTCTCATGAAAATGGGGCTAGAGTGACAGCTTGCCTGTTACTGAATACTCTGACTTTTCTTTTATCTGTTAAGTGGATTTTCAACACACACACACGCACAGCATTCCATATCAAGTTCGTTTAAAAAGCGTTTCTTAGCGTTTGCCCTAGTTCTCCCCATGGGCGTGCTTTCAAGAGCAGTGGAGATAAAATGTGTTTAAATAAATATTTGTTTTGATGGAACAAATGGCCTAATTGGTGTAGACTAAAGTTGGCCCCCCCACCCCCTTCACCCAAATTTTATTTTTTTTAAAGTGCTTTGACCGTCACTCCAATCTCCACTCTAAGTTTATATCTTACTTTTTCCTCCTGTGAAGTTACCTGGTTCTGGATGAGGCTGACCGCATGCTGGACATGGGCTTTGAGCCCCAGATCCGCCGCATCGTAGAGCAGGACACGATGCCCCCAAAAGGAGTGCGTCACACCATGATGTTCAGTGCCACCTTCCCCAAAGAGATCCAGGTAAGGAGCCTTCTGGCCCTCTGCTATTCCCACACACAACACAGCAGTCGAATCGCGCTGAGGTGACCCACATGTTACGCTCCAGGGTAGGGGCATTTAAACCAAAATAGCATGGTTGTGGTGATGGAGGCACATGATGGATGGATGGTAGGTAGTTAGGTAGATGGATAGATAGTTACTTTATTGAGACCGAAGAAAATTTCAGGATTCAGCAGTTTGTTCAATACACATACACAGATAAACATTAAAACTAACAAATATAAAAATAAAATACATAAACCTGTATGATTAATGATGAGATACAGCTGTGCAATGATGGTCTGTCCACCTAAAATACTGTGGTGTGTGGAGCCAGAACGATGATGATCAATGCAATGTTGCCTAGGCTAGGAAGCTGTTGGGCCCCTGGGGGGGGGGGGGTTCTTTTAGGAAAAAGTGAGAAATTCTGTGATCTGTGAATTATATTGTTACAAAAAATGTTCATAAATTATTATTACAGTGTCTGCCTTATCATGGTTTTGATTTGAGGTCATAGTCACTCCCCCCGAAAGCAGCGCAACCAGGTTTTACCTGTGCACCTGTGTCTGCCTTTCAGATCCTTGCCCGGGACTTCCTGGAGGAGTACATCTTTCTGGCTGTGGGCCGTGTGGGCTCCACCTCAGAGAACATCACCCAAAAGGTGGTGTGGGTTGAGGAGAGCGACAAACGCTCCTTCCTGCTGGATCTGCTCAATGCCACAGGTAGGTAGAACACCTGGATCCATTTTGTCATGATCCAAGCTCGTAAATCCCAGCCGGATGAGTGTGTGAGTGTGTGTTAATGACCCAGAAATTATGCCTGCAGAGGCCCTTTTTTAATCTCTGTTTCTGGGTTTTTAGGTTTTTAGTATAATTAGAGAAGTCAAAATGGTTCAATGTTTGTTGCAGAAATTATATAATTTTTTTTTTTTTTTTTTAAATTTCCTCCGTTTGCCCTGTAATTCCCCCCCTTTGTAAGGCTTTGACCAAATACCCTAGTTTCCTTTGTCTAAAAAGTTCTTGTCTAGTTTGAACAGATAATCATCCTCCCAAACACTTGTTAGTGCTGTTGGACTGGCTTAATTTCTTCTGATTCCACAAGTTAGTGGCAACTGCACGGAGCTGAGGCTCTTAACCAGTTAGGCTTGTGCTAATATTTGCATGCCCGTGTGCTTGTGTGTGAATCTTTGTATGTATATGTGTGCAAAAACAAAACAACCAAAAAAAAAAAAAACACCAGTGTGCTGTGAAGTGCATTTAAGTTTACTGGGAAGTTTGGTTCTTATTTGAAGTCATTCCCAGTGAGGTTCAGGAAAATGCAGGCGAAGCCCCCGAGAGACCCGGTAAGTGGGCGACTTACTTCCCCTTCAAGATGGTTATCCTCCAGAGCATCACATTCCACTCTTGCCCGACTTCCCATCCTCAGCACTCATCTCTGATAATTCCCAGTTTTTGTTTACCCTCAATCCCAGTCAGCCTTGCACATCCGCTTTTCAGGTTTCTGTTCCGATTCCTTTCTGCCTTGTCCGAGAGGAATCTTTCTCTCTTGAGTGTTCCCTGCCATGAAGCATGCAGGCCTGTTTTGTTCAATCCTGGCTGATTTGTAGTGTTAGAGCTTGCAGATAATGTCAGAGTTTTCTGTCCAAGTATTTATTTATTTATTCATTTATTTATTTTGATTTGTGTCTGTTTGCCGTAAGAGTCATTAACCTTTGACTCATCACTGCAGACCTGTCTGGTTGTTGCCTTTGGGAACCATGCCATGTTCCTCATCTGCCATTCTAGCTCTTCTTGCCTCCGGAATCATCCTGCCGTTAGGACACCAGTCATCACTCCTAACTGCTTGAGTGCTATCTGATTTTACACTTTAAGAGAACTGAATGTAAATTGAGCACATGATAAGAGACAGACTGATGAGGCAAATTCTGGACTTGAATCGAGCAGATGACAGAAGAAGGAGCAATTAGGCAAATTGCCTGCAATTGTTAATAAATCAGGGTACAACTTAAAATAATAAAAAAAAAAAAAAGAAAGAAAGAAAATCAAGTTGCTATGGTTACCAGGCGCAAACACCCAAAACAAAATAATGGTGGCCTGATGTGCTGGGCTCCTCTTTCCGCATCACCATGGCAACCTGTGCAGGAAATGCATGTGTTTCATAAGGGTGATGTTGCCACATGAATATACATCACTCCTGTCCTACAACTGCTCAACTGTTTGTGATGCTGAGAGTTGCGTGCAGCTACACACACACACACACACACACACAGGTTCTTGCCCCTTCCTTTCTGTCACATCCCTTCTCACCTCATGTCATGCTTCTGCCATGATGGCCATTAATGAAAATAATGAAAGCCTAAACAACTGTCTGTGACAAACATTGAACCCAAAAAAACATAAGGCAAAAACAAAAGGGTGCAGTCCGCCACATCTGCACGCTTGAAAAAGGTCGGGTCGGGCTCCAAGCACACCATTTTGGCCTCCAGTCTGAGACAAAAGCTGAATTTGACTTAATGGTTGTCAGATGGATGCAAAGCTGCTGATGCCTCAATTATCATTTTCCTTTGTGTTATATTTCTCTCTGTAGATATATTATTTTTTTTTAATTGTTTTTTCACTTTCCTCCACCTTTTGAAATTTGACCATTGCAGAATGCATAGCCTTTCTGCCCTCCTATGCACCTTGTTTTGTTTGGTTTTGGCTTTGCACGTTCGTTAGCAACCAAACCTCTGCCATACCTGGTCCCTGTAGGTAAAGACTCGCTCACTCTGGTGTTTGTGGAGACCAAGAAAGGGGCTGATGCCCTGGAGGACTTCCTGTACCGCGAGGGGTATGCCTGCACCAGTATCCACGGTGACCGTTCCCAGAGAGACCGTGAAGAAGCACTGCACCAGTTCCGCTCTGGGCGTTGCCCCATCATGGTCGCCACTGCGGTGAGTCAAGGGTGATTTGAGAAGAAAGAGAAAGGCACACAGTTTGTTTTTAAGGTCCATGTCAGTTGAAAAAAGATGCAGCCTGACAAGATTGTTTAGTCAGCATGTTATGATTGATAGACTTAATTCTGTCAATGCAGGTGGCTGCCCGTGGACTGGATATCTCAAATGTGAAGCACGTCATTAACTTTGATCTGCCCAGTGATATTGAGGAGTACGTCCACCGCATTGGGCGTACCGGCCGTGTGGGAAACCTTGGTGAGTTCCACGGGCTGCGTTTGACCTATGTTGTATTCTGAGCCAGCCTAAATTCACCTATTACGAGGTTGCACTTTGGGCTTGTCTAGAAAGAATGCAGCCCTGCAGCATCTTTTAAAAATGCTTTCGTTGAGAAGGTGTAGCCATGTCATGCAAATAAGCCAAATGTCAAGAGCTATTGTTAGCACTGTTTGCCACCTTACTATAACTAATACTACCAGATCATCTGCAGTTAAAAAAAAAATAATAATCTTACCTTATACGATCCAGTTAAATAGATATCAATGTTTCATGTCCACCTTTACCAGTATTTTAGTCATAAACGCCTGCAGATTGCAGCTAACATTAGCTACCACATTTGTTTGGCTAGAGTGTTTGAAGTGATGCATTACCAAAATGTATAGCAGAAAACCCATATCGTAATCTTCAACATAGCGGTGCCCAAACAAAAGGACGAACAGCTGTGGTAGTAAACTTCACAGCTATATTTCTTTACTTTGTCCCTTTTCTGACTTAAAAAGAAAACTCTTTGAACGGTCTTTACTGTAGATCAATACTGTGCGTCATTAAAAGAAAATAGCTTAATTTATAAAAAAAAAAAAAAAAAAATCGGCAGAAGCAACTGCTTTTTCCATGGACGGTCTCAAATGTGTCAGTTTCAAAGAAAATCCTTCCGTCATGTTTCAGGCCTAGCCACCTCCTTCTACAATGATAAGAACAGCAACATCACAAAGGACCTGCTGGACATCCTTGTGGAGTCGAAGCAGGAAGTGCCATCCTGGCTGGAGAGCCTGGCCTATGAGCACCAGCACAAGAGCAGCAACCGTGGACGCTCCAAGAGGTAAGCAGCCATTTCGTTCATAAGTGCTATTGTGATCAAGAACGTATATTATTGAAATTGAGTAGATGTACCACATTGAATCAGTACCGCTCCTGCACACACATGTACCACGACCAAGGAAATTTAGATCGCTATGCTGACAAACACCTTAAGTGTTTTGGAGCACCGTTGTTACATTGTTCATACACCAGCATTGTTATGGCCTACCAATCACCATCACTCTTCCCCAGTTGTTCATCTTTGCTGTTTCCCTTCACAGATTCTCTGGTGGATTCGGTGCCAGAGATTACCGACAGATGTCTGGCGGTGGAAACACCTTTGGCAATCGCGGCACCCGTAATGCGGGCGGTCACGGAGGAAACCGAGGCTTTGGTGGAAACAAAGGTGTGGCCCTTTCTGTGGTGAAATGTATTGTACGTCACATGCATGTGCACAGATAGTGTGCACACAGGACTAGTATGATTTTGGTTACTTTGGCTGTCTTTCTTGTTGAAGTGGATAGGTAGATAGGTAATTCTATGTCAGTTCAACCAGCGCCCACGGACTTAGCTCTTGAAAAATTCTGAAAACATGTTAACCAGGAGACACTGTAATTGTGTAAGATCAATACATTCCAAATTACAGTTTTAAAGAGGGAGGAAGGTGTTGATTTTGTGCAGCCTCTTTTTTTTTGTCAAAGTTCACAAACCCATAGCTCAGGGACTAAACCATCTAGGAGGCGCAAGTTTTGTAAGCTGACACATAAGTAGGAAGAGCATGTGGCAAAACTCACATTTGGTCTGGGTGATCTTGCATGGCCATAGCAGTCCCTCAAAATTGGTCAAAATTTTATTGGAATTTTTAACTGGGCTCTGTTTAAACATGTCTGTACCCATTATAGGCTCTCTGTTTATTTATTTATTTTCTCCTTATAGAGATTAGCAGAAACACTCACAAAAAAGCAATTTCATCAGAGTCTAAACAGCAGACCTCAGCAGTCGAAAAAATCATTTTAGATCTCATTTTCAGAGGACCCTAACAGACAAGTCAAATTGGTGTTTTTTTAAAAGAAACATTTCCAAGATGTTGGGGTGCTCTGAAAATGAGATCCAATGATGTTTCAGACTTCTGCCATTAAATATAATTTTGCAGAGTGTCTCCTTGGTAACATGGGTACACCCGGTCTTTTTTTTTTTTCAGAATTTTGAGAGACCTAAGTGCATAGGACCTGGTTGAATTGATGTGGAATGACCCAGATGTATTTATACACAATTGTATACACGCAGTGTCTGAATGGTCAATGCGTATTGCTAGGTGCTCACACTGTTTGCACTGTTTTTTTTTACACAATGCTTCTGCCTTTGTTTTTCAGGTGGCTTTGGGAGTTTTGGCAACGATGGCTATGGCGGGAGCTATGGGAGCAGTTATGGGGGCAACTACAACCAGGTGGACTGGTGGGGCAATTAGATATAGAACCTACCTGCCCACAGGGTTATCACTATGCCAAAACATAGCAGAAAAGAAAAATAAATAAAATGGGAAACCACATGTTTAAAAAAAGAAAAAGGAAAAAAAAAAAAAACATGAAACCTAGCCAGACCATACTCCTTGCCCCTCCCCGCCCCTCCTCTCCCCACACCCTCTTATATGTGTAGCTTCAAGATCTTGCAGTGCGTCACAAACTGTGAATTCCATTTCCTCACATCCTCAGAGGGAGCCCGGTGAGGAGACATGGAGGCGACGGTCGGCCTGACCAAAAAAGAAAGAAAAAAAACAAACAAACAGGAGCGTCTCCCACAATCCCCCAAGAGCCCCCTTCCTCCCTACCCGCCCATGTTTCGAAAGGGATGCCTACGTGGTCGGCGTCCGGTGTAGAATCTGGGACTTCACGTTTTTTATTTTTATTTTTTCCCAACTGCACTTTTATTTTTTTCTTTCTTCATATGAAAAAATAAGACAACAGAAGAAATGAAAAAACACACACACACATGTACACACAACAACAGAAAACCTGAGGATCATTCATGATGTTGACGTACTGTGCCTTTCAATTTAGACAGGAATATCTATTTTTGTGTGTGTGTGTGTTAATGTCATTTCACCAAAATGAACTCGGCCAAGAGCTCAATTTGTTGACCGTTCTGAAGGCATAAGAAACGTTTGTACTTAAGTCAAACCTTGGCAAACACTAGGATGATGCGACTCACCCATGTCGCTGTTTCATTCGAACCAAAAAAAAAAAGAGGAAAGATAAATTCACCACAAGGATATCATGTGAGCCTACCAATGGGTCTGATCACAACTTGTGAGCCACCGCAAAGTTCGGTGACAAAAAAATAGGTGGTGATTCCTTGTGTTACAACCGTACTATATGGGATGAGTTCTCTATATGAAAATTTTTGTTTTTGCTCACTCTATCCTGGATAGGCACCTATTAAGGATGTGGTTGTTGTCAAAAGGCCATTCCAGTTGTGATGGTAATACTCATGACAAACAGGCGTCGATAACAAAATAGCCTAAGTGTGAACTTGCGCCAGTGCAGTTCAGACTTGCAATGCTGGAACTTGTTACTCCACTTTGAATTGACTTGACAGTGTTACGGCAGCTAGTAAGTAACCACATGCTAGCCACTTCGAAGTGGGCAGTGTTTTTTGTTGAGTTATTTTGATTTGAGGCAATTGGTTGGCGATTTCGATCGATGCTAAGATGGAGGAAAAAAAACTTTTTTTTGTTGTTTAAGAGTGTTGAGGAGGGGGAAAAAAAGCTTTTTTTCTCTTTCGATAAGAAATGTTTATTTCTACAAATGTTACGAAACAAAAAATGCCTGCCACATTGAAAAAGAAGTTTGTAAAAATATGGCTATGAAAGATAAACGTAAAAGGACCACGGCACCGAAGCGACCCAATTGCATTCTGTCAGGGATGCACGGCCGCTGCGGTCTCATGCGCATGCTAGTGTTTTGTTTTTTGGTCAAGGAGACAAAAAGACATGAATTCAGTCGCAGGCTTCACCTTTTTTGATCACCAACGTTTTCTCTTTGTTTCAAGCTGCGTTGGAGGCATTGCTCCTTTTCGTCCCCGCACACTCTCACCCCCCTCTTCTCCATAGACCTGACTAAGATGAGGAGACAGGATTAAAGTTAGTTGAGAGCTAAGGTTTAGCTACACTGGAGTGGGTGGGTGGGGGAGGACTTGGAGGGACGTGGATAGGCGTAAGGGGGAATAGGTTTTTCTTTTCTTTTTTCTTTTTTTTTCCGGGCTTTGGCTTTTGGTCTTTGTTGCCCTTGATCAGGAGGGGTGCTTAATGGCCAAAAAAAAAAAAAAAAAAACCCTTGTGCAATTGCCTCCCACTTTAACGTGTAGTTACCAGCTCCTGTGTGGAGCATCTGTGCTTCTGGCACTTTTTGCAACGCTGGCTGTAATAGCTGGTGTCACCCTTAGTCTCCCTCTTCCAAAGGGCGGCTGCTTCAGAGAGGAGGAGAAAACGGGCATTTAAAAATGTTACTTTTTTAAGTGCAATAGATTTCTTCTCAAGTGAGTTGTGCCTTGCCATTTAGTTGTTTATTGTTATATTTTTGTTTTATTTCAACTGATGAAGTAAAAGCGGATGCACTGACAGTATTGAGGAAAGGAAAACTTTTCAAAAATATTAATTTAAATAAAAAATATATATAATGAATGGTGCTATTTAAGTTTAGGTGTTTAGGCCCTTTGTTAATGCCCATCAAGTTTTACAGACAGACCTTCTTTTATTGCACATTTAGTTTTTTATACAAATGTCTTGAGCGTGTGTCCTCAAGCTTCCAAACATTTTGTGCGTGTGTGTGTGTATGTGAGCGTGGGACGACGCGAAATAACGCAGCTTGTTTACAAAAAAGGGGAAAGGGTTCTCAACGTTCAACCAGGAATTCTTTGGGACCAGGGGACAGTAGCAGTGGGGGAATTTAGCTATTTGCACACAGATTTCTAGATTCTACTTTTGCTGCTAGTTTTGTGTAATTTATGAAGCATTTTTTGAGAAATATTTATTTTTGTAAGCCTCAAAGTGATTCTTTGAAAGTTTCAAGAAACTTGACCAAAAGACCGTACAAAAAACACTGGCACTTGAATGTTGAATGTCAACTGTATGCGTGAAAAAAATTTATATATTTCGGGGTAGTGTGAGCTTTTTAACGTTTCAGACATATTGGACTCAGTCAGTATCCACAGCTGTTGATGGCCTCTCGGCCATTCATAATTAAACAACTTAATTGGCTCTCGAAATTTGGAATGGGGATTTAACAAACCAATCAGACATGCCAAGGTTTGGAATGATGATGATGTCAAACAGAGCGAACAATTTCCTAAATGTATCAGTGCAAACGAAAAAAGTGTCCAGATTCTCCAATTGTGTGCATTGTTTTCTCACTCCTTTTTTTTGATTTTGGAATTTTTATTTCTTTCTTTCTTTTTCTTAAAAGTGAAAGAAAAATGGGTTTCTTAATGTTATTTGGTTTCAAATGAATGTCTGGCACATGGCAGTCTCAAAAACATGTGGTTTTTTCTCTATTGTTGCATTTGCATATTACCGTGTTGCTGAAATTTTTGTGCCCTCATGCTGACATTAAGCGAACTTTAGCTCCAGTGATAAGTCTTAATGACGCGTGTTAACAAGTGAAGTTACTTGCAGAAGAGAGTCGATAAAGGCAAAAGATGCTTAAACAAACCCGGACACAAAACTCGCTTAATGTCAGAGAGGCATGTCCCAGGACACTTTAGAATTAGGATTTGCTTTCTGTAGTAGTCTAGAAGCCTAATGCACTGCATGAGAGGACTCGGCTGTGCGTTTCTTGTATGATTTTACCAAAATAAATGAAAAAAGAGAAAGTTTGAAATGCAAAAGTACCTTACCAGTTAAAACGCATGTTTTCTAAAAAAAGAAAAAAAGAAAAGAAACTGAATAAATTAATGTAGCAAGTTGGGGAGGGGGGTGGAAAATAGGCATTGTAGCAGCTGTTCTAAATGTGGCTGAAATATGTCAAAGTTGTTTGGAAAATTAAATTGGCGTAAAGTTCCTTCACTGAAATAGAATTACTTTTTAAAAGAAAGCTCTTGTGTATATTATTTTGTTGTCTTGGATGGTACAAAATTGTGTGGTTCTATTGGGTAAAGGCCTCTCATTTTTAGTCAGGTGCCTATACATAACTGACATGAAATCAGAGCCTGTGCATTTCAACTATATGAGTTCCGTCACCTTTTTAAAATGGGCTGCACATATAGTTGACCCTTGAAAGATTGTGGTGTTTAGGTTTTTGACATAGGAGACATTTTTCTTCAAATAAACATACCAATGAAAAGTGCATCAACATCAAAATGATTAGCTGAATGTCTGACTGAAAAGCATATTAATTACAGATCTATTGTCAAATTAATTCCTCTCAGTGGAAGGTCAGTTGTTTGTAGTCCAGACGAGGGGCAAATACAGAGGGCACTGACGGTTCTCATTCATCCCATAGGTGTAATGTATAAAACAAATACATTATAATATAATGCAATATAATGTATTTTCCAATGTTCAATCATCTTGGACTTAAGGCAGTTCTTTCTGCCTTGATCTTTGGCGTGGAGAAGAGCTGTGTGCAGTGCTACCACAAGTCTTGGAAATGGAGAACACACAGAGAGATGGCTCTCTGGGGGTCTGCCTTCATAAATGGCATACTGCCGGCCCCCTCCACACCATGCACCAGCCCTTCACTCATTTTTTATTAGCAATTTACGCTTGTGCTTAAATTATTGAAGAAATGTCCTTGAAGGTATACATATTTATTCTGGAGAAGAAGAGTGTATCATGAACATCATTATTCTCACTGCTGTGTCTGATACATTAAGCTCTCTTTGCCAATAATACCACTGTCATTCTTCTCTGTGAAACCCTTATCAAAAATGCTGCCAAAGGCTCGTCTTTCATCATTCCATCTGGTCATAGGACATGATTATGGGCAAAATCTCAACATCATGGAGCAACTTCAGTCTTAATTTTTGATAAAAAGTGAAAAAAAGAATAATTGAATTGAATAATTTACCATGGAGGACACATCTGAGGTTTCCACAAAGAATTGGTAACCTCAGTATTGTCTTTATGTGCAACTCTCCAACAATGGTCCTTGGGGATTTTCTCCTTATTGTCTTTCACACCGTTTGGGTACTGTGTTTATTTACGTAAGTTTTTCATGGCTTCAGAGTGATTGGATTTTTTATTTATTAATGTTATTGTTTGAACAGCAAATATTTTTTATGGTCATTAGAGGTCAACACATTCCTTTAACTTGGTTGTTGAAAACTGGCTAAGGCATTTGACCTCTGTCATGTTACTTTACCTAAGTGAACCTAGATGTACAAGATGTACTTATGTCAAAACATGTTCTAATGTGATGCTTTGCTTAAAACTTATTTCCTTTCCAATGTCAGATTTTACTAGCCAGGCTAGTACCGCCTAATACAGGGGTCTCCGATGAGAGCTGCTTTGACAAAATCAACATGGCCGAGTGCTAATCTACTGCTATTTTACATCGGTATTGATAGTCTTGGAGATAAATGTTACATCCAGCATCTTACACTCTTTACAGCATAGTGCAAACACTCATCTCACTCATAAAATGAACTCTAAATGTGTGGAGAGAAAAATATTGTCTAACCTTTATTGGTGCCTTTATTTTCCATAGTTCTAGCTAAATCTGGTGTGCACTACCAACATCATCTCTCATCAGAGAGCAGTAAAACTGGGATCACTGGACCAGGATAAATGGATTTGATTTCATAGATTTTAACAGGTTTCATACCTCTTGTGACTATGTTATGAGATTTATTTACATTTTCTTTGATCCTTTGAAGAGCTACTCTTAAGCAGGTGGTGAGCTACTGGCAGCTTCCAAGCTACCTGTTGGAGACCCCTGGCCTCATGCCTCTGTTCAGTATTGCGTTTCACTACAATACTAGTCAGTGACTAGTGGTAGTCCAAAGGCCTCAATTGCTTCAAATAGATTTTTTTTTTCTTCAGTCAGTGAACCGCAATGGAAGGCTGAACCAACAGGTTTAAAGATTAGTTCCCACCCACCACAAAGTAAATGGGGTTGCAATAAATGTGGATATCACTGTATGTGGCTATCACATGACAAGTCCTTCAAGTCCTCACTTGAAGGCATTTTATGTGAAAGTGACCAGGGTTCTCTGGGTCTTTTTCTCTTCATCCAGGATTAATTTCCCTAGCAATTTATGAACTCTTAACCCAGTTCACCATAACCAATGCATCTGGATGCTAACGAAGGTTTTGGCACATCCTGATCTGATTTGAGAATCGCCCTCTTTCCTGAAAAGATCGGCCCACAGCCTTGATTCTGTCAGAGTGTGTCTAAGCAAATGTGTGTGTGTTTGTGTGTTTGCTGATGTAATAGGAGCAGTTATAATCTGAATGTGTCTCTCTGGTTACTGAGAGGCCCGGTGCGACTGCTGCTGTTGCTCTCCTTGATCCTGAGGCCTCGCTTCACGCATCAGTAATCCTAGGCCCATCTCAGGGATTTGTCTGCCATTAAGTGATGGCTTTTGGGTGTGTATGATTGTATGTGTGTATGTGTAGTTGATGTTTGAGTTGGCTTGGGTCGGGGTGGGTGGGGAGTTGTGTGTGGAGGGAGGGGTGAAGTTGGCTGGTTCTGTTCGTGGAAGAACACACCGCACACATATCTCCAATCACACTCTCCCAGCCCTTTTTAGAGGGACAGAGATCTCTAAATCTGCCCAGTCATGCACTGGAAACCAAGCAGAATGGAGCTGCCTGTCCATGGATGAGTTCATGGCAACACCCTCGCCAGTGATCGTCTTCCAGTGGAGGACCTGAACCTGATCAACAGGTGAGAGTGCCTTCACTGCAGCAGCCTTCCAGCACATCTCTTTAGAGCCTTTTGTTGGAATTTGGAATGAAGACTTCTTTGAAACAGCATAGAGTTTTGTATTTTTTTTCATTTTTAAGTATTTATCTTTATGAAGACCATCTGGCACAGTGCGCTGTGTGGTATGCCAAAGGCAATGGAAGGATTTTTTTTCCCTAGTATCTCAGTAATAAATTACTTCCAGTCATTTATTTATTCTCTGATAGTTTGTCAAGATTATTTAGGATTTTACTCTGTTAATATATGGTGTCATTTACACATTTGAATGCAATTACATTACCCTGATATAATTATTAAAACTATATTAACAATTTCAGATCCCTTTTGGACACCTGACATGCCTCAGGTGCTACAGACCAGTGATGCTTCTACTATTGATAGGAGGTAAGAATTATTTTTTTTTATTTCTTGATATTGCCTAGAAGGGCTGGAGTGCAATGTGTTTTATGGCAAAATCTGTGTCCACCAAGTAAAATTGCAATAGCAAGCAACAGGAGCTGTCTGATAAAGGCGGTAGTTTCTTACAAATAACATGTCAGGTCCATGTGACATGAAAGCTCTCCACAACCTTGCAGTTGAGTTCTCACATCATAGTTATAATCTGTTGTCGCAGCCTGAGGAGGGCAAACCCATCTGCAAAATGAACGCTGAAGCCAGTGTGATTAAAATAATTGATCCTCTGGATGTCTCACATTACTTTTTAATTTGTTTCCACAAAATGTTTTATTTACACATTAAACACATTTTCACTTGATGACTGGCTTGTTAATTTGACAAGAAAGCTGTTTGGAGAACAGCCCTTTTATAAAATAAAGCTTCACTCTAGCAAATTGCAGATTGTCAAATATCTTAGAATACACTCCAATAGCTCCAATACACGCCAAAGCAGACTTTAGCATGACACTCAACTGTCTATCAACCAAGACATTGAATTACGATTCCGTTCAATTGGACTGCACATGTTAATGTGATACTGTAGATGCGCTACTACAGATGTGATGACCAACTGGCGCTGGTTTTAGATTTTCTGATTAGATTTCGACTAGTACTGGCACAAGTCCACAGAATGGCGCTTCGGTGTATTCTGAAAAACCAACAGCTCATCAACTGAGAATGAGCAGGGTTCTAGAGCAATATGTGAGGAAAATGTGATTGAAAAACCAAATTAAATGATCAAATCAAATAACCACCATTCTATGAAGTGTATTATCATATTTCATTTTATACTTTCAAGAACAATTATATATTGCTTGAATATAATTTTATTTATTTGGTGAAAAAGTATATGTCCGACTGGCAAAAAATGAGTACTTTTAATTGATGAACTTGCTCTGACTCCTCTCTACCACTCTAGTGTCTGCCCTCCTCCTGCCTCAGACGCTAGCCCTGTGGGCGTGCACGCGTGCCTGCCCGCCCCGGTGCACGTGCACGGAGGAGAAGAACTGCAGTGTGCTGTGTGACCGCTCAGCTCTGTCTGACCTGCCCAAGGAGTTCCCCTGTGAGGCGTCTGCCATCAACCTGGACAAAAACAATCTTAAGTTCCTGTCAGAGCGCGCATTTGGGACACTGCCCTCACTGCGTCTGCTGTCGTTGGACCACAACAACATCTCTTTCATCACCCCAGGGGCCTTCAAAGGCTTGCCCAACCTGGTGGAGCTCCGTATGGCCAACAACGAGTACATCAGCTACCTGCACACACGCACCTTCACCTCACTGAAGCGCCTGGTGCGACTGGATCTATCCAACTGCAACCTCTTCAGCATGCCTGACCGCATCTTAATTGAGCAAGTAGACCTCCGTGAGCTTTTTTGCTTCCAGAACAACTTTCGACGTGTTCCAAGTGCCCTTCGAGACATGGAGAACCTAACGCACGTGTACCTGGAGCGGAACAAGATTGAAGCAGTGGCTTACAACTCACTGCTGGGCCTCAATAACCTGAAGTACCTGAACTTGCAGGAGAACCGTATTAGCGTCATCCATGACAACTCCTTCCAGGACCTGCGCAAGCTCGAGAACTTCTATCTGAATGACAACCTGCTGTCTGACCTTCCCCAGTACATCTTCAGGGGCCTTGTCTCTCTGAAGATGCTCAACCTCGGCGGGAACTTCCTCATCAACGTCTCTCGGACCTGGTTTGGTGATCTGGTAGAGCTGGAGGTGCTCTATCTGGACCGGAACCGTTTGCTGTTCATCGAGGAGGGTGCGTTCGAGAATCTCACCAGCCTCATCACACTGCACCTCAACAGCAACAACCTCACCACTCTGCCTCTCCCCACCTTCCAACCAATCTACTTTGTCGGGCACCTGTACCTCTTCCGCAACCCCTGGGAGTGCGACTGCAACCTGGAGTGGCTCAAGGAATGGAAGGAGAACTACAAGCTGGTGCGGGACATCCCCTGCGCAACCCCGTCTTCTGTGGCCGGCCTGGACCTCAGCGAGGTAGTGTACACCCGACTCAATGGCACCTGTGTGGACCCGGGCGAGCGGAACCTGACCACGGCTGCGCCCGAGACCCCCACCACCGAGAGCAAACTTAACAGCCTCATCTCCAAGCTGCTCCAGCAGGAACTCAAGGAGGAGGCCACCAACTCCTCTGAGAGCTTTCGCAATGGAACCCTGCCTGACCAGGAGAGCCAGGTGTCGGCTGGAATGCGACTCCACTGTGCCAGCCAATGGCTGCTGCTGTTACTTTTCGCTTGCCTGTACTTGGCAAATCAGGCAACTCAGTCGTGTTCCCTCAGCCTCTTAACAGGCCATGAAAAGTTTGGCAGTAAGTTTTGGAAAAAGAGTTCAGCAAAAGGGGAGGAAGAAACTCGGTTGTCCATGGCTTATGGATGAAAGACTTGTATTTCCATGGCTCATGTCTGGCCGGTCAAGTGAAATCCTGCTTTCCTGGAAAGGCAGATTCTGATAGCTACAGTATGGGAAATGGACCTCTGATTTTACACCTCCTTTTTTAAGGATGGAAACAAAACTGGAGTCTTGGCTTCAGCTGTGAGCAGATTTACAGTACTGGTAATCAGCATTCTGACGTTTGTTAGTGAGGGAAAAAGATCACTTCTGTCGTCAAAGGATCTTTGCTTCACTTAAACACACACACACACACACATCAGATATTGTTTTGCAGTACCAGAGCAAATTTAATGTGAAACAATACAGGGCCAACCACTTACAAGTATTATGTTTTGTTTGTGGCGAGGGGAGACGGCTGACCAGAACATAGCACTGCAGTTTGCTCCAAAATAGTCTTACCGATGGGATTTGCAGTGCATTAATTTAATGTTGAAAGCTCGCATATGCGTGAGCGCGCACACACAAGTAGACTCAACGCTTTCACTTGTTTGATGTTCCATCGTTTAACACTAAGGTGAAGATTTCTGTATGAAAGATAGCACTAGCTGCGGCCCAACATCGCTTTAACAGATGGTATGACGCGCTTGCTTTTTTTTTTTTTGTATTATTCATTCAGTGAATTTTAGATGCTCTAGCTTTTAATGAACGCTTTAATCTCCCGCCCTAGCGCTGGGCTTATCTGCGCTTGGGCCAAGTAAGCTCCTGCATATCGTACGCAAATGGAATGGGTTTATCTTTGCATTTATTCTGCTTATGGACTGAGGCATCTTTGCTCCCTTGCAGACACTACCATGTGGTATAGCGCGTTTTTCTCGGCCATGTGAAGATGCATCCCAAAAGCTATCCAGACTATGGACCTAAAGATGACATCCAAGTAGTGTTGTGTTTGTGCACGTTAGCTACGCTACGGTGTTTTTCTCTTGTGTTTTCAAACGAACAGATTACATTAACCTGTGATTAGTCTGTTTATGAGAATATATGCTGTCCTAAAATATATTTAATTTAGCATTTTCCATCTCACCCCTGCTTGATCTTATTCCATAAATGAGAATGAAACTTGATGCTTGAGAACATGATTCATAGAGGTTATGAGATGTACATGCTGTTAAACAGAATGAAATGAATCAAGCAAGAGGTTTTGTCCGGTAGGCTATGTGATGCCAGCCGGAGCAAAAAATGTTCCATGATGTCTGGTCATCTGACTTTTTTTTTTAAATGTAGTCCTATACGTCTACTTTGAAACATTTTCTTTGCCATTAATATACTGATCAAAAATATTGACTCTTAATTTCTACGCGGTGCAAAGACTTAACACTATGTGTTTAAAGTGGCGAAGTTGTGAAATACAAACTGAGATGCAAATTAATGAATCTGTATGCCATCTATCTGAATAAATATGGTCTTTTGAGGACACTGACTCGCTCCCTTTCCTTGTGTTTGTTGACATATTTTAAATTTTTTCTTTATGATTATCTACAAAACCCTCTTTGAGAAGAGTTCCATTCTTCCCTTTCTTAAATGTCCACTGCCTGGATTAAGTAACTGCTATGCATGTGCGCATTCCTACTGAGCATTGCAAAATGAGAGTATTTCTCAGTGCACCATGTCCTGCCCTTATGTAACATTTTAGTCTGGTGAGAAGTGTGCATACATTCGTGCCACACTGAATGTGAATGAACGGGCTTGAAATGGGTGTGGCACAGCGACTTACCTGTCCAAATATTTCAGACACGCTTGTGTCAATGCCTCAAGCGGCCAGTCACTACTCGCAGTAGCTCTTACAGCTCAATAGGCTCAGATTTTTTTGTTCCAACTAGCAGAGGAGTTGAGGCCTTCCCCATGATTAAAAAAAAAGTTAGCAATGGAAAAGAAACTTAACAGTGGCTATATTAATTCCATAAACAAGATGGGATATATATATTTGCTGAAAGAGTTGGGGTGAAGTTCTTAGCAAGATTATTCTGTACCGCACAAAGGGGAGACTGAACTAGTTTTTCAAGATTTATAACTGTGAAAATGAGATGGCTTTGCGCGCCACCAGAGGCTGTGTGATCCCTAGTCAGAAAGAAATTCCACTCCTTCACCAGTGTCTTGTAGCCCAACTCTGCCCCTTTGACTGCAACCAGATCAGTTTCTTCTAAAATTACATTGTGTCATGACATTCTAAAAAGAATTTGTGTGCAGCTCTATAATGCTTAGGGTGACCAGACGACCCCGATTTCCGGAGACAGTCTCTGATTTTGGTTGTCCGTCCCCTGTAAAATACAAGAAAACCCACGTTGTCCCCGATTTTTGAAGCTAAAACATTCCTTATTTTAATGATATTGACTGTAGAAATAGGAAAACCCTCAGTTTCCAATGTCCCTGATTTTCATATCAGAGGTCTGGTCACCTTCATAATGCTCAGTACTCTGAGTAGCTTGGTTGAATATGATTTACTGAATTCCCTCACACATGTTCAGCTTCTTGTTGCATAAGCATTCAGCAGCTAGCCAGTCAGATAGATCCACAGCAAATAGATGGTGTTCCCATGGTGGGACTCCTTCTCTTTAATGTTACCTCTGACTGTCTCTTTTGCAGCTGGCTGATGAGCTGTGATGGATATGGCTCGTTGTCACCATGCCTGATGTTTTTTAATGAGCAATAAAACTTCAAAACCAGGTCGGTTGTGGCATCAATCACTGCACACAAGACGCAACGCTACAGAGAGGACCTCTGTTACATCATCACATTCTAAAAAGAATTTGTGCACAGTTCTATCATGCTCAGTAGGCTAATCCTGAGTCAGTGGTTTTCTTTCATGAGCCTAATGAGTTAAGGCAGTATGGGGGTGGAGAATACAGTCAGTACTTAACCAAAACGTCCATTTTCCAATTTTCAGTGACTCACTCTTGTGCAAGATAGGCAGACACTTTATTAGCCCCATGATTTTGTGTGGTGTGTCGAATATCAAGACCTTTGGAATATCTAGAAAGATATATGAATCACATGCACAGCAAGCATGGTTTTGTATTAAGCTGCCTACACTATCCCTGCCCTGTGTCCCTGCCCTGCCTTGGGGCTTGGAGGTAGGTTAGTCCGATCTTCTGGTTGCTCACCCTGTGTGACCTAACTTGCGAGCACCAACCAGACCCAGTGGGGTTGGCGCTGGGCAGCTCTGAGCTTAATGATGGAGCAGGCAAAGACAGACGGAGGAGAGAGGTGCCTACACCCCTCCCCACACACACACACTGATTATTGATGCAAGCCAAGGACAGTCTTGTGCACGCACATTTCTCTCCACCCCAACCCCCTCCACACACACACACACACACACACACACACACACACACACACACACACACACACACACACAACACAGATACAGTCAGTGTGGTAGACACACCTGGGCAAGTTTCCCAGTAGTACTTAGGCTCAGGCACTTGGTCAGGATATGACCTACCACAGCTGCAGTGGAAAAACAGAGACAGAGAAGGTGGAAAGAGAGAAAGAGAGATGAGAGGAGAGGAAAGGAGAAGGGAGGAGAGAGGCAGAAGAAATGTTTCCATTCAGAATGTCTCTGCCAGCTCCAGCTGCGGGCTTGGGCCAAATAGGCCTTCATACCAGACCCCGAAAGACAAACCAGGCCAGTGGAAGAATAAACAAAGACGGGGAGACACAGAAAGACACCATTCAGAGAGCAGGTTTTCAACACATAAAAGGAAATATATTTAAAAAACTGTTCATACTGAAGAACTGCTATGTCATCAGCAGAGGAATTTACACAGGGCAGTTTGAAAGTAAACAGTTTGTCATATACATGGTTATTATTTGGATGCACAAACCACTTTTTTTTATTTTCTGGTGTTTTGCAACTTAATTCACTTTCGCTCTCCTTTTTTTGCAAAACGTTGTGCATCTCTTACTTTTTTGAAACAATGACACAGAGAATAATAAAAATCAGCATTATTTTCCTTTGATTTCAACTTAATTAGAACAATAATACTCTCAGACAACAACTGCTTTTCCTCACTGAAATGGCAAATCTGGAATAGAGTTAGTATTATTTTTTAAATCCCCCTCATGTACCTTACAATAAATCAAATTGAGACAATTTACAAACACATCTCACTACATGGTTGATAAAAATCATTCGGTTCAGAAAGTCGCCCCGAAATGCATGGGATGTGCATAGGTGTCATTTTCTTATCTTTTCTGAATGATTTTGTATTATTTTTTGTCACCTTTCATTCTTGCTTTTGTTTTTTTTCTTTCTTTTTTTCTTTTATTTCTTGTCCGGCTTCCCTTGATTTGATTTTTTTTTTTTTTTTTTAGTCAGACGAATGGAATGTTCTCTGCTCTGACAGACAGCAGATAGACAGCTAACACTGAGAGAAAGAGAGAGATAGAGCGATAGAAAGAGAGAGCGAGAGAGAGAGAAAGTAAGAGAGAAACAGAGAGAGAGAAAGAATAAGAGAGAGAGAGAGCGAGAGACAGACAGACAGAGAGAGAGAGAGAGAGAGAGAGACAGAGAGAGCATGGAAGCTTTTTGCGAATGTTCACATGCAGAAGACCTCATTCAAATCTCTAACACATTTATGTATTAATTTAGAGAGACAGTATCTTGGGGGAGGGGACCACAGAACGGCTGCAGGTACACAATAGGGGATTGTACTGACGTTTTAACAAGAAGAATGTGTGCGAGTGTTTGTCTGATGATGCACATAAGGCAGAAGAGATCATTTGGGAATTGATCACAAACGCAGTGTGCTATGGCAAGGCTCAAAAATTCAGGGAAGCCTTGAATGGATCGGAAGTGGTGGTGGTGATGGAGGTACATTTGCCAGAGGAAGAGGCAATGGCATGGGCAACACTAATGACACTGTGGTTCGTTTGTGTGCTTTTCCTCAGTTTTACAGAGTAGTGCTCGAACCAGCAGCATCCTGGACACATGGTCGAAAACCTGACTTGATTGCAAAGTAAACACAAAAACAAAAAAAACACTACAACTGCACCACTATCATGATGACTGGTGACGTGAACAGGATTGAGGGGGGGTTGGCAAGGGAGAGAGGGGGCAGAAGGTTTTTAGATACTGTCTCTTTAAAATAAAAGTCTACAAAATGTTGCCTCCTAGCTATAAGGACATGACAATATTTAATTCAATTATTTATTTTTATGTGTTTTTATCTCTTTTTAAATACAACACTACGTCTAGGTAGTCTGTAAGGGGGCCGAGACTGACTGCAGGTCATGTACACTGAGGTGGTCTGAGCGTCAGAGGTTTTCTTTTCTTCTTTTTTTTCTCCAGGGAATGATGAAGATTTGAAGAGATGCATTGCAAAGAAGGGGGGGGAGGGAAGGGGGCACTAGGACTTAGGGATGAGGGGTAGATCAGGGCACTGGGGGACATGTATGTGTGTGTGTGTGTGTGTGTGCGTGTGTCTATATGCTCTAGTAGACCCAGGAGACGGGGACCCATTGGCCGGTGGTGGACACCAGGTCGATGGCTTCCTCCAGGTGTCTGATGGTCTCGTCGATCTCGTTGTTGATGATGGTCAGGTCAAAGTAGTGTGCGTACGTCTTCTGAAGGATCTCGGACTCCTTCTGCAGCCGCTGCAATGACTCATCCTATGGGGGGGAGAGAAAGAGAGATAAAAAAGGTAAATACTGAGGGTGTGGAAGAGAGGAATGGATGGATGGATTTATAGGTACAAATAATAAGGGAGATGGTATTCTGGGCTGCAGTCAACTTGAACAGAAACCTGAGTCTTGATCCACATCCTTGGATAACAGAAGGGAGCTACTAAGGGACTACGAGCTGGGGTAGACATAGATTCTATACTACACCTTAATTCTGCTAAAGAAACTATAACCCTTCCTACTCGACTACACTTCTACTGAGAACTTGAAAGGCTAGGTCAATCACAGGGAGACGAATCTTGAATATACAGTACAAACTACACACATTTAAACACACACACACACCACATACAAAAACGCCCACCCACACACACTAACACGTTTACTAGAAGAGTGACTAACAACACGCAATTACGGCACAGTTCTATGACTTTTGGTCCCTATAAAAGTCCAGACTTAGATGAGTCTGATCCAGGATCTGTGAGATCCGTGACTTCCTGTCATACTTACAGGCAGCTTCCTGCACCACCTTGGAAGCTAATGTGCACCGAGGCGGCAAACGAGGGAAAAAAATCAATAAAGAAAAACAAAGGAATGAAAAGAAAAGCCAAGCAAATCATGCAGCATGCATAAACAGAGAGTGGAGACTGGACGAGATGGGAACTGGAAAACCTAAATGAAACCCAGGGGCTGGATCAGACAGTGGTTAGATGTGTCTGAGCCAGCAGACAATAGCTGGGCGAGTGGTTTTAACCATGATGCCATGACTAACATCATGACATCACCAAACAAAACACCCTTTAACCGGGTCAGTTGTGACAGTGCTATAAATGTATCTTCATTCCTCTGAATTTCTAAAGAGACAAAAAAAAAAATTTGAACTTGATGTATGAATGAAGGGCTACACTGTCACCACACAGTGGAATATCACAAAGAAGGATGGGTAAAAAAATCCTTAATCCTGGTTAATGGAAAAAGTCACAAGAGTGTGTGTGTGTGTGTTTGTGTGTGATTTTTCACCTCGTTCATGCCGGGTGTGATGGTTGGGGCTGCGATGAACACCACATAGGGAGCAAACTCTGCTGTGCGCAGGACCTTCAGGGCCTGGAGTCGGGGAGGAGAGAGACAACATGTTTACAGCTGAGTTCCAGCTCCCTAGCACTACAACTCACAAACACTACATCACACCATATTAGTCACAGCCTGGGTGACCTCATCATAAAACCATAAACTTCATCTACATAGCTTCATGGACAGGGTAATGGTTGATGGCCCCACTAATACACACATATCAGTGCACACACTCCTGCATGGCAGATAGATTTTCCTAGAATGCTTCAGGTAGAAATCTCAAACTGTACCCCAAGCTACACTACAACCCATCAAAATGAGTACTCCTGTGAGTCTAGCCTTCTGGACCAACCTGAGGCTCCACGTCCAGGATAGCGATGAGGCCTTGCTCGTGGATTTTGCGTATCGTTTCCAAGCGCGTGCCGTACATGGCGTCCTCGTGACTGCCGTACTCCAAGTACTCGTTGTTGGAGATGTCTTGCATCATTTGGTCGTGCGATACGAAGTAGTAGTTCTTACCGTTCTCCTCATCCTTCTTTGGAGGTCTGGTTGTGTCTATTCATTGTGAAACAGGATCATGTATATTCAGAATAGCACGATACGATATAGTATTGCCTTTGCCTTCATTTATATTGGTAGTATTATGTTTTCCACTATGAAAAAACATTATTTTTATGAATCAGTCCTTTATATAACGCTACATTTTAAAGAAATCGAATGCAATAGATGGTGTGTCCAGGATATAAACATATTAAACTAAAACACAAGAGTTCCCTTGTTCAAATAAATGTAGCATGAATGAAAAGCCTCTTACGTGGAATAGGGTAGGCGAATCTGTCGGGGTGTTTGGTGATAAGCGTGTTTTTAATGTGTCGTCTGCCTACGCCGTGGGCTCCTGGGAGGGATCATGGAAAAGGCACACACCACAGGATCAAACATTAAAGCTCTCTTAACAAACCAGGAGGCAAGTAGCGTTCAGGTATGATGCCTTCTCACGATGTCACCTACCTAACAAGACTAACGTTTTCCTCTTGAAGGCGGGCAGCTTGACCACCTCTTCATATGTGACGAGATCTAGTTGATCAAATACTGCAAAGAGAGCATTAAGAGTCACTTAGTCAGTAGCTCAGATCCATTGTCCCCTGTGAGTCCCTCTGTTAAGGAACACAGTGCAAACATCTCTCTGGCAATGCATGATGTGACAACTGTGGGGGTGTGTAAAGTGGAGACGATGATGTAGGAGTTGTCAATGAAAATACAGACTTCTTATCCTTGTAAAAAAAAAGAAAAAAAAGGATCAAACACTGTAAGAAAATAAATAAAACCTGCTTGCTCTTATTCATTCCACGTGTAAGATGGTGTATGGACCATGAAAGGTGAAGAGTGCAGCAGGGAGGAAAGGTGGCTAACTGACTAAAGGAGATTCACACATCAGCTGCAGCCCTATTGAGGGGAGGGGGGGGGCATACCCTCATGACAGACAACAACTTTCCAGATGCCAGTATTGTAGAACTGGCATTGGTGCTTGAATGCCATGGTCAGCACTGGTGAGGTCACTTCCTGACGACAATGCTATATTCCACAGCGTGACCAACATGACAATATAATAGCACTGGTGCTTTGCACACGTGTTCATCACAACACAAAACTGACTGATTGATAGGCAAAGTTCTATACATTTTTTTTTTGGATTCAATAAAAAAATGCACATGCCACTGAATACCTAAAAAAGACTACAACCAAATGAAGCAAGCGGCTAGGATGACCAGCAGTGGTCTGAAACTATGATAGTTTACCCCCTCCCGTGCTGTTTGCTGTAAACCCTGATGTTATTCTCTCTCATGTACAGACAGCAGGAGAGTGGAGTGTTCAGTGCAGTGTGGTTGACCTGTGGCTACCCTTTGCTTACGTAACGTTAGCCGGCCGAGCTGACAGAGCAGATCAGAGAGGTTGCGTGCCCTTCTCCGCAGTCGGGTGACATTACAGCCACGGTTGCAGCAGGACGGGTTTTACCCACTGCTGTGCAGGCTCTCTCTCTCTCTCTCTCACACACACAGACACACACACACGCGCACAAACACAGAAGTGCCTGGCACAAGTGTACACACACACTCACACATATGCATCACAACCTTAATCTCTCCTCTCATCTCTCTAACAAGCACACACCCACTCCCAAGCACCCTCCCACACTCACGCATGTGTGCACACCAGCACACACACACACACACACACTCACGTTTTTTGTTCTTTCATAAACACACACATGGAAAAGCATGCAGGGCCCAGTGGACTACAGTGCACAAAAACACAGGGTGCAGACCTCTTCAGACCTCTAGAGATCTATTTAATCTCTCTCTCTACACTTGTTTTGAACACACACAAACCCACTCTGCCACTCTATGATAAACACACACACACACAGCTATTGCTGGACTCTCATCAGCACAGAGTGTACATGCTTTAGGAGCAAACCCCGGCTCCAGCAGCAGTAGTGGCCAGTGAGAAACAGTGGCGAGTGCGCCTTCTCAAATCTCCCGCTACGACTGCTCTTCGTCAGCCGGCAATCCGGCCAGCCCATCTAATCAAGCCGGCTCAGAGGAAGAGAAGAACTCTTTCCAGCTTCCTGCTGGTCCTATCCTGGGCATTAAAACCAGCACCAGCACTGAACACATGCCATGACAGAGAGCAAAACACCAAGGCAGGAGACAAGCTTAGCGCACACATAGATGAGAGTGGGGTGGTGGGTCGGAGAACTCAGTGCAGTGCAGTGCAGTGCAGGCTAGGGGGATGGATGAATGAGCATTAAGGAGAAGGAGGAGCACAATATTTTCATATCAAGACTACCATATAGAGTTAGGGGAAAGAAAATAAAGAAAGACAATAAAAAAAGACTAAACATCATTAATAAAAAGATTAATAAAAGATTAACAAAAGTTAAAAAAAATAAGACATAAAAGAAAAAGAAAAGAAAAGCAGTCTGCACTAAACCTTGAATATGCATCACTTAAGAGAGATATAAGATGTGTGAGCATGACATGAGAACGTTAAAGTGTGTGACTAACACTAAGGGGCGTGTGTGTGTTTAGGACATGTGAGAAGGAGAGAGTGCAGTACACGCAGAGCATCCTACAGGGGTGTGTGTGTGTGTGTGTGTGTGTGTGTCAAATGTCTGCTGATGGAATACTTGTGTAAGGTGCACTGGGTTGGTGTGAAATGTGAGATGGAGGTTGGTTGGACTACGATGAGGAACTCAATACACAGCGAACTGTGTGTGCTAGCACAGTTTCTGACTGTTTGTCTTTCTTTAAAAGAAACAAAAAATATATGAATTCAATATCACAAGAGGCTTTGATGTCCCATAAGAAATATTCCTGTATATTACTTAAACCCTGTAATGACTCTTCAATTTTCAAATACACAATTACAAAACATTAAGAAAGCCTAAACTCAATGTCTAAATGTATATCTAAAAAAACTACTATGCAATGCAAAACTAATGAAGGATGACAGCTGAAAACCAAATCTCTAAACCACATACACACACACACACACACAAACACACAAACACTGAAACAGGCCCTCAGGGACCCTTTCAGTTTCATTTTGTTTTCCGCTGTGATCACACCACAATGGAAACAAAACTTGGGAGGTATGCAAAAAAATAATAATAGAAAAAAAAAAAATATATACATAAATAAAAATACTGAAATAAACCTAATAAATAAACAAAAACATTGACATAAAAACACACATGGGGCAGGTTGTCATTAGTTGCACATTAGATATCAAAGAGGAGAAGCAGAGAGCCAAAAGTTGCATTGGCGCCTGTTGCTCCATGTTACTTACATGCAGATAGGCCGTGAGGAAGGGAACAGCATGAAAATGACAGGGGAGGGGAAGGATCATTGAAATGTTGGTCAGTAACAATACATCAGTTCAACACACAGAGAAAACAATTCAGCACAGTGTTAAACAAACAAACAAACAAACAAAACAAACAAGCACTGAAGCAAAGCTGCCAGGACATTGTTAATACAAACAAACAAAACTAATGTAAATAAAGTATTTAAATCAAAGCGTAACAAACATTGGTTCACAAGGGCAGGTATTGTTTCAACTTATTCAACTAAAGGGCTTGAAGATATAGAGATATGTAGAGATTAAACTCACTGGTTTCTATACGTTTCTATACATTGCACCATATATCTTGCTTTCAGACATGGCGAAAAGGTAAAGAATGTTCCAAATAAATGTTACTTGAATGGACCAGATAATACATTTTGTCAGCAAAGCCTCATACCGTCTGAAATCTAAAACCTTACACTTACAAACAATTCACTGTGGAATACTGTTCAAACTGGAAGAAAAGGCGTAACAGTGTATGACTGTGTTGCCCTTTACAAACACTGAATAAAGTGTTTCAAAAAAAAAAAACTAAATTCACCGTAAGTTGAAGAAGCACAGGTGGACTGAAGGCTATCGCTGACATTAAACTCAATGGGAACACTGCTAGGATACACAACAGAGATGATGTGTAAGTAATGGTGTCTGAAGAGGTTGGCACTTGCCTTTAGAAAATGAATTTTAAAAAACCCAGCTAATTAGATCCTGCTCTGGGCCTAAACCCTGCTGGAGAGCTCTTAGCCTGGGGCTCAAGTGGAGCGCCTTTCCAGAAAGAGGGCATAGGCAGCAGGCAGCCTCTAAAGCTCCTGCCCCCTCCATCTCCCAAGCTCCATCCCCTAAAGCTCTCCCTGGCTTTAGTGCACCCCTGCCAGGCCACAGATGTGCTGCCCCTTAATTCAGCTTCAAAACTCTCTGCTGCAGATGTAGCCGGCATGTGCAAACATCTTTCAGCGATTAAATTACAAAAAGGGGAATTGTCTCTGGTATAATCAAGACAACAAAAAAGCTATGGCTGTTTTTCTTTCCCTGCCCCTCCTCCTTTAGTCCCATTTTGTTCCAACGTTCCCCTTATTCACTCTCTATCCCCTCCTCTATTCTCTCTCTCTCTCTTTCTCTCCTCTAATCAGATACAGTAATGTGGGCCACAGAGCTCAGGCCGGATTACTGCTGATCTGCACTGCACTGCCTGTATGGCAAAGGGGCAGACCTCATCACAGATTAATTGCCCTTCCCTGTGTGTGTGTGTAAGTGTATGTGTGTGTGAGTGTGTGTGTGTCCTTGAGTGAGAGGGGGGACAAGAGAAACTGAGGGAGCTTGTGCATGTGTACATTGCAGTCTCCCTGCTTTGTATGTGCAGTCAGTCAATCACTCTCTCTCTCTCTCTCTCTCACACACACACACACACACACACACTGGAAGATGCCATGTCACTGTTGCCTAGTCTCCATGGGCAGTCAAGAGTCAAATCTAGGCTGCTTGAGGCCTCCATGTCTACAGGGCTCAGTCGCACCAGCGTTACATAGATCAAATTAATATGAGATTGGCTGCAGAACTGGGCTAGTGGATGCTATCTGGGTATGCTTATAATGAATGTGATTATAATTCAAAGGGGCTCAGAATTATTTAACCTACTTTTAAAGCTTTGGTTATGTGACCACTAATTAAATAACATTGCAGACAAAGTGACACAGATCCATTGTTAAACCTTTCAGATCACTGTTCCTAGGACATGAAATCATGATTCCCAAAACGGTCAAGAGAAGGCGGCTGTCAGTGCCTCCTGGCTCACCCCCTGTAGTCACTCTTGACTACTTTGAAGTAATCAATGGCCTGGGGAGCTTTAACAGTCATGCTTTGACAAAAGCCAACAGAAGCCTTTAGGCCTCTCAAAGGTATTTAGTTACTGAAGAGCTCAGCCAGAGCGCCACACCATCGACTGCCTTCAAACCACCGGCAGAACATCACCCTTGCCTTAGTGCCTCAGCGTGCACACATGGGTGTGAAAACGAAAAAGGTTTGTAATGAACTGTATTTTTTTAGTCATTCTCTTTAAAGTGGTGAACACTTTTGACAGACACTCAGTGGCTGGGTGCCCACAATGAGTTTTTGGTTTCTTGTTTTATTTTTTTTTCTCTCCCTTGGCAGCATGGTGATCTGAGGGGTGCGATATGCAACCCATTTCACACATTTAAACCCACTTGCCCATACACTTCTCCCTGGGGTGAGTGTGGTCTCTGGTTGAGAGAGTTAGAGTGTGCAGAGCTGTGTTTTTTTTCCTGGTTGGGGGGCGAGGGGTGACTGGTGACCTGTGCTGAAGGTCAGAGCAGGTGGAACAGTTTGAGCGGGGATGGGGGTTGGGGGTGGATTTAGACCTTGAGGGTAGGGGAGGACTTAAGAGCTGGGGTGAGGGAGTGAGGAGGCGCGCACACACACACACACACACACACGTGTGTATGTGTGTGTGTGTGTGGGGGGGACTGGTGGTCTGCCGGTAATCGCCGCGACTCACTTCCTGAGCTGGCTGTGCAGCGTCAGACACCCGACTCTGCAGCGACAGCCAGACGCGTCAGGTTGAGAGCTCAGGTGTCGCTGCACTGCACTGCAACGCGTCGCAGTACTCGGATGACACCACAAGGCAGAAAAACGACCCCACTCAGCTCATGTGTCAGGGCCCAGGTGGTTCTGTGCCAGCCAGGAATGATAAAACGGACACAACCATGTGGTCTGCAGGTAGCAAATAAAGTCCTGACGGGTCCTGCTTCACGAACACACGTGAGCTTGCTGTGCACACTGTGCTATGCCTGTGGCCTTTAGCTGCTTTGACAGACTAAATGTCAACAGCTACTAGTGTCTGAGGACTTTTATCAACATCCCCCCAGAGCACTGACCTCTGATGTCCTTAGGCCATTATGGGCAGAGCTGTGTTGTATTATGGTGCACAGACAAACACACATACACCTGTCATAAACGCATAACCCAGGTACGTTGGCTATTTGTAGAATAGTCAGGTGCCTGGGTCACATGACGCAGACCACAGGGGCCCAGCTACCTGGTCCACCTTGCCCCAGCCAAGAAATGGCCTCCTAGCTATGCTAACCCACAGCTGCTGGCTACTGTGTAGCACACGTTCCATTAGCATGCTTAGCAGTCAGAGAGAGGCTACACTTGCGATGGCTAATTAGCCCTGGATCAGGGTGTGCCACAAGTGAAGAGTCAGCCGTGGCATTAAAACGCTAGTGCTCAGAACACGATGTGTTAATGATATTTATGGTTTGGCTGCCATCGGATTCACTTTCCCTAGAATCCCTGGAGGTGTGTCAGGAGTAGTTAATAAAATCATGTCACATGCACGAATCCCTCAGCACTATCCATGAAACAAATAGACCATCTAGAATGATCTTTTCTCTGGCTGTGTAAAGCTTTGAGACATTTAAATGACCTGAGACACATTCTGACTATAGGTTCAACATGAACCCTTTCCATCTACTACGGCTGCTATCTAGTAATAGTAGTAGTCTGCCATCGAGTGAGCACTGTGTGTTATTACTGAAACGTTCTCCAGTGTATCCTTGACGATCCTGTGAAAAGTAACAGTATGATGGCTAAAGATGAGGGTTCAGAGTGTACTGACTATGCTAGTGAACCCAGAGGGCCCTCTCATTGGCTTCCTCGTTCATCACACTTGATAGCCTTTGGCTCTCTCCAACGTGTGAATACTGCCCGCAGAGAGCGAGCGCAAGTGTGTCAGAGAGAGAGAGAGAGAGAGAGGGAGAGAGAAAGAGAAAAAGAGAGAGCACAAGTGGAGTGAGGATGAGGATCAGCGGTAGAGTGCTAAGTCTGCCGCTTTACCCAGCCATGCCCTTGGCTGACTCCACACTGCCAGCATGTTAACCAGGGCCTCTAGCTGGCTGGGACTGGGAGAAGGAGGGAGGGAGGAACGGAGGGTGGTAGGGGGTTTGAGGGGAGGACAGGGCTGAAGGAGAGGCCCTGTCAGTCCTTTGGGGGGGTCTGGCTCCTTACCTGCGTTGTGCTTTGCTAAGTACTTGTCTTTGTACTGCTTCTTCTTCTTGCCAAACCAGGTACAACTGGCCTGCTGCTCCTGTTTGGTCTTCTCCATCGCTATACAAGCAACCCGCCTGAAAGACAGGCAAAGCCGTGGGAAAGAAAAGCACAGGAATGATGACGGATAACAACAAAAGCTGTGACTCATGCCCCTCTTCCATTTTGTGGCGAATAAATTAGCCCAGTATAACCCTGAGCATGAATAACATGACATTCATAGTTCACTGCCTATAATTGCACTTGACTGGAAACATGCACTGAACTTGGCAAATGGAACTTAACCTAGAAAATGATGGACAGTTTTTGCTTAGCTGAGTCTGTAATAATCTCATCCCCAGTCAGTCCATTCTTAGACCTTTGAATGTCAAACATTTTTCCTGTGCCTCCTGAAGAACATTCACCACAACACTGCCAGTCTATAAGCAAGTATATATACAGCGTATTCCCACAATAGGATCTAAAGTTTCTTCATGTCTCCCCGTTGCTTTAATTAGCTTCAAAAGTCTACATCTTTTTAGCTCCATCAGCCCTACATTTGAGGTCTGCTTACTAATTACCTCTAATTACAAGCGATGGTTATTTACATTCAAATTTACATGTATGCATTTAGCAGATACTTTTGTCATTTTTTGTCAATTACTTCAGAGCCAATCTCCCCTAGAGGAACCTAAGTTAAGTGGTTAAGTGCCGGTGGAAGTTGGCAGTTTCGAACCCACAGTGTTCAGGCTACCAGTATGCTAGCCAGTTTTCGCTATGCTAACACTGCTCCGTTATAGATTTTTTATCACCAGCAAGAGTAGGCCAAGTCCACTGCCCCACTTGTCCAATCCACCCAGCTGAGCTCTGCTCTGGACTCACCACTCCTGAAGCTCGGGCGAGGGGATGAGGCCGGCCGTGCCGTTCTTGGTGTTCTCCAGGCGACCCTGCCACCAGTTGTGATCGTCCTTGCTGATGATCTGGATGATGTCGCCCACGCGGAAACGGATGCCGGCCTCCTTGCAAGGAATGAGCTCGTCCTTGGACGGGTCGTATTCGAACTGCGCCCGCACGTAGATCTGAGGGGTCAGAGTGTCGGTGGTCAGTTAGGGTGCCCGACGATCGATTCACAGCAAAGGCAGAAGTGAGTTAAAAGTTAGAGGCCACAGAATGGGAGCTCAGCACAGAGGAGAGGGAACGAGAGAAGAGGAGAGAGAAAAGAGTGAGAGACAGAAGAGAGTTGAAAGAGGAAGAAAAAAAATAACACCAGTAGTAAACACACTAAAAACACTCAGTTCCTCAGAAAAAAGGGAAAGCAGTCCTATCTACTGCTTTGATGGACGGATGACACAGTTGATGACAACATGCTTGACAAAAGTAACAAATCCAGAGTGTGTGTGGTGTGTGTGTGGTGTGTGTGTGTGGTGTGTGTGTGTGTGTGTGTGAGAAGAGAGAGTGAAAGAGAGAAAGGGAGTGTGTGTGGGTGTTTGTAACAGACTTTGCACACACTCTATGTGTGTGTGTAAGTGTGTATGAGAGAGAGAGAGAGAGAAAGGGAATGGGTCTGGGTGTTTGTAACAGAGTTTGCTCACACTCTATGTGTATGTAGTGTGTGTGTGTGTGTGTGTGAGGAGAGAGAGAGAGAGAGAGAAAAAGGGAAGCGGAGACAGAGAGAGCGTGAGGCATGAGGTGGCAAGACTGTTGGCAGACGGACGACTGGTACATGAAGCTAAATCGAGACATGCCACACCGGGAGCCAACCTGCTGGTGAGCGAGCATACGCACACACACACACACACACACACACACACACACTCTAACACTCTCTTTCTCTCTCTCCACCGCACACACACACACACACACACACACTCTAACACTCTCTTTCTCTCTCTCCACCGCAAACACACAGACACACACACACAATCACACAGAGAGACAGTATGGAGCAGCAGCATGTGGGGCATCCCACTGCACGGTTGCCATGTTTGACAGAGGAGCGTGTGTGTGTTGCCAGTGTTGGGGTGGGGAAAGAGTGGTGTGTGGCTTAAGGGAGCGGAAAAATAAAATGTTCGCAACTGCTCACAAATGATGTCCGAGGGACTATTTCAGAGAGTGGGGGGTGTGGGGGAGTGGGGGGGTGTGCGGGTGTAGACCTGATGGATGACGCTGCTTAACCATCATGCCTTAGCGAGAAAGCTTTCTTTAGCATGTATGTTATTATCTTTGGTCCCTATAGGTAACCAAGTGATGGGAGAGGGGGGGGTAGGAACAGATGTGCATTTCTAGAAGGCAGCAGTGTCATGGGGAGACCAGGGATTCAGTTTCATCATCATCATCATCATCATCATCATCACCAACGATCATCATCCCTCGTGGGAGCGCAGTTTCCGTGCTGTGTTGTTAGTCTTACCTTGACAGACATTTTATCCTTGATTGCAGGGGGGGGTCTGGCGATCTAGGATTTGAGAGCAGCATACACATCATGCAGTAAAAGTGGACGAGTACTTGTTTGCTTGTTTTGAATTTTTTTTTTTTTTGCATGGGGGCACATGGTGAACAGCGACACTAACAAGTGAATGGTGGTGGATGGTAGAGATGGTAGAGATTCTAACGAAAGCACTACTACTTCTACTACGGTGATGGCCAGAGATGTGCAGAGATTGGTTGGGCTGAACAGACAGACAGACAGACACAGAGACACGAAGATGGATGCCGGAGTCAAACACACGAGTGTATCGAGGCCGGATCTCTTTGGAGGATGTGGTCACGGTGCATGGCAGTTGTCTTTGTTATGCTCCGGTTTGCCTTCGCAGTGATGTAATGGCAACTGGGACCAAGACTGAAGCTAAGTGGGACAGAGGTGGGCAAGAGTGCCCTCTGTTGGTGCCTTGCTAACCATTGCATAGGCGTCCTAAAACATGCCTGCTAGAAAATGAAGACTATATAATATGACCCCAAAGGAATGCTCTTTGCATGTGCAGAAGGCAGCTAGTTACTGAATGACAGAAATGTCTCTATGACACCTGATGCTACAAGCAGGTGGACTTTAAAAAGGTAAACATAACATGGCTGACTGCAGTTGGGCCACCATGTCATGCACAAGGAGCATTCCTTTGGAAATGGAAATGGCAATCTTGAGAGACTGAGAGTATACAAATAAGTTAAAAATCACTCACACGGTGCGATTCACATAAACAGTACTGACAGGTAGTCAGGCAAGGAGTGAGGTAGATTTTTTTTTTTGTATGTTTTCCCTTTGTCCTTTCTCTTCTTTGATGCACAACACATTCAGTGCCATACCAGCAAAGCAGCGGTGCCATTTCCCCTTTTCTGCCCAAACTCCCTTCCTCCACTCCACCCCCCCTTCCCTAGCCCTTCACTGTTCGTGCCAAACGAGACGTTTTCACGCTTCTTTGCGTTAAACGGCTTACGGCCTTTTTTTTCCCCCCTCTCTCTGATGGCGAGTGCACATATGTCTTCTGACACGTGAGGGGCACACGTTAGAGGTGGAGCATGAGATCAAAGCGGGGGCCACACATCACTCTGGACCCCACACTGTTGAAGTGGAGGGAGGGGAGGTGCGCGGGGGGGGGGGCTTGGGGGGGGGGGGGGGGGTGAGGGTGGGGGTGGGGGGGGGGGGGGGAAGTGGATGGGGGAGGGATAGTTACAGATAGACATTTTGGTGGCTTTGTGACACTGGTTCCATTCCTTAGCAAAGCTGAAAACTTCACACTGAGGACAGATTGCTACCTTTGTGAATGTTTCCCAACATGACATATTTACCCAACATGGTGTAATGACAGGAAAACAAAGGTTTGCTAATGACTAAAAGAAAAAAAAAAAAAAAGTTCAGCGTATTTGGAGCTAGCAGCCACAGACTGATTTATTGGCTGTGCAGCAAAGCGCTGGAAGGTGTTTTCACTTGAGATGCAAATAGGTGTGCTATTAGAGTCGATAAGCCATCTGTCCTCATGGTTTATCAACAGCATTCGTAATGAAGGGAGACCAGTGAGGAGGTCACTGATGTGGACGAGTTAGTAAGTAAAGAGTGTGTGTCCATGAAAGAAGTTAAACAGACTCCACAGGTGTACGAATTTGTTCTCTCACACACACACACAGACACAAACAAATACACACACACACACACAAAGTCAGTTCATCCAATTTCTTCCTGTTTCACACGCACACACACACACACACATACATACATATACATCCATATGTGTACAAATGGAGAAGTATAATGGAGACAAACTAAACAAATATATATATATTTTGTTGACAATCACACACTCACACACACACACACACACACACACACACACACAAGTGCTGAATGGGTTAAGCGGCTACATGGTGCTCTATGAAGTGAAGGAAGAATAAGGAGGAGGGGGGTAAAGGGAGGGGTGTGTGAGAATGAAGCTTGTTATTCACCTGTCGTCCTTTGGCCTGGATGGTTGACGGCAGGTCCTGCAAAAGTAAAGCCCAGTAGTGTGAGAGATATTAACTCCCTGGGGGGAGGGAGGGGAGGAAGTAGGGGGGCGGGAGTAAGCAAGGGCAGGGGTTGGGTGGGTTAAGGGCTCACCACAAACACAAATCATACGATACACACACTCAACAGGAGAAAATATAATAAAAAAAGCTGACGTGAAAAAAAAAAAAAAAAATTAAAAGAGATATCATCACTTTGGAGGGCTGAACAGAAAACACCTGACAGACGGGTCAGGGAGGAAGGGAGGATTATGACTGGTTGTGAGAATGCTGTTAACGTTAACGTTAACACCGAGCAGAGTTAAAGAACAAAGAGTCCTTGCTGATGAGAGTGTCAGTTTCAGCATTTAAACAAACAAAAACAAAAACAAAAGGAGAAGCAGGAAGTGAGCAAAGAACAAGCAGAGACACCTCACAGTTATCATCACCACCGCCACCACCACCACCACAGCACACCAACACTCAGGGAGAAAGGGAGGAGGATTAGGAATGGACCAAGGCCACTCTCTCTCTCGCCCCAGGAAGTGGGCCCCCGCCTCCTTCCCGAGAGGTCGGGGGGTTTCCAGAGGTGCCAGACTGCTGGGCCACATCCACGCAGGGGCCTCCCCTCATGCAGCCAGTGGGGGCTGGGGAGGTGCCTGGTATAATGCACAGCTCCACCACTACTAATCAGGCATGCTGCACACAAGGCAAGCTGCAGGATGTGAAGTGAAACCTTGTGTGTGTGTGTGCGTGTGTGTGTGTGTTTGTGTTTCTCTGTCTCTGTGATGCAAGATTTGTAAAGACTGCAAGAAACTGCAAAAAAAACTGCAAAAAAAATCCCTGTGAGAGTTTGCAAGAGAGGTCAGAAACGAACGAAAGATAGAGATCACATTTCAAAAAGAAAAAAAAAAAGTGAGCAAAGACAGACAGAGCGAAGAATGACACGTAGAGAAGCAGAGAGTGTGTGCGTATAGACCTGCGCAGACAAGTGGTTGCACAAGGATCACAGCGAACTGAGCACACCAATTTGAAAACGGAGATAGCGGAAACTAGGCTACGGTCAAACATCCGCCTCAACCAGCACGGATGGTAAAGAGTGGTTTGATGGTGCGAGGAGGGGAAAGGGGGGAATTTCAATGACTTACAAACACTAACTCATATACTGAAAAAGCTCGAGCGCAAAGAGAACAACAAAAACAGCAAAAAAAATAAAAATAAAATAATAATAATAAGAAGAACAAAACAATAACAAAAACAAATAACAAACAACAACAATAAACACTGAATCATCAAGCTAATACTGTAATACTATCTCCCAATGGCAAGAGAAATTATGAGGTAACATCACTGGAATTGTGTGTGGGGGAAGGGGAGGCAGGTGAGGGGTCAAATCAAAACATGACAGGTCATAACGGACAACATCGGCAGAGTGTGTGTGGAAGGGGTGAGGGGTTGGGGGCATAACGGGTGTTTAGGGAGAGAGACCTTACCAAGATAGAACTGTTTACGCTGGCGTGACCATTGGCTGGGGACTGTCGGGAGGTGGAGGGGGACTCTCTCTGCAATAAGACACACAGGTCAGCCACACACAGTATCCAGAGCACAGGAAGAAGAGGACAGCCCAGCTACGGCAACACGGGAGGGACATTTAGTCGTCAGCCGGGTGTGTGGCAGTAGGTGGGAGCAGTACAGCCTAGGGTGAGGGGCAGGGGGAAAGGGGGGGGGGGGGTGTGGAGCGGAATCTTGGTCGTCATAGCGAGAGTGTGGAATACGAGTAGGCAAAAAGGCCTCCACAGAGCGAGGTCAATGTGATAACTGATAACTGACTGCAGGACTTTCTAAGGAGTCTCCACTGACTGCTACTACACCTTGGCGAGGACAGTCAGTCCCGTGATCTTACTGCACTTCTCAATGAGACCACAGGGAGGTGCTGCAGTCTAGAACTGACTTATCTGGTGCCACAGGATCAATAATCACATCCTAAGACTGAGAAACAGCACAGTAGAAACACATTTTAGTAACGGGGCCATTCCGTGGCATCCTCTCCAGCAAACAGAATCTTCCGGAAGACAACTTGTTACTGGCGGCTGGAGGTTCTTGAGTAGGTTCTAAGTCAATTGTGTTGGGCAGCGGGGGTAAGGACATGGGTTCCTGCGGTTCCGGTATCTTGGTTGTGAAATTGGTGTGCGGCGCCACAGCGCAGCCAAAAAAGCCCCGGCAGGGAGCATCTCAGGAGGAAGCGTTTACACACACAGCCACCAAACAGGCAGTTAGTGACACACACACACATACACGCACACACACACATTTGCATAATCCCACACCTGTACACGCATGCACACACACTCACACAGAGAGATTTCCACACAACTTTCACAACCCATCAAGTCATGGTGTCACACAGTACATTCAGTATCACAGGCGATAACGCTAGAAATACATTGTGTGGATATTTGCATATGTGAGGCTTTGTGTGTGCAATCCATCACTGTCAGTCTGTGTGTTTAATCTCTATACTGTGTGTCTGTATGTACATCGTACGTGTTTGTGGATGACATACAATGCAGATTTAAAGACGCTTTACCTCACAGGACGAGGACTGTGTACGGTAACTTGGCACGATCTTAAAGGTGATGCTCCCCCTCATTTCCCTCTGTAGACATAGAAACATAGCAGTGAGAGGAGAGAATGAGGGAGATGTCAGGAGAGAGGAGAGGAGAAGAGAAGAGAAGAGAAGAGAAGAGAAGAGAAGAGAAGAGAAGAGAAGAGAAGAGAAGAGAAGGAGAAGGACAAGAGGAGGGAGGGGGAAGAGGGGAGAAGAGTGGAAGAGAGGAAAAGAGAGGGGAGTACAGTCATTTCCCGAACATAAGCCGCGCTATGTATAAACCTCAGGACAGTGTTTTAGGCAAACTAAAAAACTAAACCATGTATTGACCTCACCCTTGTATTAACCTCACACCATTAACCTCAGTTTACTAAACACTACCTACTGAATCACAATCAGATCAGATCAAGTAGAATGATGAAAAGACATGCAATCTTGTATATACCCCTCACCCATGTATTAACCTCATAGATGGAGGAATTTTGCAAAACCAATGTATTAACCTCAGTTAATAATCAGGAAATGACGGTAAGGAAGGGCAGAGGAAAGCAAGGAGAGAGGAGGAGAGAAAAGGGAAAGAAGAGGAGAGGAGGAGAGGAAAGGAAAAGATGGAGGCCAGAGGAAAAAAAATTAGGGAGTAGAGAGATGGAGGAGAGGGAAGGAGAACAGGAAGCCCGTTTACACTCACCAGCATCTTCTGCAGCTGCTCCACAGTCTGGTTGGCCACACTGATGCCGTTGATTTCCCGGATCTCATCTCCAACATGCAACGTTCCTGAAGAACAAGAGAAAGTTCCAGAACACATCGGTTAGATCAGCACTCCACTGTTAGAGCAATAACATCAACTGATACTGCTACAACTGCCATTATTACTAGTACTGCTAGATGATTGGTTCTCAAACTGGGGTCCGGGGACCCCCAAGGGTGACAACGGATTGCCAGGGGGTCCATGAAAAACTTTGCTACAAAATAGTATCTAACATCTCACTGAACTAATGGATATAAGCCTGTAAGGTCAAATTTGTGTTGCGACAGTGAGGGGTCCTTGGAATTTTTACTACTACTCCATGAGGGGTCTCCCAGGTCCAATAAAGTTTGAGAACCCCTGCGCTAGAGCAACGACATTGACTAATGCTGCAAAAATCGCTAATGCCACTGCTACTACAACTAATGCTAATCTGTTTCTAAATAAAAAGGTAGTGGTGGCTGGGGGGACCGAAGTCAGCGACTGGTCGGTTTGCTGTCGTGTATTTAGAACGGGAGTTATGATTTCCGTAGAAATGGAAATGCTTGTAGCTGCAAGTCAGTCTCTGTGTTATGCATGATCTGAGATTAGTCTTAACCAAGCAAACATCCACTTTTGGCTGCTTTTCTGGGAAATGACTTGTGCCCACAGGTGTGTGAGGCTCGCATTCAAAGAGAAGCCCTGCTACAAAGCCATGGGTTAGTGTCACAGCTTATTCTGGCTTTCCAACTTGGACTGTGTGTGTATGTGTGTGTCCATATGAATATGAATGTGTATGTATGTCTGTGAGTATGAGAGAGAGGAAAGTGTTCATCTGTGTGTGTGTGTTTGTGTGTGTGCATCTTCATGCATTAGAATGTGTGTAGCTGTAATTGACTGGGTGTGAGTGTGCATATGTATGTGTGTGAGTCTTTTCTGTTTTGTCCGACTTGCCTGATGGTGACCTCAGCTATACGAGTCACAAGAGGTGGCCCTGGTGATATCGCTCAACTGCGTTCTTTACATGAAGCTGTGTCAATTCACAGTTACGTGTCAGGAATACTTGGCTGTCTGTGTGTGTGTGTGTGTGTGTGTGTGTGTGTGTGTGTATATATGTGAGTGTGTGTGTGTGTATATATGTGAGTGAGAGTGTGTGTGTGTCTGTGTATACATGTGATTGTGTGTGTGTGGGTGTGGGCGTGTGTATATGTGAGTGAAGGTGTGTGTGTGTGTGACAGAGGGTGGTGATGGTGGTGGTGGTGAGGAGCTTGAAAAGCATGTGTATGTTTCCAGGGAAATTCAGAAAGTGTTTGGTAATGTGACTTCTGGTATACATAAGCTGAAAAAGTCTGTGTGTGTGTGTGTGTGTTATTATACGAGCATGGGAGTATGTGAATCCACAAGATGACTACAACACACCACAGTGTTACTACCACAGCACTGTTAAGTTCTGTGTAACTGACGCTGCTTCTAATACAGGCTGCCCAGACAGACAGGCGGGCTGAACCCACTTTTGCTCTCCGCCCTGCAGACGCCAACCTCCATCCTGCCACTCAACCCAGGGGCGGGTGTCCCATGGGCCTGCCTGATATGTGCCTCGTGGCTGGGATGGGGACGCTGGAGGGGGGCTGGCTGCGGTCGCTCTGGGCCATACGCTGGTGGTTTGGGTGGCCTGCTCTGAGACTTGTGTCAGAATAGAAAACAGGAGACGAGAGGCGGCGGGGACGCTGTGGTGGCTGTGTCTTTTAAGGATACTGGTGTGTGCTGGGTCATTTTGTACATGTGTTTTTGTTATGTAAAAGGCTTTTTAAACACACACACACACACACACACAAACACAAACACACAGGACTCAGACACTACTTATAAAATTGCTACTTTCAATTCCAATCTACATTCAGTTCTCTATTTGATCTTCATATCTTCTTTTTTTAGAATCTTTATACGATTACATTTCTATCTGCCGGTTATGAAATGTGCCATTGTACCCATATACTGTAAGCACATTTGCCTTGCTTTGTCTGTTCCTGCAGAGGAGGTTTATCAGCTCAACGTGCCACCCCAGTGCTCAGGCATACAGACGACCTCAGCAGTGCAACAACTCAACTCTGTCACACACTCCACACTGAGCTCTAGACAACAGATGATTTGGTGTGTATATGTGTGTGTGTCTGTGTGTGGTATGAGGATGTGCTTTTGATATGCTTTTTTTGGACTAGGAGTTAAATGAGGACAGAGTGCTGGTCTGTGATCATATGAGGTCAAATAGAATACACGCTGTCTGTTTCCACAATGAGAGCAATGGAGAAGCCATGGAGAAGCTGTTTCCAGAATGAGAGCAATGGAGACAGTGCTTGTATGGCTTGTATTTTGCATTGGTGGGCCTTAAGGTTTCCTGTACCAGGTGGTCTGAGGCTAGACTTCTGGTTGATGCTACAGCAAAGTTCTTCAAGTTTAGTGTCTGCTGAATGTGCATCTGTGAGAGTGTGTCTAAGTGTTAGTGTGTGCTTGTGTGTATGCACTCGGTGCACGTAGCACACGTGCGCACGTGCATATGTGTGTGTGTGTGTTTCTGGTTAAAGGCATAAGTTTTCAGAAGCTGTTTGTGGCTAGGGTTGTCGTTCACTGAAGTAAACACTGGTGACTGATTGGTGTACAAATGTGGCAATGCATGCAAAAGCACCTAATATTATGCAAGTCAGCGGTTAACACGAATGTCTTCATCAATATAAATATCTGTAAGTGTGTCTTACATGTTCTGCTTTGATATGTGCATTGAGGTGAATGATTGCTACCTCGTCTAAATATCTACATGTGTGTCTTACATGTTCTGTTTTGATGTGCTTGTGTAAATCTGCGCGTTGATGTGTGTTTGTATATTCGTGCTTTGATGTGTGTGTGTATATTTGTGCGTTGATGCGTTTGCGTGTATTCATGTGTTGATGTGTGTGTGTATATTTGTGCGTTGATGGGTATGATTTCTACCTTGTCTGTGGATCATGCCTCCGTGCATTATTCGGGCCACAATGCAGTGGTTGAGGTCGTTCATCTTCAGCGTGATGCCCTGCAGAGGACACAACGGTCTGAATGACATACATGCACAACACACACAACCATGCATGCACACACAACACAAACACCAACCAACGCACACTACAGAGCCTGTTCCTTTTTAACCTTTCTTTAACCAGCGGTGCCATTATCTATTGTTGTGTTTGTGTCTGTTCGTGTGTGCACATGTTACTGCAATGCATGTGTGTGCACAGGAGTTCGTGTTCGTGCAAACATCTGATAAGCTTTTGTGAAAGCCACCCTGTTTTGGGAGGCCACATTGCAACCCCACCAGTAGCGCATTAGTCAGTTACAGAGGCAGCCGATGCAATTCAGCACGGGAGCTAATAGCAGGAAGCACGTAGGCCACAGATGTGAGTTTGTGGTGGTTTGTGTGTGTGTGTGTGTGTGTCTAAAAAATATATGTGTAGGGGAAGCCTTTTTGCGCTGCTCATGTTTGTTTCCGAAACATTTCTTGCCTCTTGCCTATTAACACTACAGCTGACAGGAGAGACACACCCTGTGGATGTGTGAAGCTCTTATAGTAGCAAGCAGCCTCTTAACAAATAACAGGATATGTTGCTTTGCATAGATGGAATGTTTTACATCTATATCATATGCTGTATATGCAAAAGATGGACAATAAGGATTCAGGAAGATGCTGAACATTCCTTGTTGCTGTGAGTGTGTGTGAGTGAGTGAGTGAGTGAGAGAGAGAGAGTATGTATGCATATATGGTGTATGTGTATGTCTGATCAAGTGCACGTTTGAGCGGGCATACTGTGTGTGTGTGTGTGTGTGTGTGTGTGTGTGTGTGTGTGTGTGTGTGTGTGTATGGTGTATGTGTACGTCTGATCACGAGCACGTTTGAGCGGGCGTACTGTGTGTGTGTGTGTGTGTGTGTGTGTGTGTGTGTGTGTGTATATATGGTGTATGTGTATGTCTGATCAAGAGCACGTTTGAGTGGGCGTACTGTGTGTGAGTGTGTTTGTGTCTGTGGGTTTTTTGTCCTCACCATGGGCTCGTCAGTGTTCTTCTGAAACTGGACAAGGCGCACACGTGTGACGTTCTCCAGGTCCATGTCTCCGTTGGTGCTCTCAGGGGAGTCTCCGTTCAGGTAGGGCGAGGTGGGGGGAGGAGTGACCCTCAGGGCCTCGTCGCTGTATACTTCGTGAGCCACAACGTCATGGGTTTGAAGCAAGGCCTGAGATAGACGATAGATAGGTAGGTAGATAAATAGATAGCAGACAAAAAAGATAGATAGATAGACAGATAGATAGATAGATAGATAGAGAGGGTGATAGAGGGAGAGCATTATTAAGCATTACAACATTAAACCCTTAAGGTTGGACAACCCAACAGTCTTCCTTCATGACAGTTACGCTGAGTATCCAGTCATTTGCACACAACTTATCAAACAGTCGATGCATCACTAACCACTAACTCAGACCTCGCTAGTGAATGTCAGCACAGGAAAAGCGTGTGGCTTCATACCTCCGTTTGACTATTCATTTGCACCCACTTCACCTAGTTTAAAGTGCAAGCATTTTAGGTCAAACACACACACACACACACACACACACACACACACACTCACATACAGGGAGAAGCACACATGCCTGAAGAGGGACAGGTTTTAAAAAATGTTAAACTTGGGCAATTCCTCCACAAGAAGTGAAGTGGGCTTTGCCCTACCCAACAACCCCCCAAATACCAGCAGCGCTTCGGACGAACTGTGGAGGACCACTCCAGACCCCTCTCTTACACACACACACACACACACACGTACACACACAGAACTCACAGGGAGAAGGGAGGAGGCCTGACAGTGGAGTAAACTAGAATTAGCGTCTGGGAACAAATAGAAATGATAAACTCACAAAAACACAAAGCCACAAACCTATGCGGCTTCACAGGGTGGGGAACAGGGCAGAAATAACATACTTGCTCTTTGCATATTCACACACACAGAGGAATGCATGTTGCTCTTCTCTCTCTCTCTCTCTCTCTCACACACACGCACGGCAGTACTCAAATGTGAGTGTGTTTGAGGTGAAGAGTGCAGCAGTGCTCAACAGGTGCTCTTAGGTCTCCCAAAAGAGACACATATGTAAACTCACTTCCCCTCACATCCTGCACACTTTAGAGAACACAGAGACAGGGGGGGGGGGGTGATGGATGAGAGAGAGAGGGAGAGAGAGAGGAAGAGGAGGAAGGAAAGAGAGGGGGAGAGAGAGAGGAAGAGGAGGGAGGAGAAAGAGAGGTGAACGGTCTGAGAGTGGGAGAGTGGGAGTTACAGAAGATGACGAAGAGAAAGAGATGGACCAGAGAGCTACAGGGAGATGGAAGAAAAATGAAAGAGCAACGAGCTAGACAGAGACAAACAGAGACAAACAGAGAGAGAGAGAGAGAGACTTCTATTTCTGGCGGTGGTCCTGTGTCTCTTGCCTGTGGAGAGGGGAGCAACATTCAGACTGGGCTAATGAGAGGGTCATGGGGTAGCCTGCACTGCACAACACACTGCTCTCTAATCCCCCGTCAGTCAGGGCCTCAGACACACACACACACACACACACACACACACACACACACACACACACACACCCCTCAGCTTTCAGCTAAAACAAAACATTACTGTGAACAACACACCCAAACATATGCAAACATTCACACAGGCTGGATTTACACACATTTACAGTTTCACACACACACATTTAGAACACACACACACACTCACACACATACTCTCTCACGCATGCACACACACACACACACACACACTTGGAGATCTATAAGACCCATGACCCATGTTCTGAGCACACTTGAAGAACTCAAAGAGCTGAGATGAAAAAGATGAGAGGCAGACCAGGGCTGGGGACTTGCGCTGATGCGCGCACACACACACACACACACAACAAAACACACAAAACCAAAAAAGGCTGAGAGGTAAGGGCTGAGGGGCAGGCCAGTGCTGGGATCTTCCACTGGAGCCCACATCAAAGAGTGGACAAGTCACACAGCCATCAGTGATCTATCACTACCGATGCAATCAATGACCTTTCAACTTCCTGACCTGCATTCACACACTAAGACAATCATACACATATACACACACACACACACACACACAGAAAAGCAGTAGTGTGTGTATGTCAAAGACAGGAAAGCAGTTGCACAGATATTTCAACCATATTTACAACCTGGCACACACACATACGCACACATAAGTTCATATCCCTAGCATGTGAACACACACACACACACACACACACACACACACACACACACACACACACAAGCATGCGCACGCACCCCTCCTACCCCAATCTTAAAGGGGTGGAGTTGAAACCTGGGCCCCAGACATGTCCAGCTCCAGCAGTCCCTCCCTCCCCCTGCTCTGCACATTTCCCCTCTGTCTTCCAAGTTCACTGCACCAAAATAACTCCAATCAGCATCCACATTAAGCCCCAGCCACACACACACACACACACACACACACACACACATCTAAAAACCGCCTCCTCAGTCAGTACCAGGAAAAGCCAGACAACTTCACTAACAACAGAGAGAGAAAGAGAGAGGGAGAGAGAGAGAGAGAGAAGGAAAGGGAGAGAGCAAGAGAGCGAGAGAGCGGAAGAAAGGGGTAGAAAAAAGACAAACACTGTTCCTTCTCACCAGTTTGACAGGCGGGTGGGTGAATGTGCGATAAAAAGGCGTCTACAGACGGAGAGTGAGAGAGAGAGAGAGAGACAGAGAGAGAGAGAAAGAAAGATAGAGAAAGTCTTGAGATCTGGTGGGTCCTCCTCTGACGATGAGAATGGCGGCCAAGCCAAGGACGGACTGGGAATTAAGCAGCCAGTACCTGACGGTGCCTCCCTCTCGTACACCCACTCACCCACCCCCTCACCCACACACACACACACACACACACACACACACACACACACAGAGTACCCCACTACCCTCCCACCCCCTCCTCTCCCCTTCTTTCTCCAAGTCTCCAGGTCCAGTTAGCTCTGTGGTGGCATGTGCTCAGATTGCACAAGCATGAGAAGGTGAGATCAACTCCTTGGCCCTGTTTCTAGCAGACACACACACACACACACACACACACACACACACACTTCTGTTACATGGTAGCATGTCCCCTCTGTTACATGGTAGCATGCTCACTTCTGAGAACTCTGGAACAGCTCCTTGCTTTGCCACTTCAGGCCTCTCCTTTCCAAAAACTATTTGTATTTGCGTTCCTCTTCTGTAGGACGACTGAATGATCCTGCCTGCCTCGCTGATTGTTGGCACACAGAACAAAACCTGATGTTCCTCCTGCCTCCTCCACGCGCGTCTGGGAACACGCAGCCATAAATCTGGTGCTGACAGATACTCAGCTTCATCTCCAGGTGGGAGGACGTATCAAGAATAAATTCACCTGGCATGAAGTATGAGATTTTTCCTCCAATTCAGTTACATTTATTTCAGGGCATATATTTGTTTTGTACAGTTTTATTTTTCTGGGAGTGTCGATTAAATCTAGTTCTCCCTCTCCTCCAACAAACAAAACAAACAATCTGAGTTTCATGAAAACCTCACCTCACCTCACCTCACTTTTCTCCTCCTCCCTTGCGATCTGAAATTCCTTTCTCATCCTGATAGGTCTATGGTGATGACTGAACACCACGGCCTCTCATTGCAATACACACTCATCAGCAGAACATTCACACACCTCTGTTCTCATCAATGTTACACTTATCTTATCTACACTTATTGATCAATCTGTCCACCCATTCTACCTTTTTGCTTAAATTGCCCAGCAATTTCTCCTAACGCTTGCCGCAACGTATAAAAAACGCTGGCCAGTGTTTCATGAAAAATAAAAACGACAAAAGCAAACAAAATGGCTCGATCGCACCTTGGTGACCTCATACTCGTACCCCAAACTTTATGAGCGCACGATGGTCACCTCGTACGACGATGGCGATAGATGAGATCGGCGGTGGGACACACAGGTGCACACACTCCAGCGCATGCTGCCCGCCAACTACAGCGCTCCCCTGTCCCCCAGCCCCCACCTCTACCCCCCAAAAACATCCCAATACTCTCTCTGTCACACCTCCCAAAGGCATTAACCAAACCCAAGGTTAACACATAAAGGAGAAAAAAGAAGGCAAAGGCCCATGGGTAATATCCTCCAAGCAGCAGAGATTTAGCAAAATAAATGAATTAACTATGAACTTTGGTTGGTTAGGAAATTAGAGTGTTAGCCATGTATGGTTAAAAGCTCCAGCTGTGTGTGGTTAAAAGAGCCACTACTACCTATCGCTCTGGGGCGATTTGAAGGGGTGGATTAGGATTACGAAGGCAAAGGCAAGGCCTTGATAGGACGATTACTCAGGAGTGGTGTTGAGTGAGATTAAGGCAGCAGGTGTTAATTGGACTAATGTGGACAGGCTGTTTGTCCATGTTTTTTAATGGGTGCTTAATCAAGGCAATGAGTTTAACTTATCATGGAAGAGTTTCTTCTGATGACACACACACTGACACAACTCCTAACTACTTAATACTTTAGAGTCATCAGAGTGATCTTTAGAACACTCAGAGCACTTCATTTCTGACTCTCTCCCTACTTGTCTCTCTCTCCCTACCCCGTCTTTCTTCTCTCTTTATCTCTCTCTCTTGTTTCTGTGAAGATTCTCTCTCTTGTTGTCTCTCCTGAGAATTGATCTCAAAGATAGCAAGAGCCAAATCTGTCTCTGATTATCACCCACAGAGTCCTTTGAGACCCTTTTGAACAAAGCTGCAGCCTTGACTGACTGACTGAGACACTGGCTGACTCTCTCTTTCTCTCGCACTGTTACTGTTGAAACTTGCAAAGAAACGTCTGCACAAACATGATGATGGCGAGAGATAGATATATAAACACACACACACACACACACACACACACACACACACACACAGAGTATCAGCTGAAGAGACAGTTCAAAGTGCCATTTTACATTTACATTTAGCACTTAAGAAATGTTTTATCCAAAGCGACTTACGAAAAGAGGATAAACATTCAAACTACAACACTATTAAAAACTAACCAAGAGTGCAACTTGCTAACATGAAATTGGCAGGAGATGACAGAGCAGGATTGTGATAAAAGTGCAGTAGAGAGATAGAGTGGGGGGAGCATTGTAAGGGCATTCCAGGAAGTCAGAAGTGTCTCAAGTGTCTCACTCTTGCTGTCACTCACACACACTCACCATAAAGTGTGGCTGAGTGAGGATCCTTCTTAGCTCCTTGGCATCGCCATTCTCTGGGTAGCAGGAGATCTCTTCCAGTACCTGGAGAAGGGGTAAAGGGCAAGGGTGGGGTAGGGTGGGGTCAGGAAGGGGAAAGTGATGGAGAGACGTCATAGTTAGAGTTCCATTGCACAGCTATTAGCACTTGGATCTCAACTCCCACCTACACATTACAGCGCACGATGGTCACCTCGTACGATGATGGCGAGCGATGAGATCGGCGCTGGGACACACAGGCGCACACACTCCAGCGCATGCTGCCCGCCGACTACAGCGCTCCCCTATCCTGCCAACCCCCACCTCTACCCCCAAAAAACATTCCAATATTCTCTCTGGCATACCTCCCAAATCCCCCTTTTAACCAATCAGCACTTTCCTTTTTGACCCCCCCCCCCCTCCCCCATTGCGTTCACTGGGGCCACATTCTGGCACTGACCCTACAGTCGCCTCACAACTCACTGCTGAATATGCGAACGCGCGCCGAGACACAGGCCTGAACAAACCTGCGGTCGCTGTGCCTGGAGATGGCCAGCTCATGTCCTCGGGAGAGCTCTTGAACTTGTCAAAATACATCAGCGCCCTTTGACAAGTCACACATTCCTATGACATTTACTCACACGCCGCGTAACACAGTAACCTACATTCTGGTTATGTACAGTGCGTACATAGTTTCACCCAGAGATGAAGGTATGAGGTGTGAGACCCTTACAATGTGTGCTGCTTGCTTAACTGAGTGGGGGGGGGGGCTCACTTTAGAAAGACCAGTTGACAAGAGCACAAAGACAATGAGGGAAAAATAGTGGAAATGAGGGTGTTTCGAAAACAAAACTTAAGATTGTTTTGTTGAAAGAAAAAAAAGGAAAGAAAAGAAATAATCAAAACAAAAACAAAATGATATGAAGCTTACACATTCCAGACGAGTCAAAGCCGTGCCTGCTTCGTCTTCAGCGGACTTCTCGACATGAGAGCACAACACAAAGGGGGGGGGGGGGGGGTTACACACATCACAACAGGCAGGGGTTTGAGTGACAACAGACAGACACACACACACACACACACACACAACTTGAACCTCTAGAGGAGAGGAGCAAGTCATGACGGGACTACTAAAAGATAGAAGAATCTCTGCTACCACCATTCCCAATTGCTCGTGTTCCATGGATTAGAGCAGGTGTGATTGGTTCTGGTAATAATGGGTTATTTTAAGCCCCCCAGCGGCGACTTTTTAGAGATGTTAGGTGAGAATTTCAGAAGAAACAGATCCGTTTGATGGAAAATAAACGAGTAGTGTGGTTTTGGAAAAAAAAAAAAAGATCAGCCATAGGTCAGTGATGAGGAAGGCAAAGCAGTTTAACACAAAAGATTAGAATCGGGACCCCCCCCCCCCCCCCCCAAAAAAAAAACAAAAAACAAGCAAAAAACCCCAAAACAAAACAAAAACAAACAAAAACAATAAAGATTTTTGCTTTGGAGCCTGAGACTTTGCCCTTTGACTGGACAAAACCAAAACAGAGTAACTCCTCTGTCTGGGTTGGCTGCAACCCCAGACACTGAGTCCGTCTCAGTTCCTCCCTGACTAATTTGCACACTATCTCTGCATCACAGTCCACACGTTCACTGCTACCTATGGCCCTGATATGGTTTCCTGTTATTACTAAGCCTTTGCAGTGGCACTGGTCACATTGTGCTCTTCTGTGCCCTTTTAATCATAGTCAGAAATCTGAATCTGAAGCCCGATGCTTCTGAAAACATCTGATCTGTACCTGAACTGGTCAGGTTTTTTTCAATCACCTGCAAACTGCAGCAGAGGGAGGCATATGTGGATTTATCAGCAACGTGTATGAGAACTACACATCCCACAGAACAACAACTATGACTTTTAGCAGATATCGAGAATCTTGTGGTTACTTGGCAGGTATGCGTGCAGATACAGAAAGAGAAAGAGAGAGAGAGAGAGAGAGAGGAAGAGAGAAAAACAGAAAGAGAGACTAGAAAAACAGTGACCTACATAGCAAAAGACCTCTTTGCTATGGCAAGATGCCTCTGTCTGCCGGCGCCTCTGTCTCTGGTGCTTGTCTAATGAAGTATGGGTCCACACAGAGACAAGTCCTGGGTAGGGCCTCAGCAGCAGAATGTGATTTTCCCCCTGCCACCACAGCTGTGTTTTTCCACATGCCTCTTATTAACACTTTTAATTGGGCTTCCAGCCCCAACACAAAGAATGGAGTCCCAAACACACACACACACACACACACTTTAAGTCTCAGAGGCACTAATTCTGAGTTCATGCGGATGGCCTGGAAAACAGAAGGGACTTCTGTTGGGCACAAGCTCATGCCCTAGCTTTCAGCATGCCCCCCCCCCCCTCTAGAAAAAAACACTTTTCTTGAGAGCTCAAATTTGCCAGGGTGTGTGCTCACACAAACAGCGGGGGTGGTGGTGGGGATTTCCAGAGTCATACAAAAACGGTTCAATTTAGAGAAAAGGGGACCTGGCGAGACACCGCAAAACCAACAAGCTTTTACAATGGCATGCTTCTATTTGACTGGATCACAAAGAAACAATTTCGCAAACAAATTGCAACCACATGCACACCTGTGAGCAGCATCCAGTTTTAGTAGTGCAACCGACTCGTAAAGCGCACCTTGTAAAAATGCACGGGGGAAAATCGACATCCGTTGATTATACAGTGATGTGACTGCATTTAAGAAGTCTGTATTGGCCATTAAAGTGTCTTTGCACACAACCGAAAAGCTAAAGCTTTTCAGATTCCACTAGCCAGCCGAAAGACTTCTCATCTGGTGGCCATTACACAGGGGCAGAGAGAACCTGTCCTGAGGGAACTTTCTGTACCAGCCACCATGTTAATCAGTGGCCAAGAGAAGTGCTATGAGTGGAAACTAAACAACTGGGGGAGCCATAACACATCGGTAGCATCAGTGTCCCAGATGACAGACAGACGGGCCGTGTTCTCATGGGAACCCAGGTTGGAGTCTGGGCTGAGGTCATTCATTAAGTCCCCTTTCCATCTTTTTTTCCCTCATTTCCTGTCTACTACTCCACACTGGTCTGTCAATAAAGCCAAGACAAGCTCAAACGTCAATCTTAAGAGGGAAAGGACAAAGAAACAAAATCGCTGGTGATGCAGCCATCTTATTTGAACAAACCCTGACATCAAACGTCAGTAAAATATGAAAATGGCTGGCTGATTTCATACGTAAAACAGAGCTTTACTACAAAAACTGGCTGGTAAAAATCTGCCAACGACGGGATAATTTAAAAAAAAATATTTCACACCCGACTGCAGTTCTACCAACCCATTCAAAAGCCCATTTGAAGGTTATTACCATCTAAGGATGACATTTGGATGAGATCCACTAAATTAATCTACTGATGGTATGTGACGGCTAATGCTAACGTTACCACGATCATTTGTTAGCATAGCGACAATGCAGCTTAGATTAGACAAAGAGAAATAGATGAAGTTAATAGCCAAAGCTGTGAAGCGCTGTTCTGCAACAGAAACTGTCTTATTAGTGCCACAGCGGCAGCATGCTACGGAAGCCAGTGTTTGACAAGATCAGCCCCTTATCGACATCACCACAGGGGAAAAACACAGACACACATACAAACTAGCTAAGCATTGGCTAAACAGTGTGACACTGAGGCCTTCATAACACCCAACGATTCTGTACAATTACTGAGTATTACTCATTTGAACATAATCAGGTATTAAGGGTCTTTGGGAAAATGTCTTTATGAACTTACAGTCAAAGATCTCAGAACAACATACATTAAGCATAAAATAGGCTAATTAACCTCTCTAATGCTGTAGTGCACTGTGGCAAACACTGACTCTTAACTATTTCTGTATGTAATCTGACTAAGTACATTGACTAAATGTGTGCTGAGAAACTTCTTGATCAACCACTGTCTGTTAAACAGTAGCAGCTGCTGAAACTCAACCATCCTTCAGTCTGAATCAACAGAAGATAAGTGTGATTTGTGAGTGTGTGATTGGCTGAGATAAGCTATGCTGGGCTGATCAGTGTCCAGATTTGAAGGATGTGAGGATCTGAGATGGTCTGACTGCCCAGTCCAAGATGACTCACCTCTTTGGCTCTCTGGACCGCGTCACTCGGTGGGTTTCTGATCTGTGGAGAAGACTTGGTGTTGATCTTGTCATACAGCTGAAACAGATGTGAAGGAAAAAAAGACATTCCATTAAAACAAAAACAACAATAACAAAAATAAACATGTATTTATTATATTCAAATTCAATCTTTCATACCGTAATAGTAAATGATAAATTAAAAATATCTGAAAAATAGATACGTGAGCTACATTAATAAAACACAAAATCCAATAATGAATTTCTTGAACATGGGAGGTTTAAAAAAGAAAATACATTCATTCACCCTTTAAACAACCAAAACCGACAAACACAGTTTTATTTAACCAGCTCTAAAACACACACACACACACACACACACACACACACACACACACACACACACACAAACAGAATATCTCTCTAAACCAGAGCTGGAGCAGTCAGTGCAATACAAACCTCTTCCTTTGAGCTTCATTGGGCACAACAAATGAGGCATTCTTAGTCCGACGTTAAATAACTTAACACTGAACATCACGAGGGGTGAGCTCCCCGAAGGATGGGATGACATGAGCAAGAACCCCTTTCAGACATTAATATTCAACACAAAACAGGGAAAAAACCCACTCTGCATAGTGTGCATATGACGACTAGGACACACACTGCACATGGCACAGTCACATCCTGATCCAAATTACATACTAGTTAGATATTAGTGTCAGCGACTTCACTGCTTAACAGCACCCAGCAGGTTCCTCACTGGCCTACTGATATTGTGGTGCAGTATAGTTTTGCGTTGACATTTACTACACAAAAATGTCTGTTCTTGGAACTGACTACTGCATGCTACTGGTGTACATGTTTACAAGATAACTGCATCTGTATGCTGTTTAATAAATGCATATTTAATTGTAACTCTAGGGCATTATGAGAAGATCATTTATAAAATGAGATTAGAAATGAAAATAGAATTTAATTATCAAAATGTGGGACTGGAACATAAACCTCGACAGATCTTCTACTGACAGATCTTCTAATACACATTCAGTTGTATCACAGCTCTGGAACTTTGCTAAAAGTTCTGTTTTTGGTTACAAAAGAAACATGACCAGAAAAACAGGAAATGTGATCTTTGACTATCTTTTTGAAATCTCTGTGCAGCGACATCAGAGACCCTTCAACACATGCACAACTGTCCTAAAAATGACAACTACATTTTTTTTTACTCTTTTCATTTTTTACACATTTGAGGTAAATAAAATCTTTAAGACATACAAAGAAACACAAAATTATGAGATGCATTGGAATTGTCAGTCGAACCTCTGTTTTATTTAACGTGCACTTCATAGTGGAGAGGGTGATCTGCTTTTATGAACTCAGTCTATGCTACCTGCCCCTTTTGCTGGGATCTCCCCTTCTGTTCCAGCCTGTCTATTGGACACATGTTCTATCTAAAAGGCACTGAGAATGTGGTCTATAGTCTTCAGTAGTTCAGTGTGTCATCACTGACAGGAACAAAACCACTGTGTGGTGGAACACCACAATGACTTGACTTTTGTCTAAGGGCACGAAGTTCCCAACCTAATCGAAATGTCAAATTCTTCCAAGTGCTGAAGTTAAGTTTGTAACTGACATTGGTACAAAAGAAAAGGGATGCTAGAGCAAGTTTAAGAGTCGCAAAACTCAGATGCAAGCAAGGAAACTGGGCAGGTAATTAATCACGTTCAGCCACTTAGGGCTCTGTACTCATACAAGAAGATCCAAAAAACAAAAAGGCATGAACAAACACATTCAGAGCTTTTCAACAAAAAAATGTGCACAGCAAAGAGACTGCCACTCACAGAAAATTTATAAGTACAAGTAACAGAAAGGGCAAAAAAAACAAACAAAAAAAAAAGCAAGGTAATCTCTCGCCGGGAATAAAACAAGCCCCAAATATTTCTTTCCCACCAGTTGCCGTCTGCAAAATCTGCAATTCTGATGGATTCTTGTGCAACAAAAGGCAGTCAAACCTCAACAAGGGACAGAAAGGAAAATTTAATGGCAGCACTCACCGACCAGCCTCCCTCTGCAGCCAAACTCTTCTTAGGAGTTTTACAGCCGGGATCAGACAATCGTTCCAACACCAACAACGTCCTCTACTTGCTCTATCTGTGGTGTTACAGTAGAGAAGCCATGGCATGTGTGTATATTTGTGTGTGTGTGTGTATTTTTGTGTAGGAGTTGATGGAGCGAGTGGCAACACAACGTCTTAATGTCTGGGCCAGCTTAAGAGATGGGCAGATAGGGCCGGAGCCATGGCTCTGAAAGGAAAGGGGGGGACAATAAAGGCCATTGTTCCATGCATGCCTGTTTAGAGAGTGAGGGGGGCTGCCTTTTCAGTTTCTCTATGGGACGAAGGGTGTGTATTCACAGCCTCACGGCGGCAAGCCCAGGCCCCCACGCAACATGTGCCAGAGATGATAGTGGTGGTGGTGGGGATGGTGTGTGGGCCTCAACCTTCTCCTTTCACACACAACCACCGTCTCCAGTTGGTACCGTTCATAGAGTGTGCTTTGTCAAAATGCCCAGAGAGAGGCTCTACCAAATGACCACATCTCCACACAGACTGGACTCACACTTCATGCATCCCTCCACAGCTGTGATCGTTCACACACCAAAACAAAAAAGCTTACGATGTGTGTGTGTGTGTGTGTGCGCGCACGCACACGTGTGTGTGCGGTAGAGCTGACGCTTGCACGTGGCCACACAAAACCTTCTTTCACACATGCTTTGTCTCATGGGTGAATGCTTTATGAGCAGCTAATGTCACAATAATCCGCTAAGTGCTCCACACACACACGGCACAGGAGTTACAGTGTTTACACTGTGGTTAGATGGTGCAAGAAAAAATGCTGACATTCATTACTGAGCAATTTTTGTGGCTGTCCTCTAAAAACAAGTGAGTGCGTGACTTGTCAAGCGTAACAGTGTGTTTGCAGAAATTATCAAATTATCAAAGTCTCAAATTCCTTCAGACAGCCTCCAGGTAGTGTCCAGGAGTTGCACGTGTCTTCACTGTGGAGAGCCTCACTGCCAGCTCTTAAAACATAGTCATTCACCACTGATGCCAGTCAGGTCTTTCACGGTGTCCAATTACAGCAGTTGAGAGGATGTATTATCATTCACTTTTCCACTGACTTACATTAAGAGAGAAATGAAACTATCATCAAATGGCTCTAGCACAACAAAACTCAGACAGACAGACACCAGCATAAAGCACAAGGAGCCTTCCATGATCAAACTAAACCACCTCTTTTACAAATCACCAAAATGTCTATTTTTACACATCTGCCACTGATTTTGGTAGTGGATAATTTAAAGTATATTAGACACCAGTGTAGACAGAGGGCCTTAATATTAGGGATTATATGTTAACCACACTTTCCATTCAAAAGCAGGCAGCTAGAGACACTTTCTGAAACCCTAAAGGAGTTGAATTAGCCAATGAACTTTCATGGAACTTTATGGTAAGCCAATCATGTGCTTTGTTTTTGCTGAATATCTTCTTGAAAAAAACAAAACAAAAATGTTTACATTCCAGTCCTAGAGGCTGTTTATTGTTGATCTATTATGTATAATTTATACGTAAATTTTAATCCAATCATGTAACGAATTTGTCAGGGCATGCTGGCAGTCAATGACTGACAACCGCAACCGCCACAGAAACAGCACATGGCCAAAACAAATTCTCCCTTGGCAAGACAATAAATAAAAAGGGGTTGAGAAGAAGAATACGTTGACTGGAGAATAAAAGCAGAGATATTCTACCAATTTTCTTTCCAGAGCCTTAACATTGTTCCATTTTCCATGTGATGATCCAGTTCTGTGGTAAAAATCCCAAAGTCTTCCTGGAAGCGTGGGAACTCTGTCTTGTGACTGGCCTGACTCCACATACACACACACTGAGCTTAGCAGACATCTTCATCTCCAAAACAAGGCCCACACACACACACACACACACACACACACACACACACACACACACACACACACACACACACAGATCACACAGAAAAACAAATACAGAATAACACAAATACAATCTTACGCACATCTACCCACCACACATACAAACACACACACACACACACGCACACACACTTGATACAGTCCTACATACACAGACACACACAAAGGATATAACGATAGCCTTGGTGTCATTTCCCCCATAATATCTGTGTGTTCGTTCCCACAAACATCTCTCGGGTGGCTCTGATGTGTAACAAGGACAGTGTGTACTGTGCACCAAGAAAGAGGTCAAACCAGACATATCTGACATGCCAGTCAACCCAGCCTGCTGTGAGTCATCACCTAAGTGGCCAACCAAGCGACCAGACAGACAGACAAACAGAGAGATAGCACTCTGAACACCTCATCTGAGTCTCATCTGGCCCTTATCTGCAGTGGGTGGTTGACTGCACTGCAGCGGGATAAATGGACGGACGGGGATATAAAATGCAACTGAGCCTGACCAGAGAAACATTTTCCACAACCACATTCCACAACATGCCGCATTATATTAGTATAAGAGAGTAAAATTCTAGTGTTTTTGCTCCTAAGAAATAAATAATAAATACATAGTATTTTAAGTGTTGCGTGTGTGTGTGAGGGGAAGAATAAAAGGTTGTGTTGTAGTGAAAAGACTGATAGTCACAGGCTTAGGCTATCATTGTTTCAGTGTTCATAAGCCTTGTCACTTGGTGGAACAAAAGGAGTCTGGTGGTTTGAGCCTTAAGACCAGTTGCCAGCGATATTGTAGTATTGGCAGCAGCTGAAGCAGTCCATGACTAGGATGGCTGGGGTTCTTATTGATTCTTTTGGCCTTCCTGATGCATCACCTCTTATACAAGTTCTGGATGGAGGGCAGATAACATTTACAGATGCTTTGTGCTGTGCACACGACTCTTTGCAGTGCCTTTCATTTGTTCGCATACCAAACTTCCTGAGTCATCTGTGGTAGAGGAGACGTTGCTGAGCTTTTTTTAACAATCTGGTCAGTCTGGCTATGCCAGGTCAGGTCTTGATGTTAATACCAAAGAACTTGAAGTTGTTGTCACTTTCCACTGTACTGTAGAACCATTGATGATAAAGGGGTCCAACTGATCTTCTTTCTTCCTGAAGTTTATTATCAGCTCCTTATCCTCCTGCTGAGAGAAAGGTTGCTGTCCCGACATCACTGCGTTAAGTTGTTGACTTCGCTCCTGTAGGCTGTCTAATCGTTGTTGGTAATCAGGCCAATTACAGCGGTGTCATCAGCAAACTTAATGACCTTATTAGAGCTACACATAGCTACACAGTTGCAGGGAGTAAAGGAGATAGCTCAGGACAATGTGGAGGACCCTGGGGAGCATCTGTGTTAATGGTCAAGGGGGTTCAAATGATGAAGCCCATTCTCACCACCACCAGATGTCACCCAAGAAGTCTGACAAGAAGTCCAAGATCCAGCTGCATAGACTGGTGCGTAGACCAAGACACCTGAACTTGCTGTCAAGTATACTGGGGATAACAGTGTTGAATGCAGAGCTGTAGTCTACCAACAGCATCCTTACATAAGTGTCCATCCCCAGATGTTTTTGGTTTGGTGATCAATTTTTCATTGTCTTTAACTCACACCATTCATACAATACAGGTATGATACTGACACAGGTTTAAAGTTTGATTAGTTGCATTAGAGCGCACTGTACTATATTTTATTTATAAAATATTATTAATATTATTAATTTCATTCTGTTTGGTTTATGTAGCCGTTTCGGAATTCATTTGTCATGTTGAGCCTTCCTTGACCTTAGTTGACCTTTATTCCAAGAAATTCATTTCGGAACCTTCATCCACCTGTGGACATCTCAGGCATTTCAAAGTGCACTTTTTCTATAGACTAGCTGCTGTTTTCCTCATTATAATGTTTGATATTGTTGGAATTTATAATTATATAATTGCTAAAAATATAATTATCATGTTTGTCTGTTGTATTGTTCTTTAAATGCCGCAAAAAATGACAAAAAACATTAAAAACAAATGTCCCTTAACGTGTTTCCACCCTCATGTTTTCAGGCCAACTGACTGTGTCTGATTAATGACTAAGTGGGCAGTCAACGTCAGAAAACACACCACAAAAACACACCCAACACATAAAAACATTTCTCTTGTGAGACCACAAAGTGCCTTCCCAGGCATAGCAGTACAGTACAATGCACAGACGATGAGTCCTGTAACGTAAAGTAAATAAATAAAAAAAAAAAAACAAAACAAAACCAAAACACCTAAAAGCAAATAATAATAAGGGCGGATTTTAAAAGTGGTTAAATGTCTGACTCACATCCAGTAGTGTATGGAGGTGTTGGTCCTGAAACACGCTGTGCAGGAAGTCCAGGTCTTTCTCACTGCAGTCTGTCAGGGCATGGATCTCCTCCAGACTGTCCAGGACCTGTGATACGGCTCCTAAGGGCAAACACACACACACGCACGGACGCACGCACGCACACACACATGCGCACACACAAGAGAAAAATGGAGATCCATTTTTAATTACATTCAAAAAAGGTGTGCAAATGAACATGGGCACCGTCACACACACACACAGACACACACACAATCATCACAATGAGAGAGACACAGACATGTGTTTACATCCACACCCAGTAAAGGCACAGACACATGCAGACAGTAACTGACACGGCTTGTGGTGAAGACATGGAAAGTATGCAAGTAACATAACACAAAAATGATTAAACCAAGCAACTATGACTCATGAGTCTATAAATGTGTCATAAACCATAATTACAATCAGATTACATCTTTCAGTAACTTTTTCTTTTAGGAAGGTTTAAGAACAATAGATAAACCATGTCAAACAGCATTGTAAAAACCAGGGCAAGAAAGTCTGTGGTGGGCTTGTAAGGAAGAGAGGAAAAGACAGTTCAGATCAGCTTGCCCTCTGCAATCTCTGGTTTACAGTGCATTTCTCTTCTTGATATGGAGTGGGACATGACCTGGTCAGAGGGGTGCTTGACTTGAGAGGAAAGGAGAAATGAGATGTCAGGGGTTTGGAGAGTGAAGGGGGGGGGCATTAAGATACGTACTCTCTGCAGCAAGTAGTCCTGCACAGGGGAGGCAGCATTAAGGCAAACAACAGAAACAAAAAAAGATGTTATCAAAGCATTAGTGCAAAGCTAGCATAAGTTAAGCTCTGGAAGGCAAGAGAAGTCGTGCACTGAACGTAAAGTGCTGACTCAAGGAAAAAAAAAAAAAAAAAAAAAAAAACACAGAAAGAAGAAACACTTTGGACTAATTTCAGTTCAGTGATAGGTCCCGTAATGCCAAGCAAACAATAAGAAAATAGCAATACAATAATAACAAAAATCAATTACAAATCCACAGCTAGGGGAAATTCTATTTTAATTCTATTCTAAAACAACTTTTTGTGATTTCTGTAAAAATAATGTCTAATCTGAGAGGAAAACTTGATGGTAAACTCTTGTCTCTGATGTCTGACTCTGATGTCATCAGACTGTCTGCATGAACCAAAGACCTTAAGCCTATATAAGAAAAGAAATGTGAGAAAGAACATGACTAATATGCAAGAGAGGGGTTTTCGATCACAGTCCGTGATTGAGGTTGCAGTTGCGAAAAGAAAGGGGAAGGATGTCTAAGCTCCTATCTGACAAACAGGAAGACACAGAGAGACATACACACACATAGACACTCTTGCTTCATCGTCAGACTTCCATGTATGACTGAAAGTGGCACTTGTAAGTACAGACCAGAGAAAGCCAAGCGAAAGATGGGAACTCAGCTATTTTGGGGAAAAAAAGGGGTGGACAGAGGCATCACCCCCCCCATACACACACCAGGCAAGATGAGTGCTTGGGAGGGCCATCTCTTTTGTTTTTAGTTAAAGGAGAAATCTAGTGTGATCCATAGCCCTGTTGTTTGAGGTCACTGAGTACTGTTTGCAGGAAAAAGAACCAGAAAATTTGATACAATATATAACAATAGCAAACTGCCAGCTAATATTGACTGAATGGAACATATTCAGCGTCCCATTCAGTTAGTGTTAGCTGTCAGTGCACTATTCATGGTGCAGGTGTAGTAGTAGTAGTAGAAGTAGTAGTAGAAGAAGCAGAAGTAGAAGAAGTAGTAGAAGAAGAAGAATTGTAAGAAGTATGGCTCCAAATCAAAATATTGTCTCATCATGGGAAAGAGGCCAGAGGCCATTTAAAAAAGGTCAGAGCTGCATTTGGCTCTTCAGCTTGACTTAAAAAAACTAATAAACAGATAAACAAACAAAATTCCTTGTTTATAAAACACTGTACTATTTGTGCCACCTATGCTAAATTGTAAATAGTTTTTGCTTGAACTTCAACCACTTTTGGATAACATTTTGCCTGCACCAAATAAATATAATAGCACATTACACATTAAATAACCTTGATTATTTCACATTTCTCCATAAACGTTGAAACAGATGCCATCAAGTATCACTAACATCATGACTTCGATCATATATATGAGTTGGCTGACTGAGGAGACAGCACAATTTAGTTACATGATTTCATAAAATTTGCTAAATGTATGTTTCAGCTTTTTTTGCATTTAACTTTTGCATAGCATTTAATTTCAGCAAACAATCCACATTACTCACATAATGGAAATCATATTGCTTTATGGATACTATAAACAAGGGACAACCATTAATACACCATGTAATAGACTGATGCATCACAGATGCACAAGTACTGAGATGACATGAAACCAAAAACTGATCTGATATATGCAGCAGACTGCAGCCAATTGTTAACCACAATGCAGGCTCTGCTTTACCTCTATAATGGAGCTGTAGCGTTCCACACCTACATAGATAGCAACATCCCGTCTCTTGGTGACTCTTGCTATGACAACTGCAATGTCAGCAATTTTCTTCACCTTACCATGCTCAAGAGTCGAGACAATGTCACTGAAAAATTTGAAAGGACACAGAGATGGGAAAACCATGTGGCCTTGGTTTTGTTGAATTAGGAGTGGTTGTGCATGGCCAAAGAGCTGTCATGAACATGAGACATGGTTGTGCCCTCCTTCATATGTAAATTTTGAACTTAGCCACTAAAACATGGGAGAATTACACAAATTTAGCACAAAGCCTACATGTGATGACAAATATCACATCATCAATTGTAGTTCAATTGCGGTTGCCAAAGCGGGTGCCATTTAGCCAGAACAGACCAATTCCCAGCCTAAATATAAAGTTTTAATTGGACCTGTAAAATTGCACTTCAGCTTATTTTTGAAAAATCCAAGTTGAATATTCCATTTAAACACAAGGGAACAAGGTACAATACTCCATTCTACAACACTTCATCTATTCTATGTGCACTTAAAATCACATTAGGTAAGTCTATCTCTCAGTTATATCTTGACATGAGTGTAATGTCTCTTCATGATAATAGTCCAACTACTTTCCAAAGAACCAGTGTCTGGCCTTTTTTTCCCTTCTGAAGTATTACCCACAGTCAAGCATGTGAATAAGTGGGGCTATGCCACAGTCCAAAGCCACAACTGTAGTAACCACCTGTTCTCATCTGAGAGAACACTGCCACTGTTTCTACATACTAGCAGCATCTTGTCCTCAGATATTTGCTGTGTAGTTAGGGACATGTCTTCAAATACTGGTCCAAAATGTATTTTCCAAACAGAGAAAATCTAAATATACGAATGCTGGAGAAGTCAGACGAGGAATAAAAACTTTCTGTTTGATAAGACGTCCATTCCATGGTATGGAGATATTGCCTCTCTAGATGTGTTTAACAGGGAAATGACCTCAAGGCACAGGGCCGTGCAATACTTCCCTGTGTAAAGTGGAAGTAAACACACTGGGGTAGAAACATAAACCAGGGACTGATGCAACATTCATGCCTTACTTTTGTGTCGCCCATCTTTGGCTACTCAAGGCAACATATGCAGTGGAGCTGTGGACATATAGTGGCCATATAGACACAAAAGCAATTCTGATATAGGGTAAAAAATATAAGGTTTCTGTGCAAAGTACTTTTCAATACACTGCAAAATCTCATAGATCTTCCATATCAACTTTTTTCACTTTGACTTCCCTCCATAAACAAATACTTTACATATTTATAATGATCACTAGCATTACTACTAGAGTACTTCCATCATATTTGTTAAATAGGTCATATTCCTTTAGGTTATGACATTAATAATTTGTCATATGAGCTGGATGCAGTTCATCTGTCATTAAACAAACACCCCATGGTTCATAGCTAACTGAAAAAGAGACCATGGACCTTTGTTTGGAGAAAGAACCATCTCAACTCTACTCTGAGTCTCATCACACTGTAGTTATTTTGTCCACTTCCTTATGACAGACGCACAGACTTTTTTTCCATTAGACATGCACTGATGTTGCAACAGTGACTCAGTACCAAGAAACTGCAAGATCTTGCTATAAGCTGGTTTGAGGCCTTCATGCTGTCAGACCACAGCAGTAAAAAAAAAAAACACTCAGGTCAATGTTCCCAAGCTCATATTCACATTTATTTATTCTGTATAAACCTTCATCCAAAGCACCACCATAGGGCAGCCATTTCTGCTGCAGGGTCTCTGAGAATTGGACCCATGTTCATGGTGCTTTTTAAAAGCTGCACTTTACCAGTTCACAGGATTGTTTCCCTTCCTGTGGGGAGTACATGCATTTTATACTCTGGTAACAGAAGTGACAGAAAACTTGCTTGTAATTTATGGTTAGTGCTCAGCCACAGTCAGGGGATGGTGGTGATGGTATGTGTCTGTGTGTGTATGTGTATCTAACCTGAGGAGGTTGGGTCTTCAGAGAAATCAGGAAGTTCCTCTGGTGGGTCCCCATAAAAAGAGTTGAACTTGTGGCTGGACACTGCTGCTAGGACTGCCCCCTTAAAAATAACACAGACACACATTTCAAAACACCACACACACACACACACACCCACCCACCCACACACACACACACACACACACACACACACACACACACACACACCATCCTCGAGGGTTAGGGTTAAGCTTTTTCCTCCTCTCTTTCTTTTTTTACTTTCAATAGCAAGTACCTTTGTGACAATGAGGAGGCATAGCTAAGCAGACATGAGTTTGACAAGTTGTCTTTGATCAGTGTGCCACAGACTGATTTCCCCTCTTTCCCCTCTGCTGCCACTCCAGTGGTGCCGCTCAGCAGGGGAGACGAACAGGAGGTCACATCAGGGTGATGCAACACTGCAACATATCAGTACTTTCCTCTTATGACACATCAAGGTCACTATTTGATGATGCTGTATCCTTTTGAGTGTGTGTGTGTGTGTGTTTGGGTGTCTGAGGCAGAAGGCAATACATGTGTGTACATTTGCGTATTTCTGTGTGGTCAGGGTACCATAGACTACATAACAGTGTGTTTATTTTTAAGTCATCATATTTTTGGATGGTTACATCAGTATCTGTATTTTATGTGCAGATGTATTTATTTTGGGCAGTGCTGTTGTTGCCATGTGGTTCACACCTTAAGCTTCCTCCTAGCATTAAACTTCCTCAGCTGCTCGACTGTCTCAGGCAGGTGGATCTTGTAGGCATAGCGGTCCCTCTCCTGTGGGACACATACAAAAATAACCGTTACACCTCATGCAATTGCTTTAATTGTCATGAAATACTAGACAAACTACACAATCAAAAACTTTTCCCCTTTCACAACCATTTTCACATATTTTTCTTCACTTCTTTTCTTCAACAGGTCTTTATTCCTTCCATTCCTTCAGTATTTTATTCCTTCACTCATCTTTCCTTTTCTTTCTTTCTTGACTACTGACATTACATACACACTATATTAGACTCTTCATTGGTGTGCCTGTTTTGCAAGGCTTTGTGCTGGATGTGTGTACCTTGAGCCAGGGGTGGTTGAGGGCCTCGTAGACGGTGATCCTCTCTGCAGGATCCAGCATCAGCATGCGCCGCACCAGGTCTTTGGCGCTCTCAGAGATGTGACTCCACTGGCGAGGATTCATCTAACCGTGCACACACACACACACACACGCACGCACGCACGCACGCGCACACACACACAAGCAAAACCACCACACACACACACAGACAAGCAAAACAAAACCACCACACACACACACACACACACACGCACAGACAAGCAAAACAAACACACACACACACACACACACAGGTGTGGAGAGAGGCAGAAAACCATGCCACGCTTTGAGAAAAGCAAGCGCAAGTGGAGAATGGGATCAGATCAGGGGAAGAGCTGGGGGAGTGAATGTGTGTGTGTGAGTGAATGTGTGTTAACTAATGAGCAGAATAACATGCACAATAACTTCCGATAAAGCGGAAAGCAGTAGCACAGAACTGTAACTGCAGCATCATAAATACCAGCGAAGAGGCAGTGTGGCTGCAGGCCTGAACCGAAGGGGAACACTAACATTATCGCATGATTGAGCGATAACACATGCTGCAAACACACACTGCTTTCATAAAAAATACAACCGGTATTGTTACACCACTTTTTGCCCATAGCTAGTAAGGGGCAATGTAAAAAAAAATTGTTAGTAAATATAGTAGTAAAGTAAAGCAATCTATAGCCCTGTTCAAGGTTACCAAGTGGTATCGAATGAGAAAATTTAGTACAATGCAGATCAATTAGCAAAATGGCAGACAACGCTAACTGAAGGCTAAAGTCGATAAATGCATGCCTGGGACCAGATAGTGAAGGACCAGGGCTGGTTTATTAACTCTGCACCTATAATTGTGTGTGTCAGTATGTTTTTCTGTCAGGGTCGCTCATCCCTTAGAGGGTCAGGCAAAATGTTAATAAACTACTACCTTGTATTTCCCTTTAATTATGCCTTCAAAGAGCCTCTCCTTGGTGCCGTAGAAGGGCAGGCAGCCGCTGAGCAGAATGAAGAGGATGACTCCGCAGCCCCACACGTCCACTGGCTTGCCGTAGGGTTCTCGTTTCACCACCTCCGGTGCCATGAAGTGTGGGGTGCCCACTCTCCCTGCAATGGGGTGCATGTGGTCAGCAGAGAGATCCCCTTTGCCAGAGAGATGGCAGAGGGGTGGAAATACGCAGTGTCCAGTACATGTGTACATACAAGTGTGGTACTGTGCAAAAGCCTCAGTATATCATCTATCCATCCCCCACTCACTAGTATGAACTTAAAAGTTTACATTTAAAATAACACTGTGTACTGCGGGCAAGAGCATGCAAAGCATATGTATGTGCAAATATAGTTTTGTTGAAAATCTATTCATCCCCTCTGGATAATTACCATGTCCAGTATCTCAGATAGCCACTCAATAGTGTCGCTATCTAAAACTAGACACACCAATGCAGTGTGTTATTCAGGATATCTGTTTTGTTGCATGAACTAAAACATCCCCCAAACCTGCAGTTATATGTAAGAAAATGCGTGCAAATTTCCTTATCTTGCTTCAGCTTATAAATGGACATCAAAACGTTCAGGGTTATTTCATTTCCTTGTTATGGGCTACTGAAAGAGGAAGTGGCATGAAACTTGTAGTGTGCAAGAACAGAGGCTTTGAATAGCTTTGGCTGACCAAGCCTGCCAGAACTTGTGATGTAAAAGGGAAGGGAAGTTTTACTCAGCTGTCGAATGAAATAAACGCCAACTAACACACCTTAGATAACCACAAAATTCTTAACAAAAGTCTAAAGTGACACATTCCACATCTGTTAGCAAGCAGGAAAAAATGTCTCCCAATGCATCACATTTACTTTGTTTATTTTTTTTTTACATCACATTTATTTATTTTATTGATGTGTGCTATTTTCTTTGGTGTGGGGAACAATATTTGGGCCACATACCTCCTGCTACTAGTCCGGATTCTCCAAGCTGTATGGCCACCCCAAATCCTCCGAGTTTCACAGGTGCAGAATTCTCCTTTGATGCCAGCAACACACAGTGGGGCTGTGGAAAAAGAACAGAGAGAGAGAGAGAGAGAGATTAGTCACTGAGGAAACAGACTTGATGGAATTGATTCCATTCACAACTCAATGAGTTCTCTTGAAATGAGGAACCCTGCTAGTGAGAAGTGAGGAAAGATACACAAAGTTAAATGAAACGTGATCAGTGAAAGCCAGTGTTTAAACTTCACCATTATTCCTGATTTTCTCTTTTTGCATGTGATATGAACCGCACAAATGTACACATAAGATGCACAATATGCTGCCTTGAGCACAAGGTGGCCAAGTCAATGTGCCAGTACGCTGTGAACAGCACGTCAGATTCAATCTTTTGTCAATCTCTTCTGCTAACTAATGGCACCATACTGGCTTTTATTTTTATGACTTGATACACAGACAGACAGACAGACACACACACACACACACACACACACACACACACACACACATACACCACACTAAACGAACTAAACCCTATCACCATGCAATTCTTTTTCCACTACACCTTCCCCAGTCTTAAACACAAACCCACATAGTTGGCGTGCATTTCAGGCCAATCCGTGTTTATCCCTAAGCCCCTGCACCCTGTGATCTTGGCTGCAAAACTAGCCTGCTAATAAGAGGCATACAGAGAAACTGTGTGTGTGTGTGTGTGTGTGTGTGTGTGCACAAACGTGTATGAGAGCTAGAGCTCTTCAGTGGCTTTTGTGGCAGCAAGTCTTTTTTCCTTCCATATTTAAGGCTAGCACATCTGCACTTTTTAGAGAGCGTGTGCGTGTGTGTGTGTGTGTGTGTCTGTGTCGTGTGTGGGTGTGTGCGAGGCTGAATGGTGGTTCAGGGGGCTGAACAAGCTAAAGTCAGCTGTAAAGGACTAAGAAGCGGTTTCATTTCATCAGAGGTTATCTGCAGCAATGCACAGACGGAACTAGTCTGCAAAAAGAAGTTTTCTTTTTTAACTAGATTTCAACAATACGTGTCATATTGAGGCTGGGAAAATTTGGTGGGTCTATCAGTGGAGGGATTTCATTCTTTCTATATACATCTGACAGACGCACATTGGCTCCATGGAAAGAATTCATAGGGTGAGTTGGCTTTTTATAGCGTCTGCGAAATATGTGCAACAGCCAGCACAAAGATTTGAATTTTTAAATGACTACATGAACTACTATTTGAAGTATATACTGTCATAAAGTTAAAGCATATGGAATCGCTTTACCAGAATACTCTCGACAGGATAAAAAAACATGTCATCATGATCCTATCATCATGATCGCTGTGTTAAAGCAACACTTAATTAAAAACTTCAGAGTTGGTTTACTGAAGTAGAGATTTAGCCAAGAGCAACAAGCATAAAGATAAAGATATCGAATGACCGTGCTTATTATAACTCATACCGTATGTGAGAGAGAGAGAGTGTGTGTGTGTGTGTGTGTGTGTGTATGTGTGTGTGAAAGCAAAAAAAGAGCAGATCGGAGAGGACTGAAATAATAGTTAGAAGGCTTGTTGTCTGAGTTACCAGTTACTGTATGTTGACATGTGAGACACACCACCCCATAAATTAACCACAATTTTTTTTCCAGGACTGAAAACATATCTCTCTTTGCACCATGGGTACTGCAAACTTTACGAGCTTTCCCACTGTCATGAGCAACAGCTCCTATGCTGTGACCAGCACTGCGGCAATGAACCACAGCCAAACCACCACTGTGCTGGGAGAGTCATGTGACATCCATGGAGACGCCATGCGAATCCCTTTGGCCTTTTTCTACACCGTCTTCTTTCTGTTTGGCTTGGTGGGGAACCTGCTAGCTCTGTGGGTGTTCCTGCGAATGAACACCAAGAAGAACTCTGTGCGCGTGTTTCTCATCAATGTGGCGTTGGCCGATCTGCTGCTGGTCATTTGCCTGCCCTTCCGTGTGATGTACCACACCAACGGCAATAACTGGACCCTGGGGCCCATCATGTGTCGGATGGTGGGACACATCTTCTACATGAACATGTACATCAGCATCACCCTGCTGGGACTGATCAGCATTGACCGCTACCTGAAGATCCACCGCTCTACCAGCCGCAAGCGCTTCATGAGGGGCCGGTGGAGTTATGCCACCTGCGGGGCGCTCTGGTCCATAGCCATCATTTGCACCATCATCCTAATTAGCATCACAAAGCACAAAGATGAGGACAAGTGCTTTCACTATCGGAGAATGACGTCCCCGGGCCTGGCCTGCTTCAAGTACTCATTGGTGGTCATCTTCTGGCTGGTGTACGCTTCCCTTGTTGTTTCATACATCAAGATTGGCAAGATGCTGCAACAGGTCTCCAAGGACAAGCCAAATCTGCCCAACGCGCACAAGTATGGCCAGACGGCACGCAAGTCCTTCTTTGTACTCTTCCTGTTCACCATATGCTTTGTGCCATACCACATTGTGCGCATCTTCTATATCACCTCACAGATCAGCGACGTCCCCTGCGCATGGCAGGACGCGGCTGACAAGGCCAATGAGACGGCTCTCCTGCTCTCGGCCTTCAACAGCTGCCTGGATCCCGTCATGTACTTTCTCCTCTGCAGTTCCATCCGCCGCAAAACCTTGGAGATCTTCCGGACGCTTTGCTGTGAGCCCAATGCAGTTGTGAGCAGCGTCTCCAGCAGTGAGCTCGTCAAGAGCCAGCGAGAACGAACATCGCTGGCAAACATCCACATTGTCAATGCTCCGAGTGAGAGGATGCTTCTTCAGGCACCATCCACAGGGAAATAAGTCGCTCAACGCTGTCAGGAAAACAGCTGACAGCATTACGGAGACACAGCTGACAGACAGGCAAGAGTAGAGACGAGGCAGAGAGACCTGCAGGGATTTCAGTGTTTGCTGCTTGTCTGTCTGAGACTGAGAAAGACACAGTTCAACGATAGTGGGCCAAGAGCACAAAGCACTGGCATGTTTCACTTCTCAAAAGCCCATCTGGTTCGGAAAACTGGGGGAAAAAATGTCATCCATTTTGTCAGTAAGAGTGGAAGAACATTGTGTGTGAGGACATGCAGAGACTTAGGACTTGGTTTTCAGGGCCTTAGCAGACTTGGGGATGTTCACTGTTAACTTTGGACATGACAGTTTAAGACAGGAGCAGCCCTTGACAAAGAATGCAATTAGCATGCATCACAGAGCGAGAGAGAATTGTTATTTGTTCCCCGGTCAATCACATAACACTAAACAAACTTCAGAGCCAAGAGTTTAGCCTAAGCCTCATTCTGGTTGTTTCTGTATTTACACGGTATGTACACCATGTAAGTCACAATGACCCAATTCACCACATGTGACTCGGCACAAAGGCCTGTTTAAACTATCATTACATTAAATACATTATGTTTGAAAAGGATCTGCTTTAAAAACAATAAATGTTTGAATGAGTGTTGAACAAAGTTAACAACATTCAAATTTTTAACGCTGGTGCATGTTATTTCACTGAAAAAAAATCTAGAATTTAGATTATCCTTACATTTGGGGCTTCATTTAATTTTGTACCATCCAACACAGCACTCTGAGAACAATAGCACATAAGGACTTCTTTATGGATTGCCCAAGGTATTTAAAGGCTTCCAAGGTACTGTGAGGTGCCGACTTCATTAAAGACTGTGACATTATAACACAATCCCAACTCCTGGCATGCAGTTATAGTACTCTAGCAGTCAAAATAACTGGAGTCAGGTTAAACAACACTGGAACATTGTAACACTATTTGAGGTATCCCTTTCCCACACTATTTGCTTTGGTATCATCTTCAAATTAGTTTAGATAGGATATAGTCATGAGGGTTGGATAAACACAAGTGTTATTCCCACCAGCCATCCAGGCTGAGCGCTGTGCGGTTCTGGGCAGAACGGTATTACCCACTACAAAATTAAAGAAAATCTTTACAGCTTGACATGGCTGAATGTACTACCATCAAACCAATTAATCAATTGCCATGCTCTAACAGTGCCAATAAGACTCTGGGAAGTGTTTTGAAGGTTTTGTGCCTTTCAGGTAGCTAGTCCACTAGTTTATCACTTAAACTCTTTAGTGTTACATTAACACAAGCATAATCTATGATGTCTATGACATCTTACAGACCATGATGTCTATAATATGTAGGCCTAATCCTTGAGAGAATTGGGCAGTGTAACTTAGATGTAGATGCGTGGATTCTTATTGCTGGCTAGACCAATGACTCATATTTCAGGTTTCCAGGTTATCTTTTTTCACAAGGTGCACTGGAGCCCTAACTGAACATTTTAGGAGCACATGCAGAAAATGTAATGCCCATCATGCTAATGAAGGACAGAGATCAACTGGCTTGTCCTCCATAGTAATAATGTGTGTGTCTGTGTGTGTGTGTGTGTGTTTGAGATGTGCTTTTTGTTTTAAGATACTGTTTAAACAGGCCCAGTGAAAGAGGACTTTATAGGAGACATGGGACTTCACTGTGAGCCAGTGAAGCTGCATGAGGATGTGTGTAATGTGCTGCCAGGGTGTAGTGCCCGTTAAGACCCTTACAGCAGAGTTTTGGACATCTAGGGCCTTACTGGGCAGACCTGAAAGGATGGCACTGCAACAGTCTAAGCGGGTTGGAATAAATGAGTGGATGAGAATCTGTCACTGAGAGAGAGGGTTGCAGTGCAGATATGTTTCTCAGGTGGTAGATGGCAGATATAGTGACATTTTTTTAAATAATAGGATGGAGTCCAGAGTGACTATACTAAACAAAAAAAAAAGTTGGAAAATGGTTTCAAGTCTGGAACCGTGTACTACAGCTCTCAGAGCAGTGGTGCCTTTCCTGCACATGCTAGATACATGCTAGAGCTCCCTCTCCTGGTGGAACATGATACTGCATGAAAATAAAAACTCAACAGAGGCATGTAGCTGACAGCAGCAATGCTGGGGTGACTATGGAAATCTGTCAGTGACGTGTGGTCAGGGTAGGCAAGGTAGGCAGTGCCTACCCCGGCAGATCAAAAAAATGATAAAATCCTGAAAAATATATTAATCTCATAAAAATACACAAAATTAAGTTTTGTAGTATCAAGCTCTGTATTACTATGATAGCATTTATGTTGAAGTCCATAAGCATCTATTAAGAAAATCCATAAGAAAATCACCTTAATTTACAGCAAGTTCCATTCATTTTCACTGACAGGACATGGGATTTTCTTGTCTCCTCATGGCCATAACACTGTGTGGATTTTGGGGTTTGTGCATGCGTATGGAGTCTCTGTGTCAAGTTCAATGGAGGAGCAAAGGCACTGACAACCTGCTTATGGTGGGTTACATAGCTATGTGAAGACACTGTTTATGGGTGTGTACAAAATAAACTGTGAGTGTACAGACAGAGAGAGATGCTTCAAGGCTATTAGCATAATCCTTTCAGTGATCCACTTTCAATATAGATATTATCAAACTAAGTACACTCAAAAGGCTACCAAAGGTATGCTGACCAAATGATATCATGTTCAGACATCGAGGACACCAGTCATTGGGAGTTTGCTTGCAAGCAAAATTGGCTAATTTCCTAACACATAATAAAATGAGTATAGCTCATATTTATGTCTTTTTCTATCTTGTTTTCAGTGGTTTGTAGCGCAAAGCAAGACTGTTTGTGGTGTTGTATAGCGAAACGTTTTACAGGTTCTAATGTATCACACATGGGCTACATGTCATCTCTGGAGTCTGAATGAAGTTCAAGAAGTTTCTGCTGCTTTCTAAGAGAGGAAAGAACACACTATAACACCTTCAATTTGGACTGATTTTTTGAACACTGCTGTCCCTGGCACAGACCTCACTGCACATCACAACACCATGGTTACTAACCAGTTAGCAACTTAGTTGGTTGGCAATGGGCAATTGCATTGCAATCAACAAAGTTGCTAATTCAATTAATAACTATGGTTTTGGGAAATGCACCCCTGTTTCAGTCTCCTAGAAACAAAATGGCCATAGGTCAAATCAAAAAGAATTTGACACCATGTCAAAACAACACAATTTGGTAAGACAGTAAGTTAACATGTCAAGTTAACAGCAAAAATTATTAGATACTGAATCATCTCAAAATGATGATTGAGAATCTCATAATTTTGATTTCCAAAGCCAAACTAATGAGATGCTAAGTGAAAATAATCTCAATATTTTAACTTAGTATGTCAAAGTACTGACTGTCAAAATGTTCTTTTAGTGCTTCCTCATTACCACGCACCCCCCGTGCCAGAAATGAGGCTTAAGTCAGGAAATGACCCCAAAACCTGATGCATTACTGCACTAAGGTTCACACAGTCTTCCTTCATGATTACCAATGATGATGCTAAAAGAAAATTGAATAGAATAAGGATTAATTATGAAGATCCCAAAACAGTTTATTTTTTATTTATTTATTTTTTTAAATCAACCTGACACTTTCACATCCCATATCACTCTGCTAAATACTGATACAGATAGACGATACAAATTGAGGAAGTTCTCAAAGGCAGCTAGAAGGCCAAATTGTCTGCTGTGGTTTTTGCTTGCAAAAGCAAAAACACATCTTGCAGCAGAAACAGCTGTAAAGCTGTTCTAAGGTGCCACGGCAAATCAGCAGTTTTTTCACCTCAATGTCGCAGACTGACGGATCAGAAAATGCCTCTTCCAGCATGAACCAAAGGTATGTGGCAGACACCTGTGTTATGCTGGCTCTTATTTGTCTATTCCTGAGCGCAAGTGAAAAATGTCAAAAGCCTTCTTAATAAGCATTAATTAACAAATATTGATTAAAGGCAATGTATGGTACAAATACACCACATGAAGAACAGACAGATTTGCATTTCCTCAAAGGCGCACAGACCAAAAAGTGTTTCTAAGTTTATTGACTGTATGCCTGCCTTTACTGGATCCATTAAAAGACGGGTCAGGGTGTTCAGACACTGGTAAAGATGTGCACTATGATATCATTATAATGTATGTAGCAGGTGTGGAGGAGGCGAGGCAAGACAAGGCAAGGCAAGTTCATTTATATAGCGCATTTCATACACAGAGGCAGTTCAATGAGCTTCACAAAGATAAAGGCAAAAAACAGTGAATAATAGAAAATAAAATGACATAAAATCTTCATTTCAGCAACTGTATTCTTTCCCTCTAATCAAACTATCTACTGCTGGGGATATACTAACTGATACAATGATCAGAAATATTTGTCCACAGAATATGGAAACACGGCATCAGAGCAAGGTTATTTTCCAGGCACAGTTCTCACTCGTTAAGGTTGTCGGTACGTTGCTCTGGTGTGTTTAGAGTTTCCAAATTTTGTGAACATCAACATTTGTCAACATTACACTCAGCAATCACTGCCACACACTCAAAAATGAAATAGAATTTAGCATCTGTTAGCATCTGCATTCATAAATTTGCACTACTGGAAAAATAAATACATACAACAACAAATTACCAACTATTTTGTTGTCGAGACCACTCCCATCAGTTTGAAACTGCTTTTGAACTCAAAACAGAACTGAGAGGAGTAGTTCTATTAAGGTAGTTCTGTAACCTTAGTATAAATAGATTAAGCTCTGTTTCACAAGTAACCCTCTCTCTCTCTCTTTAGTGGTAACTGCACGATAAAGCCCGTGATGGTGCACTCTGAGGTGTTCCCTTGGATCTACCTATTCCTGGCTCTCATCGGCTTCTTGACCAATGGCTTGGTCTTCTTTGATCTCAGGAGGACCAAGAGTAAGCCCACTGTCGTTTTCGCCCGGAACATAATGGTGTCTGATGTTCTCCAGTGTGTTAGTCTCCTGTTCAGGATGACTTTCTACTATAATGCCAATCGATGGGAAGCACAGGATCCAATGTGTGGGGTAGCCATATTTATCTCAGTGACCATCTTCTATATCAACATCTATTGCAACATGTGCTTTCTGCTGTGGATTAGCATTAGCCGCTACACCACTGTGGTACAGTCACACCGCACCATTTTGCAGATTTTCAGGGATACCCACTGGTGTAGTCGCATTTGCCAAACAACTTGGCTAGCCATTGTGTTGGTCATCGGCATCCACATGGCCTACAAGGAATTCAACGGCTCTGGAACTCCTGGCAGCTGTTTTGATCATATGAACAATCGCAGAAAGACAAATTCAAACAGCGTGTTCGCCATTGGCCTGGTGGTCTTCTACCCCATGCTTGTGATAATGCTGTCCAGCTACACCCTGCTGTTGTATCACCTTCAGCGTATTCACAAGTCGAGCCAGGTCAGCCAGACAAAAGGATCTGGGGGAGGCCTAAGAGTTAAAAGGAAAGTTCTGGCATCTGTACTGGTGCTTCTTGCTTGTTTCCTTCCCTATCACATCCAGAGAAGCATTATGCTTCTATCGTGGGACCCAAGGGACTGTGACAGGGAGCAGGAAAACTTCCGGATAAAGACCAACACCATCCTGGTGGCAGCGTTGAACTGCTGCCTCAATCCCATCCTGCACCTGGTCTTCCGTTTGCCATGTTGCCGTGGGAGGAGGCAGAGACCAGCTGGAGCTGGAGTCCATGATGTACACAATGCTGGGTTCTCAGAAACGCCCCCGTGACACAGAAACAACTGCACTTCAGTGCAGTTACCTTGACATTTACACACAAGTGCAAAAGGTGGAGGACTCAAAGGTCTGTAAAATATTGACACTGTTCACCATTTCACATCATAGTTTTTCTCATTGTGTGACCTCCCAGATGAAACCAAGCTCAAATTCCAACAAGATCACAGATCTTAGACCAAAGATCTTGAATTGCCAAATAATTCCTGGATCACACTTGTAAGAAAAGATCTCTGCCCTGTATGGCAGAGTTGTTTATCCTGTATGGCAGAGAAATGTTTATTTGTATTCAGACATTATATTCATTAATACAATCATAAATATTGTATATGTGTGAATAGGTATTGATGCCAAATGCACACAAAATTATGGCCTTTACGCACAGGTGGCAACTTCACGTCAGCATTTAGGGGGTGATAATTATCTTGCACCAATAATGTTCACCTTGTACCCCCACACCTCCCTCCCCTCATTTCAGGATGGAGCTCTAGAAATTACTAAGAATTTATGACTAACATGGGCTACTTTGCCATCTTACGTCAGTCCGCGGCAGAGTTGAAGTCAGCCTTCAGATTAACATGAAACTCTTTGAACCGGTCTAGCACATATTGGACTATACCTTAGGCGATTCCAAATATTGATTCAAAATACAGTTTTCATGCCATTTAAGTCATAGAGATGAGGTATGTCTACTGATTGAAACAGAAAACACAATCCAATTTTTATCCCTAAGGCCACCAGCTTTTGTGCACGACTTTCTGGTAGGCTCTTTTCAACAATGGGTAACTTTTGATTGCGAAACAGCAATCAGGATGCACAATTATCTGTAGGCTATCTAATGTTCAAGTAATCTACGCACATTTATCCTATTTTATAGGCCTACAGTTTTTTTTGGCAAGAAAAAGATGGAAAATCTAAGATGCACAACAAGGCTTTTCAGAGAATCACTGTTCATTCTCATCCAGAGGCGTTGAGAGAGAGGCGTTTGTGCTGTTACACTACAGCTATGTTAACTCTTTGGTAATTCATTATTGGGGGAGTGTTGCACCCCTAACTTTAACTTTGACTCCTTTTGCACTTTATTTTTTAATCTAGGGCCTTGTAGAAAATCTATGAATATACCATACAAACTTTTAATGTTTCTGCCATATTAAGCACATGTTTGTGCCCATCCCCTAATGTTTGGGCTAAATAATAAAATATTTGCAACATTGTTTATCTTATAATGTGCTTACAGGCTGTCACACTGAAGATGATTTCTCAAAAGTGGAACAATGTGAAGATGTATGATTTGAAAAGAAATTTTACAAGCCTTGGTTTACAAGCTTCAGAGATGGTGCAGCAATAACAACCCTACCTAATTTGAATAGGCATGACCCTTTTTAAGACACCAAAAGATGTTATCTGTCCATGAAACGGAGCTGATCAATAATAATAATGAATAATGAATACTATCCCTGTCAGTCACAATTAATGTTTAACAACAAGTGTTTAACAAACCAAAAAGAGCCCACCAACTCGTGCCATATGTCAACTGCTAAAACACGTGCCACGGCTCAGTCCTGCCATTGCTCAGTCCTTTGCAAGGCAACAACTTTTTTTTCTGGGGCTGATATTTTTTTTGCAGAGGATGTGGTCAGGCGTCAAGTGTTTGTGGTAAACTGAGAAAAGTTTCTTCCTCCTACATTTGCATGCCTTCTTCCACAAACTTAACACTGTTCCTGAGGCACAGAGAGCAAACAGAAAGCAAATGGGAAATGCATTCTGGTGCATCTTTTTACCACATACTCTTTGCATGGTCCTGCTATGATTGCATTGTCCCACCTGAAGTGAACAAGCATGAGCCAAGGACAAAATATAAGGTAGGTATGAGACATCTAAAAAAAAGCTTGACATTTCAGCTCATTACCTTATGATGGTACATTTCCTAGATGCTTGTGAAAACCACATATGATGTGGATATTGAAATGAAGATACGATATGAAGCTTACAATTGCACAATTACAGATTTTTTGTCATGGTGAGGTTGACTGCATAAAAAATACTCACTGAATTTAATCTGTCTTGGCAACAGACCAAGCACCATCAACATTTGAAAATGTCTGATATTATATAGTCAGGTCCGGTCAAAGTATTTATCAGTTTCTGATTGGGCAAGATTACATTCTATGTATCACTAGGCTTGAGTATATCCTACGACATACCATGGTTGACTCCTCACAGGTAATAAATCACTCTGCATTTTCCATTGAGTCGACTGATGTGAACATTTCATTCATTCAAAGCAAGAGAGCAGCAACTTTCATAACATTACATTTGGCAGTTCTCTCCAGAGAAAATGTCTTAATATGGAGTAGCATGAAAATGGAGCTTGGCATTTGACATACAGACAAGAAAGCAGGCGTATGCACAAACACCATTTAGCCGTTCTCCCTGAACTTCCAAGTTCCAACTTTTAAAGGAAAATAACCCACTAGGAGGATGGGTTTATCTAGATTTCACTCAGATCAAGTTCATGTCCTACTGTCATAATTAATAACATGTGAAAAGTCAACTGTGATAAATGATGCTTCGGAGGTCAGTATTGGTGAATAGAACCAGTCATACGCTCAAATGAACAGAACATCTCAAAAGGTCTAAGTGTAATTTTAAGCATGTTGTTTCATATTGCATGGGAACCAATTTGAATGTTATGTATAGCAGGCAACCTAAAAAAGGAACTTAGAGAAAAAAAAAGACATGACCTTTTTTCAAACACCACATCACGTGCAGCAGGCCATAAAAATAGTCAATTTGCTTTCACAGCTCATTTAAGAGGTTGACACCTCTCTTCTCTCTTTGTCTCTCCATAGTGGCAACTGCACACTTCTCAAATGGCCTTCACTCTTCAGCACGGAGGTCCTCCCATGGCTTTACCTGTTCCTGGCTCTCCTGGGCTCTCTCACCAATGGCCTAGTCATGTTTGAGCTCTGGAGGACTCAACGGAAGCCCACGGTCATTTTCACCTTGAACATGGTGGTGTCAGACATCATTCTCTGTATCAGCTTCCTCTTTCGAATCGCTTACTATCGACATTCCAGCCACTGGGAAGGCAATGGACCACTCTGCCGAATGACCCTATCAGTCTCCATCTCCATCTTCCATGTAAACATCTACTGTAACATGTTCTTCCTGTTGTGGATGAGCATCAACCGCTATGTAACGGTGGTGCAGTCCCGCCTGGCAGTGCTACAGGCATTCAAGAGCCCACGGAGAAGTGGACAGCTCTGTGCTGCCACCTGGCTGGTGTTTTTGGTAATAGTAATTGCAAGGGTAGTGGGGATGCAGGCCAATATAACCAGTGAAACCAAAACTTGCTTTCATTTGATGGAGCACCTCAAGAAAGAGCTACAAGTCACAATGGTCCTTGGAACGCTGCTCTTTTTCTTAATTCTCGCGGCAATGCTGGTCAGCTATGGACTGCTGCTGTACCACCTGCAGAAAATCCGCAAGACTAGCCTTGTGAGTGCTTGGTTTGGACCAGGTGGGGGCTTGAGGGTGAAAAGAAAGGTCCTAGCATCTGTGCTGGTTTTCCTCGGCTGCTTCCTCCCACACCACATCCTGAGGAGCATCTTGCTCCTCTCTGCACAAGACGATTGTGCCACGGCAGAAATGTTATCCCAGGCCAAGGATGCCACCATACTGGTGGCTGCGTTGAACTGCTGCCTCAATCCCATCTTGTACCTGGTGCTTCGCTCTCCATGCTGTCGTGCAAAGAGACTCAAACGCTTTGCAGACGAAACAGATTGCTCCAGGAACCAAATACCTCAGCTACACATTACAGAGGATCTGGAGAGGGAAGTGGTCCCCATGTGACGTTTACAAATCCCTCAACAGGCAACTGCTATACATGGTTGTGAATACCTGGAGATGTCTAATCAGTGTCTATCAATGTCAGTGAGTCTAATCAGTGTCCTGAGACTACACATACGTCCTCATGAAAGCCTGAGGCTACCATATAAAGACTTTCTGTAATTTTACTGTATTTATTGAACCATAATCATGTTTTACCAAGATATACATTTTTCAGAAGATGAAACAAGTTGGACAGGATTAGTTATTTTCAAAACAGCTGCAGAGTACAGGTTAGAGTTCTGTTGTCAATTCTCAAAACCCCTTTTCAAACATAGTCACTGCTGGCATTCATTCATTTTATTGTTAAAAGCACATATCTATTGAATGTTGTCCACTACTAAAAGTTCAATTAATAAATCACTGTGATCATAAATTGTTCTGTGTAACTTTCTAATTACCATACCTTTATAAATCCCAGTCCTTCTGTTGTGTCTAAAGCAACGGCATACAGCACTGCCACCAGACAGTACCTTCAACTGCAATATGACTTTCCAAGCACTAGGGGCTACTGTTGAACAGTATGCTGCAGAGAACCTCTGAGATCAGACCAAATTTAAAGAAAGCTCTTGAGTGCCCCTCTTAGCCATATGCTGAAGTTGTTTTGACAATGTAGTGTAAAGCAATATCAGGACTTGCCTCAGGAGATGAGGAAGCCTGATGCTCGTGTAGCAGGTTATCAAATTTCTATTGCAGTTCAGCAATGAAAAAAGGATACATGATACAAAGCAGAAGGTCATCAGTTTAAAGCATATATACCCCTTCATATACTCCCCTTCTATTTCACAATATTTACCGAATGGATAGTGTATACCTATGCATAACAGATTTACTTGGCAGTAACAACAGAGTGAACCTTTAAAAAATAACCTATAAAATGTATGAATCTGAAATCTTATGAAAAGAGCTGCCATACCCAAAGCTAACTTCCTCATAGTAGGGTGTCAATAGAGCAGCAGCAGCAACTGCACATGCATGCAGTGCACATCAGAGACGGAGCCAAGGCAACATCCTCGCATGACTTCCAGCATATAACTTGCACTGGTAAGGGAAAGTCTGGTTGCTTATTTAGAAGAATTTAGAACAATTTTTTCCAGCTTTTCAACATAATTTTGCAACTCAGAAACAATTACAGTTTATCTCAGTCAATTTGGTGCAGCTTTTTAAAATCGGAGTTTAAATTTACAGAACTGCTAGTTCAACGTCCAAATCACATACATCATAAATGTTTCTGCACATCCATGGACTTGCTTGTGTACAATCGTCTGAATCACTATTTCTTTTCTCTGTCGAATGGTTCTACCCCCTCAAAACATTTAGGCATTAGTTCATTGCTCAGTTCATTTGATTTAAGTGTGTTGAACCAGTTCTATGTAATCTGTCAAGTACAATTTCCCAAGTGTGAGGAAGAATTTGCAAAATTAGTTTAATGACATGCACTTACTGTTATGCAAAAGTTAATGATGATTAAGCAATGTGCCAAAATGACTAAAACTGTAATAGTATAATTATTGTTTAAAAAAGGTAAGAGATCATTTATTTATTTATTTATTATTATTGTGTCTCCCTTTTTTTAGTAAAATATTTTCTCAGCAGAAAATACATCACAAACAAAACTAGTCCTATAAAGGTCAATGGAATAAAAAATATGGTCTGTATTGATGTTCTAATATACACTGAGAACAAGTGAGTAATGAGTTCTAAATGTTTTGCCAATATGTACTCAACAAAGGATGTCTGGATACGACGATGGCAGATGGCAGTCTAACCAATGGCTCAAGTAACACCACCTCACTCCTCTGCCCTTCAGTCATGACTAATGTCATTCTGCCAACTCTCTACACCCTGATGTTCCTGACTGGACTCCCTGGAAATATCCTTGCACTGTGGGTCTTCATTTCCAAGATTCCAGACAAGTCCCCAACACACATCTTTCTTGTCAACCTGGGCGTATCCAATCTGGTCTTATGTCTGACAATGCCCACCCTAGCACTGTACTATGCCATGGGCTCAGTCTGGGACACA
>PYXC01001355.1:617500-630000 GCA_015244755.2 Tenualosa ilisha
CTAAACATCAGTCTCGAAGCATGCATACTTGTAAACAAACAGATCGCTTTCAGACCACAGATAGACAGAAAACCTAGCCACACGTGTGACACAGATGTCTTACTGCAGTCACATCCAACCCAGTACTGTAATGTATCTTTGTAGTGTGTGCGTAATTGTGCATTAGTGTGTACTACTGTCGCCATGCACAACGTGTGCACGCACACAGATACAAATAAACAAGCTTCAACCTCTGAAACGTGATACGATTCACAGTCACAGTCCTATTTGGCTTCTGTTTATTATCTTATGGGAATACCATGCAACTTGCCACTGTTGAGCACAGCTACTCCACACATCTCCCATTTAAGTGCACTGGTCGAATCAGAAAGGCCAGCATGGTGAATGTGCTCTTCAACTCTTCACAACATTGCTGCTCGTTTGTCAGTCAGAACGAGATATAAACACTTCTACTGACTCAGTCATGAACATGTCTAGCCACCCACATATCCGTAGTCGACTCTCGCATGTGATGCGATGGACAGGCAGAGAGGCTGAGCTGTGTTGCTGCTCCATCTTCAGCAGAAACAGCCATGCACTTTTGACCCTTAGGCATTCCCCTGCCAGGAGCTGCCGGCCAACTGTCAGCAAGCTTTGGTTGGGCAGCATGCAGAGACTCACACACACACACACACACACACACACACACACACCACACACACACACACACACACAGCTAAAGATTTGCTTTATGTGGTATAAACAAAACCTGAGATCAACACTCCCAAAAGTTGTTTGCTATAACACTGTTTGAAACTTTCAAGAGTGGATTTCAAACGAGCCAAGACATTAGTCATACAGTCTCTCGAATCCTGCCGTGTGACTTTTTGCACTCAACCTGCACACAACTGACAACTCCCACCAAAAGACATTTTTTTTTTTTGGCATCAGAGCGAAGTAAACTCTGCACTCCAGCCCACACACATGCACCACATTCAGCTGACATGAAACCTTTAGTCCCTTCCCGGAGCCTTACCACTCGTCAGTCTCGCTGTTCATACATGACCACCACCACCACTCTCATTCTGTGAATCACAAAGAACAGATCTGCAGCTTTGTTTGTTTAAAGATTCAGTCTTAAATGACAAGGACAATCATCCACTGCTACCTTTGTATTGTTTTAGATTTGTGTGTGCGTATGTGTTTCTGTGTGTGTGTGTGTGTGTGTGTGTGTGTGAATGTGCGTGCGTAGATGTCAGACAGGACTGCTGACACACACCCGTGTGGAGCTGCTCAGACGTGCTGAGTGAGGGGCGAGACAGTGAAGTAGTGGTGGTGGTGTGCTTAAGACCAGTGACCCCGTCTCTCCCTCTCTCTTCCTCTCGGCAGTGAGCTCAAGGCACACTGCTTTACACACAGAGACTCACTCCTCTATCTCTCTCTCACACACACACACACACACACACACACACACACTCACCACTTAGGACATTTCTTGATTTAACTGTTCTTAACTGCCCCTACTTGTCATGACCTCAGTGGCAGCACACTGTAAGTGAAATCAGGACATCGTACTTGTGCTCTGTGGAGAAGGTGAGTGAGACACGCTAGGGTAGGACACAACATGACATTTTGTTCTGGTGTATTGGTCTCTCCTGGGTGAGAGAACAGAAAGGCTACTCAAAAATGTAGAGATATTAAATAATATACACTATATAGGTGAATTATATGGACACATAACCAACTTAAATCCACAGTGCCCAGTAAATAATGCTGTCATAGGATGCACAAAGCAAGCCCCGTGAAGACAAGGCTGCATGAGTATGGTATGTAAGAATTTGACTCGCCCACTCAACACTCTTGACCAGTGAACACCTTTGGTATAGCCGGGTAATAAAACCAGACCCTTGTTCTACACTTTCGTTTCGTACAGAGGGACTGGACATTCGGTCGTGATATTCGACTGCTTGCTTGAGGTGTTTTAAGTTTAAAAAGACTGGATCAGCCCCTGACTGATAGCTTGCCTTGACTGATGGCATTCTAGCTCTGCATAACAACGCCGCCCTCCTGCCCCCTGAGACAACGAGCTCAATGGGATCAAATCCAGACGAGCACTGTAGGGAGATGCTAATCAACTGGATGTGGTAGGAAGGCATGGCCCGGCTAGCTTTGGGATGAACTAATGGAGGCTGCAAACATAGGCCTTCATGTCCAAGAGTCCAACATCATGTCCCAGAGTCCAACATTTATCTACAGGAATGCTCCTGTAGATAAATGGGTCAAAAAGTCACACCCCAGCTGAAAGATCTTGTACAGAGCCTTCTCAGAAGAGGGGCACCTGTTTTAACGGCCTTGCGCATTTAGATTTAGAATGGGATGCCATACTGTAATGTAATGGCCAAGAGTCCCAATATTTTGTTTTTCATATACTGCATCAGCAGACATGTGTGAATGTATGGTTGTATGTATCACAACACTATTTGCACTATTAGCACTACTTGCACATAACATGCAGCAAATTCAAATACAGTTTGCATTTAAAAATGAACCGAGTCCTTCTGCAAACAAAACTAGGGGGAAGTTTCAAACCAAGTGTGAGCAGTCAGGCTCAAGGCCTGTTATGTGGGTACGCTGGCGTACGTCAATCAAGTCCATCAGATTAATGAAAAAGATCTGTCATCAGCGTTTACAATGAAGTCATGGATGGTGACACATTATACTGTCAGCATATAGTGTGTATGAAGGCGTAACACTACCTATTTACTGATTTAGCTTCACGACTGTCTGTTTGCAAATTTAGGCTGTAGAATCATCAAGTTAAACTGGATATTTCTGTATGTGGTATTTCACACAAACATTTGATCACCAACCACTGCTAGAACTGTTGTTACTAAGGGCCATCTGGCATTTGTTTTTACCAATCATGCCTTGGTAAGCCAAAGTACATCCCTATTTATATGTTGAGACAACAAGAAGAAGTTTCGGAAGAATTGCTGACCACTGACACAGACTGCATAAAGTGCATTAACTCAGTGCAAGAGATATGTCGTCCCCTGTGTAACCACTTCAGTTCTGGTGATCAGATCACAATGCCTCTTTGTGCTTGTTTACACGTGTATTTGAAACTGGCCATATGTGATCACATTACCAAAAAATGCATTAAAAAAAAAAAAAAAAAAAAAAAAAATACATATGCACAACAACAAGTGAAACTGGATAAAGGCATCACAAGTTCCCCTCACTTCCTCTTTCTCTATTGTGGTAACAGCTAAGTGCTAAGGGTGTTATACACCAGGCTTCTATGCTGGTCAGCCTGTATCTGAGAACTGCACCAACCACAGCACAGCTTTGGGTCATCTAAAGTGACAGGCAAGCTACTGCCCCAACCGTTCCTTCAACAACTAAACAAAGGAATTACATTTAAATACATTTGTCCTATGTGCACTGATGTATAGACCAGCAAATCATGTCATCAGCATGTGTGCTCTTAGACAACTGGAGCTACCAATAACAGACTGTGTAGGTGGAGAGTGTTCTTTGACATTCTAGTGCAGGGTTTTTAACTTATTTAGTCATCATTCTAGAGAAGGCTAACAGACTTAGAGAGCTGTTTAACTGATGTGCAAACACATGCTGCACAACTATTCAGTCACTTGAAGGTCTGACTGAAAAAAAACTATGCAGGAGAAAGAGAGAAGAGAGAGTGAGAGAGAGAGAGAGAGAGAGAGAGAAAGAGAAAGTGAGTAAGAGAAAGAGAGGGAGAGAGAAAGAATGAGTGAGTGAGACAGAGGAAGAGAGAAAAAGACTGAGTGACTGAGTGAGTGAGACTGAGAGACGACTGAGAGACATCAGAGAGAGAGAGAGAGAGAGAGAGAGAGAGAGAGAGAGAGAGAGAGAGGAGAGAGAGAGAGAGAGAGAGAGAGAGAGAGAGAGCAATGGATAGCTTGCAAAGCCTGTGCTCCCAGGAGGAAAATAGAAAGTGTCTCAAAGTGACCTTTCTCTGCACTAGCTATGTGCTTATAACTGCTACCTGTCAAGCTACCTGTCAGAGACAGAGAGGGGAAGAGAGAGAGACAGACAGAGAGAGAGAAAGAGAGAACCATAAAATATTGAGGAAGAAGGGACAGAGCCGTTTATTTATTAATAGAGGGGAGCAGAGCTGATGTTCAGGCCTCACCATGCCCTGTGTGTGTCTCTCTCTCTCTCTCTCTGTGTGGTGTGTGGGGTGTGGTGTGTGTGTGTGTGTGTGTATGTATACTTGGGCGGGGGGTGGGGGACTGAAAGGGTAACACCATATCACAACAAAAACAGAGGTCAAGTGTAGCCCTGGACACAGGACATAGGGTGTTGATGCAGTTATACAGACACACTAGCACAAACACAGACTACCAAGTCTCCAGCACCTCAGTCTCTGATACCATTCTGTGTATAAAAACAGATGCACAAAAGCACACACTCACTCTGTCTCTATGGGTAGGAGTTCACACACACACACTCAACACACACATAGCATGCGCGCGCGCACACACACACACACACACACAAAAGGCTGATGAGGAGGACTGTGGGGAAGGTATGAGGCAAAGAGGCACCAGCCCTAATTACAAACTAATTAACCAGACACCACTCCTGCAACACTCCTCTGCGTGCATGCACACACACACACACCACACACACACGTGCACAATACTGAATTCCACAGCACCAGAGCAACTCTTGAATTCTCTTTCTTTTGGCACACGCCAGTCAGCCTACCTTCACATCTCGATGAATGACGTTGTTGTCATGGCAATAGCGCAGAGCTTCAAGGATCTGTCTCATGTAGTGACTGCAGAAAGGAGAGAGAGATGGAGAAAATGATAGAGAGATGAGAAGGAGGAAAAGAATGGGGGAGTCAGTGGGGAAGGAAAAAAGAATGAAGTACGAAGATGAAAGGAGACAGAGAGGGAGAGGGAGAGAGAGAGGGAGAGGGAGAGGGAGAGGGAGAGAGAGAGAGAGAGAGAGAGGAGGGGGGAGAGAGAGAGAGAGAGAGAGAGAGAGAGCATCATAGGTTAGCAGCACCTTTCCTTCAGCTGTACCTGACAGTTGCTGTTATCTACGACGTATCTTGTATTCAGGTTAAACCCAGACCAGGTTGCAACAGCAACCACAGACCAAACTTAGTGTCACTGTCTGCATAATTTTGCAGTCTTAGTAGTGAGCACACAGAGACCTGCAGAAAATGGCCTGCATCATGCAAGCAGTATCAACTAGCACGACTAAAACGGCTAACATGAAAACACATGGAACTGCAGAATACCACAAAACACCAGATGAAAATAGCATTGAGCTACAATAAGCTACTCATCCTGAGCACGCACAGTAAAAAATACAATATTGTAATTTGAGAAAGTGTCTGATTAATGTTGATCTTACACATAACAAGAATGCTATATTTGAAGGGGAGTTTGAAGGTCCATGACCTATCAATCCTGCTAGCAGACAGAAGGCCACTCATGAATATTATGAATCACTAACAATATCTCACTATATCCCAAAAATAAAAAAATCACAAGTTTATCCACTTGGACTAAAAGAAAATAAAGACACTCATTTTGTGAAGCTGTATAACACGCTACACAGGACGAACAGTGGAGGCCTGGAGGAACTCTGAAGAGCATCAGTCACAACAGTCACCAGGAGATACTACTGTTTCAAAGTTCTGTCAATGTTTTTCCATTAATTTTAATCAAATAAAAAAAAAAAAAGACTCTTACACTTACCTGGCAACAGCTTCGCTGTAGACAAAGCCAGCATCGGCTCTCTTGACAATTTCAAAACACAGGTCGGCTCCATCCATACTGAGGAAGGAACAGGAGAGGTCAAGGTCTGAAGCATTCTGCTTTTGAGCATGGGATATTTGGCAATCTCAAGTGGGGCTCAGACATACAAAACCTAAGCAGTGTAGCAGGACATGTGTAGGAGGTGAAGGCAGTCTCTGTCAATGAAACTGAAAGATCAAGGCTTTGGCCGAAGTCTTCTCTGAGTGAGACTGTACAGTCATGTTTCATTGAATGTGTCCAAAAACACATTAATGCTGACAAAAAAATCCCAAATTCAACCACAGTGGAAATGAATAAAGACCACCAAACAATATAGCTAAATGTATTTACACTCAAAATGTTCCCCAGTAATGGCCATCCATCTTAAAATCTGAAGTAGGCCAACTTGATCTGTCAGTTTCAAATGTCTGCCAACCTTTCATTGGCTCCTAAGACAAGTATCTGTGGACAACGGGGACTTGAGAATTTCGGTTACAGCTCAAAGACAATCCAAATTTAAAGTACACACCCAAGAAGGTATAGATTCATTCCTGGTTAACCTCTGGAGAGACGCCCAAGATGCTCAGCTCATATTTCTGGGTGCCTGCTTACCAAAACTTTCTCTAGTTAAAAAAGTAGACTCAATAAAAAAAAAAAGAAAAATCGTGTTGTCTCATTTTGCCTTGAAACTACTTCTGCTTTTCCTGAAACAACTACTAAAGATCTGAGAGCCTGATAATTGTGAAACCTAAAGTTCAGATGTTCAGAAGACGTCCAAAGTTGTACAGCCACAAAAGTCTGTGCATAAAGTAAGCCCAACAAGGCAATGCGATTAATGTGATTTAGCTCTGAATTGTTGAAAAATCTGTCCTTAACATGAATGTTTCTTTCATAATTTCCTTCAGGAAAAAACAACAACAAAACAAACAAGAAGCCAAATCCAAGTCCAATGTATTTATCTTAGCTCAAAAGTGATAAATTTAATCAGCTGTTTTTCATGACCCATTTCTCTTAACACCTGAAATGTTTCATTTAACACAATAAATCATTTAGAAGCCCTAAACCTCTCTTAATTAATAAAGCCCTAAACCTCTCTTAATTAATAGTGACACAACTGCTATTACAGTGTCAGAGAGGCAAAAACATCACAAGAGATGGGAAAGATTCCCATTTGAGCTTCCCTTGACCTGATCCCATCATGGCTGTCTGAGAGAACTCCAACACACACACACACACACACACACACACACACACACACACACACACACACACACACACACACACAGTAGTGAGAGGTCATGGTCCCAGCAGGGGTGGAGGCACCCTCTAATGACTTCTCTTATTCGGTAGGAGGTAGTCCCATCCTTACCCCTTCTTCTCTGTCTTTCACTCACTTCTCGTTTTCTTTTATTTTTTTCTTCTCTTCTATCTCTACTATTAGTCATTTAACCCTTCCCCTCTTCTGACTTCTATTTTCCAGATGTATTTTCGTTTGTCTCTCTTTCTCTTTGGGCAAGATGTACAAAGAAATGGCGGCTGCTTTCAGACGTAAAATGTGCCTTCTAACATAGCATTTGCATATGCAGAGCCAGTTTTGCTCAGTTTTGAGTCAGAGACAGTTGAGCGCAAAATTGCGACCTGTGTCTGGTGAAAAGGAAGAGGGAGAGACAATAAATCGAGTGTCAGTCAAGTGTCTATGACTGACCTCAGGCAAATTCACCACTGCAACACACCACTTACCTGTGTGTCCTCTGTTCTAAATGAGCCACATGAAGCTCCCGTACCTAATAAGCACTGCACTTGTGGATTTGTGGTCAAATGTTTCTCTGAATACTGAAGTCACTCAAACAGATGTTGACTTCAATTATTCATGAAGAGAAACCAGTCATCACCCTAGCATGCATGAAGACTGACATGACATGACGCCAGCATGGTGAAGACCCATAGCATACAAGTCTGATAATACTGTACATCCATGCAAAAACTTGGCACCCCTAAAAGTACACTGTGTGGGCCCAAGCCCCAAGGCTGGCATGCCCAGCAAGGGCTTTTCAGACATCACGACCACGGCTCAACAGGCTGAAGGATTAACCATAAGGCCTGATTACTCCCTTTTCTTTCATCCTTGCACCACCACTTGTAAGCTTGCTGATTACGACACGTGTTAGATAAGAGCGTCTAAAGACTAGTGAGGATCTTGTGGGAAAAAACCATAATAAAAGGGAAGAAAATGAACGACAGAAATACAGACAGAGAAAGAGGGAGAGAGAGAGAGAGAGAGAGAGAGAGAGAGAGAGAGACAGACAGAGAGGAAGCTGAGGGCAGATCATTTATTTAAATGAGGACAAATCAATACCGATGAATGGTCTTTGACATTCACTGCTCTAAATTTTACCGAGGCCCCTAAAAAACTTGGCTGAGGCCCGGCATTTTCTTTTTCCAGAGGGAGAGGGTGGTGAGCTATCCCATTCAAAATTGTCACATCAATTATTTTTAACTTGCTCAACTGCACAGCAAATCGTGTAAAAGTGGATCCAAGCCCCTGATCACGGAAAGGCAGCACGCCTATTAATTGGGCCGTCGATCAGAAAACGAGACGGGTCATCGTTCTTAGCACACACTCACTCGAATCTTCCGTCCCCCGCCCATCTTCAAAGCCACTGCCACGTCACTGCCCCCACCCCTTCAAGTATGTGACTAACAATGAGAGCCACGTGGCCAGTGTGTTCTTGCGTTTTCTTGAGGAAGGCCCTCTGAGAGTCACGTCAGTAGGCTTCACTCTAATATGCTTTAGGGCTCAGCTGGGCACTTGAAGGGGCCTTTACATCATTACTGGTGCCATTGGCATGGGTAGCCAAAGTCAGGAGGAAAAGAATCATCTACCCAATATGCATAGCAACTGTTTCTCTGAAACCCAGTTGCCTTCAGTCTTGGTTTTTCCACTAAACCGAAACAAAACCAAACCACTGATGACTCTGATGACCACAATGTGCATACTGGCTTTAGCTGGTGACACTCAGATGCAACACTCCACTAGAAAGACATCAGTGGTGCAAAGACAGTGAATTCCTTTTTACTCAGCATGCTAACGAGGTTTTGGTAAGATGGAAACTCAATATGAGCATGACACTTCTGCAGTAAAATAAATAAATACATAAATTACAGTCACATTGTATTCAGATGTTAATTTACAATCACATTTGATTCAGAGGCTAATTTGCAATCACATTTGATTCTGCTGTCTGTATGGGAGTTTCTAATAAATATTCTAATAAACATTAGAAAAAAATTGAAGGACCCCTCATTATTGCAGCACAAATTGTATCTATTTGTTCTATTAGATGCTAGATGCCATTTTGTAGCAAACCTTTTCACAGACCGGACCCCAGTTTGAGAACCAATGGTACAGGAGATAATCTGAATGTAAGACTTTCCATGTTATCTTTATGCTGGTAGGAGCTAAGAACCCATTCACAGATTTATTTTGTGTTCCCCCTAGAAGTAATCCAAGTACCCCCAGGGATACTTGTACTCCAGTCTGACAACCATTGCCATATGCGTTCATACTTGTTGGTTATTGCACTTGGTGACTTTTACCTTTTATAGATGTTCTCGCTGTGTAGTGCTATCGTGAAGGAGGTTCATTATTTTAGAAGGAAATAAACAGAATCAGACATATCTAGTGAGCCTTTTTGGTCTCATCTGTGTTTTGCATATGCCTCCTAACTGTTTATGAGTGAAGTTGACAGAGACTGATCCCAAATCATTAGCTGGGCTCAGAGGTGAGAGAGGAAGGGTCCCTTGGGGGGGAGAGAGTCGGATACTTACAACTCAAAGACCATGTATAGCATGCCATCTGAACTGTAGGTTTCCAGCAGTTCAACAATGTGAGGGTGCTTGAGCATGTGACAGATACTGGCTTCCCTTTTGAGATCTGCACAGAGAGAGAGAGAGAGAAAAAAAAAACAGAAGAGAGAAGAGAGAATGGGGGAGAGGAAAAAGAGAGACATGATGGTTAGCTTAGCTGTAATGGAACACATTTCATTAGGGGTGATCAAGCATTTCTCATCTGTCTCTCTGCTTGGATAGAGACATTCACGCCTTCCACCGTCTCCTGCATAATTTCACGCGATTCATTCACTGGAAGCGTCAGCTCGGCCCTGAAACATCTGCAGAGCGCGATGACTCTTTAGCAAACTCAATTTGTCTACTTCGAACCACCGTAATAGATTAGGTAAGAGTGAACGAGCCCCTTCATACTCCACACTCCCCACCCGCTATCCCCTCTTCTCTCTCTCTCTCTCTCTCTCTCTCTCTCTCTCTCTCTCACACACACACACACACACACACACATCTTTCAATGACCTTCAGAAGGTCATAAGTGTCTAACTCAATCAGGTTTCCCATCAGCTGGTGGAATTCCCTTGTTTTTTCTCCACTCATAACCCAATAACCCAGCCCTCTGCCAGTCCCAGTAAGACTCCCTCAAATATGAATGAGATGAGGGGGCGGCAGTGGTGGTGGCGGTGGCGGTGGTGGTGGTGTGGGTGTGTGGGTGTGTGTGTGGGGGCACATTTCTAAAAATATATCCTCGCTCAGAGAGAAGGATGACCCTGATGAATAATGCATCAGTGGTGGAGCTGACGTACTCTTCCTGCACAGGTACAGGCAGGTGTGTTAGGGAGAGGACGAGGACGAGGACGAGAAGGAGAAGGAGAAGGAGAAGGAGAAGGAGAGAGTATGAATGTATCTTAGGCCTTGAAACTGGTGCAGTCTATGGAGGATAACACAGATGGCTGCACAGTATGTGTATGCATACCCACACCTGTGTAGTCATACCCACAAATACATACAACATCAACATTTACAGACACACACACACACATAAGTACGCTGATATGAGGGTGATAACGGAGTGATGCAATACGTAATGCAAATTAAAAAAAATATAGAAGGTCAACACAGAAATTATACAATTATTTGATTAACTCATTTTAAAGTTTTCAATTAAGTCATATTACAAGGTACACATAGCAGGCCAGAATACACACTCCAGCTTAAAAGTAAGAAGCAAAGTTCCTTAGATATGACCAAGGTTAACTGATAATATCACCCTAACCTGGCAAAGCTTTGACGACAGAACCGAGGCTTCTTCCTGTCCGTTTGGTGTGCATGGTACACCACATGACGTGCACACGCACACACACTCACACATAGAGAGACAGAGACACACAGGGCATGGTGAGGCCTGAACATCAGCTCTGCTCCCCTCTATTAATAAATCAAAGGCTCAAAGAAGTGCTGTGTCTTTAACGGGTAGAGCAAGCTTGATGCTATCAACTTAAAGCAGTACCTCTTCCTCTTTCAGAGTGGAATAAAGCAAGCAAAAGAAAGCGAGAGATTGGGGGGGTTTCAATGCTATTTAGATCGACAAAGGCTTTGTGAACGATACTATGCATTTTAACTGCCGCTTGCATTTTAACTGCTATGATTAGTTATTTTGTTTTCCGATGGTAACTGTTGCTAAGTGAAGAAAAGCCTTGTTTTTAACAACAGTATTATCAAGTTCAGCCCAAATGGTCAGAAATAGCAAATATACATGAATCTGATAGAAACCAAGCCATTTCTAAGGGCTTGATGCGCAGGTTTTAGAACAGTTTTCTAAACCTTTGCGGCAGACGTGTGGCAGATGTTTTTAGTGGGCTTAAAAACCATGGAGTTCTCATTTTTTTCTTGTCACGTCACCCTGCAGACGTGTCTAGTGTGCTCTGGCCTCAAGAAGGGCCTGAATCTACATTTGATTATGACCACACATGCACTACACCACAACTGGATCTGTCGTGACATGTCAGAACTAGCCCTGTGCCACACAGAGATCAGTTTTGTTGTGCCACATTAGATCCAAAACAGATCTGGGCAACACCACAGCCACACCACATCTGGGCCAAGTTTGAACCAGAGCCTTAGCAGAACCACTGTCTCTTTGGGGTTCTGACCCAGTCTGCGATGAGTGACAGGCAAAGCTGGCTGCCAGACAGATGGGGAGAGTGGTGTTTCTTTAAGGCATGAACTGGCACTTCCAATCATTACAGGGCTCCAGTGCAACTGGGCCTTAAATGAACAGCATACATCTCCATAGGGGACTGGGGAAACTTAATGGATTATGGAGCAAAATATTGCATGAGTAAGCCTTATGTGAGGCTTAAACTTTCTCTCTCTTTCTATGAACATCAAACTCACATGTAGGCCACACAGAGATATACACATACAAACAAAGAGAGAGAGAGAGAGAGAGAAAGAGAAAAAAGAGAGAGAGAGAGAGAGAGACAGATAGATAGACATACTTAATGTTCCAAGCAGGTCGATATCAAATTGAAAACCAATACTGTTATACACTTAGATGTAATGCCCAGGACAGTCACTGTACGATCTTTCACACAGCAAAATCAGTCATGTCTGTGAAATTAATAATGAAACTCCCATGCAGTGGGTGTGAAAAGCTGAAATGTGAGCAGCAAGCAACTGTGGTTAAAACGCAATGTAACATTCTATGTGTTGTTGTTTTTTGTTTGTTGTGCATGTTGCGTTTGAGTGTGTGCGAGCATGTCTGTAAGTGTGTATGAGTGAACCATCCTGAGAACAGCAGATAAAGTGTGTGGGTGTGCGAGGACACATCAAGAGGTGAAAAAAAAAAAAACCATGTTCATTCTGCTCGTCACC
>PYXC01001355.1:635000-645000 GCA_015244755.2 Tenualosa ilisha
ATGGTTTTGGGGTCTCAACACCTGTGCATAGGGTCAACATGAAAATGTACTGCACTATGTAACAAATGATTAAATGCCTATGTAACTATAAACAGACAGAGTCATAGATGGATTGACATATTGAATGATTTTTGGATTTCATTAGTTAAGACACTGACAAGACAATGTCATGTCTGGCTGCCAATTAAGGATTCCTGTGTTTCTGTCCACAGGACATCCGATGCTGTCCAAACACAAGCACACAAGCACATACTGTATACAAGCACATCTAATCTGTCTTTCCTTCTTTCTCACTTACTCACACACACAAACATATGCATGTATCTTTCACACACACAGTCTCTTTCCACTCCCTTTCTAACACACAGGGACCATCCATCTGTTAATCCACCCAGGACAGCCTATCTACTCAGGACAAGAAATCCTGCATTCACTCACACACACACACACACACACACACACACACACACACACACACACTACAACACCAGCATCCTTTCACTGGCCCCATAACAAAAGGCCGACATACTGAGAGGAAAACCAAAGGCAGCTTTTTCTTCCATTTCTACGGGTTGCCAGATAACAGCTCTCTCCCGGCAGATTGCCCCATATCCGCCCTTCACAGACGAGTGGCCATTTTTATTCCCCTCGACACAGTGTGATATATACATCCCTTTTGTATCCGCTCCATACCAACACGCCCCCGCCCTTCCAATCTCTCTCACACTCTCTCCTCCATAACTACATTAACTTTTAATATCTCCCTGTGCAAATATGGCAGGCTGGGTGGAGGGGCACAGGAGGAAGGCACACGTGTGTGTGTGTGTGTGTGTGTGTGTGTGTGTGTGTGTGGGTGGGTGGTTGTGCGCATGGGGGTGAGTGAGTGAGAAACAGATATGGAGAGAGAGAAATAGAGGGAGAGAGGTAGAGTAGAAGGAGTTAAAGAGAGAAAGAGAGGGGGAGAATGAGAGAGAGAAAGAAAAAGAGAGAGAGAGAGCAGGGGGAGAGAAATCAGTCAGCCTGACATAACTAATAAAGAGCACTGCTGGGAGATTCCTCCTATCACTCAGCCAATTTACAATGGAGAGAAGAGAAGGCACTTGCACTCATCAGCCCAGGGGCTGCAATATGGCCGCCACTATGCACTACGGCTGATCCTGCATCGCCCAGCATCTTTGTCCTGCCCTTGCCTTGCCCCTCATCTCTTCAGGACTGTGTGTACCGTCTCCATTCTCCTTGAAATAGTCTTCTTTTGTCCATCATCAGCCATTTCTGTTATACTCTTTCTGCCTTTCTGTCTGACACATGTGGATGGGTGGGTGGATGGATGGACTGACAGACAGAAGGACTGACAGAGGGAGGGAGGGATGGAGGGATGGATGGATGGATGGATGGATGGATGGATGGGGGAAAAAAAAAAAAAAAAACAGGGATGCGACTATCGATGAGACGGTTGGAGTCACACAACTTAGTTTGTGCTTTAAATCTGTATGCGGGAATGCAAGAACAAGTGTGTGTGTGTGTGTGTGTGTGTGTGCGTGTGTGTGTGTGTGTGTCTGGAACAGAGTGAGTGAGTGAGTGAGTGAGTGAGTGAGTGAGTGAGTGAGTGAGTGAGTGAGTGGAATGAGAGATCTATTGTTATTCATCCAATCAAATGGTGGGCGTCATGGAACAAACTCCTGCATAAGTGCACACAGAGTCCTGGTCTAAACAGATCACACAACAGACCACTGCTCCCAACTCTACAGCCACACTGGACCTTGACTCAGGACCATTGGTGGAACCAGACAATTTCCGCCGAGGTGGCCAGTCTAGGGAAATGGAACAAGAGAGACAGCGAGAGTGTAAAGATAAGATATGTCAAAACCGACAGCAAGAGAAACCTGTTGAACATGAAAGAGGAGAAGGAAGAGTACAGGTAGGCATCAAAGGTGAGGCCACAGTGGAGATTCAGAAAGACAGAAACAAAGTGATGAACAGAAGAGGGGAAAAAAGGGAGGAAGGAAAAGAAGAGGGGCATTCAACTTTAGTCTGAGTCTCAGTGGACATTTGTGGGTCACATGGCCCTGAAGAAAGTATTGTTAAAAACTTCAACAAAAGAGAAAGTTAGAGGCCCCAGGAGCAAAGACCAATCTTCTTCACTCTCTTCATTCCCCTTCTCTCTCTATCGTATCGTCCCGTCTCCTCCCTCTGTCTGTGAGCCAGAGCAGAGGAGTAACAGACGCGTCTCTGCAGTGGGTCAGAGAGGCTGGGTTAGGTGGCCAGGGACGCTCGTTGAAGGTTGTGTGCGTTTATCAAAGGTGGCTACAAACTCTATGAGTGAAGCTTTTGGTGAAGTGGGCGTAACTGAATGTGTGTCTGTGTGTAAGGAATGGGTTATCTAAGTCTGATCTAAGAATATCTGTGTGTGTGTTTGTGTTTGTGTTTGAGTGAGTGAGTGAGTGAGTTTGTGAGTGTGTTTATGTATAGGTAGGAAAAGGGAAGTCTGGTCTACGACAGAATGGGGCCATCCAAACGAAAGGCAGGCAGACAGGAAGGGGACAGGTCCACTGAGGTACCCAATCTAATGAAAAGTAGCTGCACTGAACACCTGAGCAGGCCTGACACTCACCTAAACTCACACCAGAACTTTTACACCTGTACAACTCATCCACATACGTTCCAATACAGGCACTCACAAAAAGGTGCACTCATGCCAGCGCAAAGTTAGTTGTGATTTCATATTTTACGGTTTATGGTTGCATGTAGCGCAGGTAGAAGTTTGTTTCTACCTTAGAAACGATGGCAAACAAAACAAACCAACCAGCGTTTCAGCAGAGGGATGTGACCATAAATCAAATGCATACAGCTTGCACATAACGTTACACATAAGCATTGCTTTGCTTAAAACACAGCATCCAACGCCACTTTCTGCAGTACACACACACACACTCACACACACACACACAAAACTGCTAACCTGACATGGTCTAGCTATGTCCATAATCCACATTTTACATTAACTCCACAATTACTGGTATTTTAGTCATGTAGGCATAGGCTACAGACCAGCAGATTACAGCTACATTATCTAGGAAATGTGTTAGCTAGATTGATAGGATGCCCAAAGTTTGACATAGTTCATAACGAGTTCAGAGACATAATGTTCAACATGGCAGCACCCAAACAAAATTACAGATAACATCACTGGCAGTAACCTCGCAGCCATATTTCCTTGTTTTTTCCTTTTCCCAATTTTACAAATCCTCACACTTTGAACTTCATTATCTCTGTAGTTTGTTGGTCAATTTTACTGATATGGTATCATTTGAAAGTTTTTTTGAAAGCATAAAAACGCAATTTTGAAAAAATGGTCAATGCGACTGCTTGGAGGGTCACAAATGAAACCATATTCATTACTTTGTCAGTCAACATAACTCTCTCATTGCTGGTTCCTATCTTTTGGTTTATAAAAATATCCATGTGTATCGGTGAGAATTTGTAGAAGTTATCAAAATAATAATAATTAAATAAAATGTGACAGCAGGGGGAGCTTCATAGTTCCTAGACTGGCATAGCATACCTTAAAACACTGGATTTTACTGATCTGACAACAGCAAACAAGAAAACCTCACAGAACCTCACTGGGTCAGGCAGGTCTAGATGGTTCCTTTGCTGGATAGAGCCTGCCAGGAGGAAGACAGTTCTGGGTTTTAGAGAGAGGATGAGAGACAGTTCTGACTTAAGACCACTGGATGTTATCTGCCAAAGCCTGGCACCAAGATGGTGGTCTCTGACAGAGACTTCAGAACCTCCTGCGGTGTGTATCCCTCATCATTTTCACATGATGGGGTCGCTGTCTGTAGGCACCGGTGTGTTTCCGAATCTTGGCCTGAGGTGATATTGTCCATTTGAGGGTTGGTGGTGGTTCTGGACGCCGGGGTGGAGATGCCATGTTTTGTGGAGGGAGTACAGAGGGATCAGTGGTGTATGGACAGAGGCGGACTGACAGCTCGGCTCTGGACACAAAGCCTGCAGGACTCTCTGGCGGAAAGCACCGGAAGCCTCCAGCCAAACACAGACACTGGCACCATTCCAATCGGCATCCACAACCCTCCTCCGCTCGCTTTTTTTATTGACCTGTTCCATCTTCGTGCCATCACTCTCTGTACACCCGTCACTCTTGCTCCCTACTTCGCTCATCCACTCTCTCACTTTCTCTCTTTCTCTTTTTCACTCTTACTTTCCTTACCCTGCAAATATATCATCATGTCACATTCCTGTCAGGCTTGGCCTTTGACTCCCACACAGCGATGTCATAAGTGGAATCAGATACAGTGAAAGAACGACAGAGAAATCAAAAGGGAGAAAAAGGGAGAGAGAGTTGACTATGGAAAACAGAGGAAAAATGAAAGGGAGAGAGAGAGAGAGAGAGAGAAAGATGGTGGGATCACAGACAAGGGTGGAGGAAACGCAAGAAAAAAGGGAAGCAGGAGAGAGGCAATAATGGGAAACAAATCAAGTAGGCTACACCCTCTCTCTCTGTTGCATTTTAAAAATGGAGGCTCTTTTTTTTATAAACAAGAGAGCGGGACAAACTGCCTGACAAGCCTTTTGTGGTTTCATAATCTCCAGCCAACAGTCATTAAATGGCATTAGGAGCATGTAGCAACAGCCTGAAGGTGGACACTTATCTGGCTCCGGTTAGCGGCGTCGGGGCCCTTTTTTCACTGGGAGAGCGGAGCAATGTAGCGGAGAACCCAGGGAGGAGTGGCGGCGGCGGTGCATAATTAAATGTCATTGCCCACACGGGCTGTTAAGATGGGGAGAGAGAAAGGGAGAGAGAGAGAGGGAGAGAGAGAGAGAGAGAGAGAGAATAGCTCCAACTGAGCTATGTTAATGTCTTTTCCTCAGGCCTCCCTGCCTTAGCACCACAGATGCTAATCTTGCTAAGCACACTCCAAAGCATGGTGAGTGGATGGCTGTGGGCTGTGAGTGATGCTAATAACATTTAGACTAGTGCATGGGCTATTATAGTCAAAGGCGTAAAGCTGTGGCCATTATAGTTGGAGGAACGTGTCCTGACTTAGCCACACTCTCGGTGCTGGACATCATAGAGTGCAGGTTTTCACATGCTAACATGTAGGCTACAAGCTTACGTGTTTCAAGACGTGTGTTGAAATGGAATGACTTTGACAATGATCTTTAATAATGTTATATAGATTATGGGTGAAACAGTACATACCATTATATTCGTACATTTATTTATATATATATATATATATATATATATATATATATATATATATATATATATATATATATATAAATGTATATATATAAATATAAAAGAGAGAGAAGAGAGAGAGAAAGAGAAAGAGAGGAGGGGAAAAGGGCGAGTGAGCAGAAGCCGTAGGCTCCACTGGTCAGCCATAGAGACCCATGCTGAGAGAACAGACCTCCATATGGCCCTGACAAACCTCACAACTACCACTCCCTTCACACACGTGAACACACATTAACACGCAAACTCATAAACACACATACACACAGAAACACATACACACAAGAAACATATCTGACACACACACACACACAAAGAGCGTAGAGAGCAGGTGGGACAGATGCAGTCTCTGTAGAGGTCTCCGTCACTGCAGTTAGGTCGGTGACACCTACCCACCCACTGAGGCACTCATACCTTCACACTTGTCCCATGTGTGAGTATGTGCCTGTGTGTGTATTTGTGAGTGTTTGTGTGTGTCTATGCTTAACAGTTTCCTGCCAGTTCAGCAACATTTAATAATGTGTGTGTTAGTGTGTGTATGTGTGAAAGGCTCAGCAGTACTTGCACACTAACAGCTGAGTGCATGCGCACACACACACATACACACACACACACACACACACACACACACACACACTAACAAACAGAATAAGTGAGAGAATGCGTGCAAGTTTGTCTACATTCTGGTTTTCTGGTTCAAGCAGCCAAACAGGAGAAATCCACAAACAAGATGACAACAAGATCTGGTGTTTTGTTTTTCTACCCAGATGAAAGTATTGTTACCCAGTTGGCCTGCTCTGGCAATTAATCAGGCCCTTCACCACCTGTGGTGCGGCCACAGATGGGGTGTCATGAGTGCCCGCCGTGACCCAGGCCTAAGGCTCCCAGATGCCAACAGCCAGACCAATCGGACTGGGGCAATTAGGCCCACTACTGATTTGCTCCAGGGCACTGGACAGACTGACTGATGAATGTGTGTGTGTGTGTGTCACGTGAGCACTAGTACTGGTATTAAACCTGCCGACTAGTGTCAACGGTGGTAGAGATTCCCCTTCAACCTGCTTCATCCACCTATTTAAAAAATCACTTTCATCATGCTAGGTGTTATCTGTTCTCTGACACGGCAGGCTCAATATAGTTATGAGCTATTTGTTAAGACCAGAAGGTGGATTCGTAATACCTTTCATTCAGTTGTTTTTTCTTTTAAAGACCACAATATAACACTGAACATAGCCGAAACTGAGGCATTTCAATTTGAATAGCTCTCTTTACACACAATTATACCTCATTACATAATACCCTCATTTTCATATTTAATTGTCCAGGTCACAAAAGCTAATTTGATTTGACATGCACTTTAAAAGCTGCAGATTTAGGAAGTATTTCAGCATCCACCAGCTCTGCTCATCAGTCTCCTCCTCCTCCTCCTCCTCCTCCTTCTCCTCGCTAGCGCGCCTCCGCACACAGAGACAGAAACAAAAGGAGCTGATGAGTAAGGACTTTATTAAAAAGAAATTAATTTAATAAAGAAGAATAAAAATGAAATAGAATAGATTTAGAATAGAATAGGCTGGATTCTGAGGGAGTCTTCCTTGAAGGCGTAGTGTTACAACAACAAGAAGGACCAGTTCCTCTCTCTAACATGGAAACAGACGACAGTGATGTGGAAGCTGCATTCTGAGAAAGTTTAACCACTGCTGGTCTGTTTAACAGTGAGCAGAAGTCACTGGATACTGTGAGACTGACTAAGCTGAACTGAACTTTACCGCTCTTCCAATATGCCTCGACATGTAATACATTTGGCAAGGTTCAGAGAAACACTGCTGTGTTACAATTGAGTGTTACATGCATAATGCATTATTATAGCTAGGCATGTCATGATTTCGTCCTAAAATTAAAATGTTTTTGTTAAAAATATTAATTTCAGATTGTGGCGCATAACTGATTTGTTGTTAGGAAATATGCTTCCATTACATCATTCTTGTGCCCCAAGTTGGCAACCATGACATTCCCCGCCAGTAGGGGTGCCAAAGACCCAGCACACATCTGAGCTGCATTACATCATTGGTTGGCCAGGGGCTCTTACAACACTGAACTGAAGGTGGCATGTTAATAAACAATGGTTCTCCTTTAAAAACACTGATGCAGTTGTATTAATGGCAGGTTGGCTGTGAGCAGGTGTTCTATGCTGTGCTGATGTGTTAGGCCTCTACCTCCCCCTCTCCCCTCTCCCCCCACCCCTCTCCCTGGCGATGTCTGGGCTGCTCCAGACTGTCCGTGATGGATGAGGTGGGTAAACCCAACTCTGCATGCAGCACACAGTGTGCATGCACACACACACATACACACACACACACCTCTCTCTCTTACTGCTATAGAGCCCTCCTAAATGTGAGATGTTTCCTGTTACATTCACACATGCATGCTAATGCAAGCTATATCTCAACTCCTCTCCCCATCACACATTCCGCCCTCTTTCTCTCTCACATACTTTTTGTCCATCAATCTCTTGAGCCTCTCTCGTTCCTCCAATTCCTCTTTGTCTCTCTCTCTCTCTCCATAATCCCTATTCCTTCTGTTTTAATTGCCCCACACAGCTGTGACACCAAACGATCAATCTGTCCCACTGCTAGCACCAGGGCTGGTGGAATATGTCCACTGGCAGTTTGGGCTTGGGGGACGATCGCTGTGAAAAGTGATCAAATCAAAGGCAGCCCCCCCCCCCAACACACACGCACACAGAGAGAGAGAGAGAGAGAGAGAGAGAGAGAGAGAGAGAGAGAGAGAGAGAGAGAGAGAGAGAGAGAGAGAGAGAGAGGATCACAGCACAGCTGAGGGCAGGGCTGGACTGCAGTGTCTCTTTCTCTGCTGCTCATAAAAGGCATCATGAAGCACTGGACAGACTGTAGCAGCATGGCTGGGCCAAAGCACACCACTCTACCCGCTTTAGTACAACCACAGTCTCCACCACGACACAGTATGAACACAAAAGAACTAGACAACAGAATGTACCACAGCATACCATAACGCAGCATACACATGACAGAGATCTCACTAAAGCCTATAGAGTCAAGCATACGGAAAAGCGCCATTCAACACATACAACCACAAAGCCACTATGATGACCTGCAAAACCAAATCACAACAAAAAAGTTTCCCTGAGCACACAGAGACATACCACACATTGCACAATGGTACAGCGAAAATATTTTTTTTAAAAATCAGAACATGGTGAGATGACACAAGCTTGCTTAAGGCAGAGGTGAGAAGTCAAATCTCTTTAAGCCTCCACAGAACGGTGTTTGATCACACGTGGTGAGCCCGCATACACATTGACGACATATCACTTTTTCCCCCACAGCTTTACAAACAACAACCTTGAAATAAGTTCCTTCTCCTCTCTCCTCCTGCTTGTCTTGTCTTACTGTGTTATCCTGACGGCCAGACGAGAAGTTACAGTCGCCATGTCGTGAGCCTCTATCCAAACCTGCACGACATCACTCAGGCAGTAATAACCTGGCCAGTCTGAGTCTGCCTCAGGTTAGTGGCCTCAGCAGACTGCAGCTGTGCGAAAACCTGCTGCCTCAGAACAAACCAAGCTATTAAGGACGAGCTGCCCGCCGTGGCCTCACGCTGAGCCACCTGGAGGATGGGTTGGCTTTTGGCGCCATGGCACTCAGAGTCGGTGGCGTTTGCAGCTCTTCGGGGATATTGTGGGGTGGGGTGGGATGGGAGTGGTGAGTCGTGTGTGTGTGTGTGTGTGGTGTGTGTGTGTGTGTGTGTGTGTGAAGACGAGGACGAGACTAGATACAGATAGATAACGGCTGACTCACGTCCAGGTGCGCAGACACCGATCTGATGCTGAATACACGATGGCACGATGTCGAGCGACTTAGCAAAACAAGGAGTGATTCACACACTGCTAGTAGACATTGCTCACATGCACAAACACTCGCAGCAGTCTGCATGCACAGACGCCCAGATCCCATTTCCATTATCAGTCTCTGATAATGAACGAGGCCTTGAATTACTTGGCTATTGATATAAATTGAGCTGCGGGCCTTTGGTGCTGGGCCGTCATGGGGGAAAAGGCGGCGGCATCGTAAAATGGGTTGGCGTCTGGCAGACAGTCTGTGTTGTAATGCACTTGGAGAGAGAGAGAGAGAGAGAGAGAAATGAAGAGAGAGGGAGAGAGACAAAGAGAGAGGGAGAGGGAGGGAGATAGAGACAGAGAGACTGTGTGTATGCGAGGGACCACATCGCATTTCAACACGGACATTTATGATGGAGCCCAGGATAGATTCATGACTAGGGGGGGGGACACACAGGGGACCCGGAACGAAATCGATAGACAGGCTTTCAACCTCACCCCTCCATACTGACTCGCCTCCATCCAGTCTCAGATTATTCAAACAGAAGGTGTATACGGTATTTTATCAGCCTTGTTTATTCAACTCGAACTTTTTCTGTTCTCTTTCTTTTTTCCTTTTCGCCTCTCTCCCCTTCGCTCTCTTCTTTTTTTTTTTGTAGCAAACACGAGAAGCGCCGAGCAGACAGAAATGTCAGGGCGGGCCCACGAGCGGGAGGGCTCTTGAGTCGAGAGGCGTCGATAAGCAGAGGGGATGGTCGATATCTGCCAGCCGCAAGCTGCAGCTCCCATCTCTACAGGATGGCACCGCGGCTGGAGGAGGGTGGGAGGGGGGTGGGGGGTTAACTGGGTCTCATATTCTATAAGAT
>PYXC01001355.1:647500-660000 GCA_015244755.2 Tenualosa ilisha
AACATGACAACAACAACAAAAACAACAACAACAACAGCATCGAAACGGAGCACAAAGAGTGTCATCAACGGAAACAACTCTTCCCACCTCTGATCCAAACTAAAGTGAGAGCGTAAAACTGCCATCATAAGGTGGAGGCTAACTATTACCCCCAGTGGAACATGTGATTGCACTTTTCCCTCCATCTTTTCTCTTCATCTCTCTCTCCATTTCTCTCTCCCTCTGTCTGTCTTTCTCTTCACTGTAATAATCTCCTGAGGAGTGAATGAGACGGTGCTAGACTTAAAGTGCAGACCTCTCAATGACCCTACACCTCTGAATGTGGTGCAGAACGAGCTGGGGGTTGGTCTGTGTGTGTGCTTTCAAGAGAAAGTGTGTGTGTGTGTGTGTGTGTGTGTGTTCAAAATAGAAAGTGTATGTGTGTAAAACAGCGATAGAGCGAGAGAGAGAGAAAGGAAGACAGAGAGAGAGAGAGAGAGAGAGAGAGAGAGAGAGAGAGAGAGAGAGAGAGAGAGAGAGAGAAGTGATACTGAGTCATAAGATGTTCACACATGAGCTGCCTTTGGAAGAAACAAAGCCCTTATGAAACAGCCTGTGCTTCAGGCGCTCTCAACCCATGCCTCGTCTCTCACTAATGAACGAGGGAGGGAGAGAGAGAGAGAGAGAGAGAGACGGGTAGAGGCTCAAGCTAGACACAAAAGGCTGAGAGGTAGTGAGATAAAATGATGAGAATACAAACACAGGCAGAGATGGAAACAAAAAAAGAAAAAAGACAAAAGTGTGTGTGTGTGTTTGTGAGATTGAGTGGGTGTGTGTGTGTGTGCGTGTGTGTATGTGAGTGTGTGAGATTGAGAGAGTGAGAGTGAGACTGAAAGTGTATGTGTGTGAGAGAAAGAGAGAGAGAGAGAGAGAGAGAGAGAGAGAGAGAGAGAGAGAGAGAGAGAGAGAGAGAGCGAAAGAAAACATACTGAATGTGACTCTAGCTGCCAAATGAGATTTATCCAGCCTCTGTGGGAGAGGAAAAACTGCAGTAGCGTGGAAAAGCAGCCAGAGCTCTCCTCTGAGGAGAAACACACACAGACACAGACACACACACTTTTTCATGCATACACCTCCGCACACATGCTTTTACATGTATACACCTATGCACACATGTGAACACAGACACACAGGGAAAAAGTCTAAACTAGGAGATGAAAAAGGAGCAGTAACCTGCCCCTGTACCAGGCTCCTGCTGTCGAACCCCAAAACCTCTAGATAAACATGCTTTGCCTCTATGCAAAGGGGCTCTACAACTTTTGACAAAATCTTTCATCGTGAAAGGAGTGAAAGGTGAGTGCAATGGCAACCCAAACCGATCTCTGCCAAAAACCCTTCAGTGTTAACGTAAGCACACCTTCTGAAGTCCAGAACTATGGCAGTGGGCCAAGACACTCATCGGGTATGAAAACCTCCTCCACTGCTGCGGGTGTGGTGGAGCCACGGTTATGTACCTTGACTGACAATTGGGTGACGTGAGTTCGATACCCTAATCTCACATTGCGAGCCCACTTTTTTATCCACTTTGGATAAAAGCAGATAAACACCAAATTGGGATAAATACCAGTCAGACTTTTCAGGACAATCTTTGCCTGCTCCCATTCAGTACCTCTGAGATTACTTCCAAAGGCAATGGCAGATGGGATAACTTCACTGGGCAGCAACATAACTGGTTCTGTGGGTTTTGATTGGATGATCTAATCATCTCCTTGGAAAAATATCAATGGTGTGTGTGTGTGTGTGTGTGTGTGTGTGTGTGTGTGTGTGTGTGTGTGAGTGTGTAAACCACATCATCAGCTTCAGGCAAACTCTGACTCACAGCTTTGCCCAAACGGCCCCAAACTGGTCTGATCAGTGGTGGAGCTGTCTGCTTTCAGTTTCTCAGTCTTTGAGCCATCTCTGGCAACATTATTCTCAGCCTTATTCTTCTCTAGACTTTGAGTAAAGACAGCGGAGAGCCTGACAGACAGAGGAGTGACTGGAAAAGAATCTTTTCTAATCACATCTGTCGGGACCAGACTCTCACTCCCACTCAGAGGCGTCTCAGTGCACCTCACACGCCGCCAAGCTGTGTGTAATTCCGCTTTTTCTTTATTAGTTCCAGAACTCTGTGGGCTTAGCGTGTCTGTGTGTGTGTTCATGTGTGTGTGTGTGTGTGTGTGGCGCGTGAGTGTGTGTGTTTTAATCACTGCTGCAGTTGAGCAGCCCTCCATCTCTCTTCCCTGGAGTAGTTGCTTTTCCAGTCCAAGTGTGACTGGGCTGTCCGCTTCAATTTTCTCTCTCCTTCATTTCCACCCCCTCGCTTTCCTTTCCTCCGTCTCCCTCTCTTTTCCTCCCTCGCTCGCTCGCTTACTCACTACTTCTCTCTCCCGGGCTTCTTACATTTTTTCCCCTGCTCGTGCCCCTGCTCCTTCTGCCCCAAATCTCTCCTCTTCTCTCACTTTCCTCAAAGCCTTAAATGGACTCACTCCATTTTTTTCAATTACTTTTCCCTCAGCTGACGTAGAGGCTGCTCTGACTATCCAAAGCACCAATAAGGATGTTGCCAACACTCCTCTCCATACCATTGCTCTCCATCCACTGTATCAGATAGCACATGAATTATGCATGGTGTCCGCTTGTCTGAACTAAACCTTTAGCAGAAATGGTGTACTAAAGCTTCAGCAAAGCCCCTTGAACACAATCTCACTTATTTATAAAGCAACATTTATTGTCCATGACCATCTGTCCCTCTAGAGCGCTCAAAGAAAGCAGTTTCTGAGTGCAATTATCATGATGTAACCATTCAATACATCAAGTACAGTATCAAAGCCCAGTGATCTAATTTGGAAACACTTAGCAGGGTGGGGGACCCTGAAAAGAAGACAACTTGTCCTCAGGAGATGCCTGTCTGTCCTCAGCCAGAGACATCGGCATCCTGAGGCGTCCCATCTGGACTGGGGCGGGTAGCGAGAGGGTTGTGGGGGGGGGACTGCTCTGCCGTGCTGTCACCGTAGTGGCCGCTTGCCAGCAGGGAGATTTACTGGAGGTGGAAACGGATCTGAGGTGGACATTACCAGACAGACGTAAGGGGAGCCACCCTCTCCGTCGGACTCATCAAGCCAACTGTCTTTTAGCTGTACGCATCCTGGTGAACCGATATCCATGGGTATGACAGTAGGGTGCATGAGTATGAGTGTACGTGTGCGTGTGCGTATCTGTTTTGAGTGTGTCAGATAGATTTATGAACCATATTGACATTCATTATAGTGGATAATTGTAATGGCAAGTTTCCTTAACTCTCTTCTTTACACTCTCTATCACAGTGTAGGCTCACCACTCCACCCTGGAGAGCTGGAATCGCTATAAGCTACAAAGTGCAGCTACAACTGCATAAAAAGGCAATTAAAAACCCTAATATTGTATGCAAGAAGCCAGTAAGATGATCCATAATATTATTTTTAATAAACTCAGCAGGGACACAGACAGACATTAGTGTATTGGTGACTCTTTTTATAAACCTACATTTTTGGCAACACAGTTTAACCTTTGAATGTGTTCAGCTGTCAAACACAAAGACAGAGTCATTGAGAGTGAAAGACTTTGCAAAGACAGATGGTTTGGTAAGAGATACCAGCAGTAAATCGCACATTGTAGGGCACAATACAATGAACTGAATGTCAAGGCTTTCATATTATTAGAGAAGGGTGTGTTTGCTCAGGGCAAGGTACTTTCTGTGTGTGTGTGTGTGTGTGTGTGTGTGTGTGTGTGTGTGTGAGAAACTATGCATGTCTATTTTTGAATTTGTGTGTATTTGTATGTGGGAGAAAGTAATTGCATGTTTGATATAAACACAGGGAGAGAACAGAGAGTGAGAAAGTGAAAAGGGTGTGTGTGTGTCTCTCTCTCCTCTCTCCCTATATATATATATATATATATATATATGATTGTGTGTGTGTGTGTGTGTGTGTGCGCGTGTGTGTGTGTATGATTTATGATACACTCTTCTCTGTGTTTGCTCATGGGAAGGATGAGAAACTTCAAAGCAGCTCACTGGACAGCTGCTGGCCTACGGCTAATTCACTGTGTGAGCAAATCTGTGCGTGTGTGTGTGTGAGAGAGAGAGAGAGTGAGTGTGTGTGTGTGCATCCACAGAACCTTTCATGTTACTATCTGCATTAACTCATACCTTATACTCATATCTTTATGTTTGATAAGCTTATCTTTCCAATGTCAACACAAAAATGTGTATATATTTATAAGCTGTATATACACACACACAAAGTGTGTGTATGTGTGTTTGTGTGTGTGTGTGTGTGTGTGTGTGTGTGTGTGTGTGTATCCCGGTGTGTTGGCCTGTCTGATACCCATTCAGTAGGAGGGTGGGAATGCTAAGACAGGCAAGGGCTCATGTAGACGAGCTGAAAAGCTCAACAGGAAATGAGTCTGAAATCCAGCAGAACACTGTGATAATACCAGGCCTCAGGCTGACTCAGAGGGAGGGAGGGAGGGGTAGAAAGTGATAGAGACAGAGAGCAAAGAATGGATGGGAGAAGGGATGGAGGGATGGAGATGGAGGGAAATAGAGTGAGAGGGGAAGGAAAGGCTGAAAGTGCAGAACAAGAACAAGACAGAGACAGAATGAGAGGTGGAAAAGAGAGAAAGAGAGACAGAGACAGAGATGAAAGAAGGAGAAAGAGAGAGCAAGAGAGAGAGCAATGAAAAGAGAGAGAAATGAAAATAGAGAGAGAGGCGAGAAAGAGAGATGAAGAAAGAGGGAGTAGGTATAAGTATGCCCTGATGGTAGGCCTCTCAGGAACACTGGGAGAGGGAGAGATTTAGAAAGCGTTTAGGGGTCTCAGCTCTAACCCCTGCCTGCCGTCACGAGACACTAACCCCCATCAAGGAGGCTCTTCTCCCCTCCCTCCGTCTCTCGTCCTCTCTTATCCTCCTTATCTCCCCCATCTCATAGTTTACTTTCCTCTCATCCCTCCATCCTATCGCCATCTTATCCAACGCTTTTAACAGCCTCCTCACGCCTAGGTGATGTCTGCCAGAGTGTGTGTGTGTGTGTTATGGTCTTTGAACAGCCTCTGAGCAGTCCTTGAGAAATCAGCACTGGCCTCTCTCTTTATGTCAGATGAGGACAGAGAACAGCGGTAGCTTTCTACTTGTTCCCTTCTCGTCATCAGACATTTTCCTCTATTTCTCTCTCTCTCTCTCCATCCCTCTATTTTCTCCCTCTCTCTCCATTTCTCTTAACCATTCTTTTCTTCTCCTCTATGTACTGCTGTCTGGATTAAATGTTCAGTCCTGACTTCTGTCTCCCTTACTCACACTGGCGCTCTCTCTCTCTCTCTCACACACACACACACACACACACACACACACACTCTCCATCTCTCTCACACACACACCAGTCTCGATCCCTCTCTCTTGCTAGTTCTCGCTCTCTCTCTCTCACCCACGCACACACTCTCCCTCTCTCTCACACACTCTCCCTCTCTCTCATTCTCTGCCCAGAACAGGTTGGGTGTGTGTCAGTCTGCGTAATTATCTACCTGTTCCCAAGCGAACTCCGCTAATGACATGCCACCACCCAGCAATGTGCAGCTCTGCACTAGGCTAACATTGACTAAATGCACCTAAAACCATCTCCCTTTTATTTATGAAAGCCATCAACCTTTGAAAATAATCACATTTCATTTACGCTGTTTTCATGATGGTTAGAAGGCATAATCATTTATGAAACACCAATTAATCCAACTAAGAGCACAGCCTAGCTGCTCTCAATGTTGTTCCTGCTCCCACATCTTGTGTATGGCTCCCATCTCCCTCTGCTTGTAATACTAGCCTGAGCCAGCTAGCCTGTGGCTCTCTCTAGAAGCTAACCACACACCTGATTCAGCCGATCAAACACACTGTACTGACTCTGAGTGATGAGCTGTGCTTGGGGCAGAGCAGGGTTGGCTACAAGGCAAATAGGCCAGAGAAGAAGCGTAAACCAGAGTAGACGTTCTAAAATATCTCACACAAGAAGCGCAGTGTGTGTGTGTGTGTGTGTGTGTGTGTGTGTGTGTGTCTGAAGGCACAGTCAGACCCATACAGAGAGCACAAACTCCTCCACCTCCATCTCCTCCAACTCCTGCACACTCTACATGCCAGCTATTAGCGGCCCCCGTGGGACTTATTTAATTCCGGCCACTTCCGACCGCGGATAGCAAAGCGCTTCCTCCAGCCCCTGGCGTGCAGCCCTCCAAGGTCACGCGACGCTCCTCCGCCTCTGCCACCGCCTCCTCCTCCTCCTCGCTCTTCCTCCCCCCATGAGCGGAGGGATCAGCGGCTCTGTCGGGGCTCCTTACTACCTCAGCCAGCACCTCGCTGGCATGCTAAAAGGACCCTTGCTGGCAGATGAGGTGCTTTTTTCTTCCTTTCTTTTTTCTTTTTTTTTTTTTTTAAAACAAGGTGCTGCTGGGAGGCTTGTGGTTGGACTTCATGCAAGTGCCTTGGGTTTCCCCCACTTCCTGTGAGTCATCAGTTTTTCACACTTTAGAATGACGTAATGCAGGATGTGCAGCTAGTCAGGTAGACTGCTGTCAGGTTGAAACAGATTTGCTCTATGGCTCAGGTGGCCAATCCAAAGGAAGGTGCTTTGGTGACAGGAGACTACATAAGGGGAGACTGGAGGTGCTGAGGATGCTTTCTGAATACGCAAATGTCTACCTGTTGTTCGCAGCCATTTTCAGGACATCTCGACGTATCAGAAAAACACAAAGCTATATATTTAAATAAACAGACAAGCAGAGAGACAGACAGGGAGACAGACAGACAGCCAGGGACAGCAGGCCCCTTACCTTCTGTGCTGAGGCCGGGACTGGAGGTGAACTTGGCCACATCCACGATCTTCACCGCAAACTGCTGTCCTGTTTCTCTGTTGATGCATCGCCGCACCACGCTGAACGGCCCCCTAACAGACGAGGAGAGGAGAAAACACAGGGAGGGGAGGAGGGAGAAAAGTTAAGACGGTTAGTTTAATGTCTATGATGTGAACTTGCTTGAATGATCAGGGCTTTCTCTGAGCACGCAAATGAGGGAAATAAATTACAGTTGTTTTCCCTGTTTGTGCCACCTGTGAAATTGAAGCGCTTTATTATTGCACCGCCAGAAAAACAGCAGAACTACTTTCCCCCTGCTATCCAGGAATACAATAACGCTTGTTTTTTTTCCAGCTCGTATGGTTCCCTGAGGAGGGCAGTTATAAAGTAAACAACCTCACAATGCCTGCTTTGTGCTTAGATTAGGGGTTCTAGGCGTCAGCTATGGAGAGCCATCTGTGCAGGCATCATTCATCTGCATCTATACAATAATGGACAAAATTACGCTGACTTCTCTTCTTATGCTGTGGCTTTGTGACTGTCAGGTAGTCACCTGGTGGTCTCCCTTTCCAGGTGAGTCCCTGCAGACTGTGGCAGGTGGAAATAACATTTCAAAACTTCATGTCTTTGCTGGTGCCACAAAATTGCTAGTAATTGCAGGAATATTTGAAGCATTTGGCTTGTGAATATAGGAAAAAACACACACACACACACACACACACACACACACACAGAGACAGACGCTTCACAACTGATATTTACCCACTGTTGAACCCCTCTTGCCAACCCAAAATGCTAATCAAATTCATAATCCACACAAATGGCTGCAAACACTGAAGGACTAAAAGAAACTATCTTCGAGCATCTTTGTACATCAAGTCAGAAACCCTCCATTTATCCTCCATTAGACAGAGTGTCTGCTCTCTCCCTCTGCTCTCCACCTGACCAGCTAGCTACACAGGTGCTGCTTTAGCACTGGTGGGACCCTGCAACTGAACCGCACCACTCTCAGCCACCCACAAACAGACTTCCTGCAGGTACCTCCACAGCGTTGGCTGATTGCAGTCAGACTAGCAGTGAAGGCAGGAGGAGGAGGAGGAGGAGGAAGTAGAGGATGAAGGTCTGTTTCAAAGTATACCCACACACAGCCCTAACTAGACTACACGTCAACAGAGTGACAGCCAGAGGTACAGCAGCAACGACAGCTGAAAATAAACCACACACACACACACACACACACACATGCACACACGCGCACACACGCACGCACACACACAAACATCAACTGTAGCCTAGCTCCAGCGGTATGGAGACTCTAAGACGAGATGCATACACACTCCAGTATTAATAGCCTGGAGGAGGAAGTACAGAAATAGGCAGAGGGCTGAGGACAGAACAGGTGTGTGAAGGCAGCGGTAGCGAGGATGATGGGGTTGGGGTTGGAGTCTGAGCCTGAGGTCGCCTGGCCTCTTTCTAGGAAAGGGAAAGCCTGGTTTATGTAATTCAGTTCAGTGAAGAAGCAGTTTAACCTATCCTGACATGCAGGGGTCACACTCCAGAGAGCGGAGCAGCTGCTGTGAGACCGATGTGTGTTTAAGTTTCCAGGCTTGTATTTAGCAAGACATCTGTGAAGGGATCTGATCTTGCGCACACAGCTAGCGGCTGCGAAGTCTCCTGGTGTTACACACTCTTAGTAAAATAAAAGAATCTTCATCTCCAGCAGTTCCGTGGGCACTGTTAAATCTCCGCACACTGATTCTGCTCCCAAAGTTTATTCCACACAACGTTTCGACCAGTGCGGCCTTCTTGAAGAAGGCATCAGGTGCTGGATCAGAAACGCATCAAATTAGATAAAAAATCACCGCACACTGATTCTGCTCCCAAAGTTTATTCCACACAACGTTTCGACCAGTGCGGCCTTCTTGAAGAAGCACCTGATGTTTTGGATGTGCACGCACACCTAATGTTACTGTTAAATCTCACCAGGACAAGTTTGAGCATGTTTCACATTCAGCTTTGTAGTAACCAGTCTGTGGATGATGAAAGTTCCCAAGAGCTTAAATAAATAACAACCCTATTTACAACTAAAACCTTCAAGTAGCTGCAAAGGGTAGTACAGTGAAGCTTTCCAGAAAGTTCTAAGCAGAACCGTGAGGAAGCAAAGACAAACCCACTCCTCTCTGACAGCAACACTGTGCAATTCGTTTTTTTATTATTATTTATTTTTACGTCCGCCAGGATGGAGTGTTTCTCTCGTTGTCTCCTCCCTCTTCTCTGGGCTTGATTAATACTGCCTCTCATTTTTAATGTTTTTGGGGGGTTGATGGGAAGGCTGCTGAGTGCAAGGGAGGGGAGGGTGATGGATGGAGGCTGTTTACGCCCAGGCCTGGGCGGCCGAGCTGGCAGCTTCCCTCACACACCACAGCAAAACAGCTAACCTCTTCAGCTCCAGACTCCGCTCTCTAAACTATGCAAAAATAAACCCGGCAGTACCGCATCCTAGAACTTCTGGGTCTGTTTAATGATGGTTTGCCATGGATTTCATCAGGATGTTCAGGAGATGCATCATGGGTAAAGAGGCGATGAGTGCTCACCACAATCACCAATAAAGACATTTATACATTACACACACGCACACACACACACACACAATCTGTCAGTGTGTGTTTGTGTGGAGAGACCACACCAGATCCCGTGCTACTTTCATCTTTCATTGGAAACGAAAGGAAATAAATGAAGTCAGGATTGCACTGTTTGAATGAGGCCACGGAGACCTTCCTCTGCACCCAGCCCTGCATATAAACATCTTCACTTGATCTCACGACAGCAGCTTAAAAAGTGCCTCTGTCTGTCTCCATCATGCAGTCGTAAAAGAACCCTCTGCTGGCTCCTTTTGAATGGTAATGAAGACAAAATAAACACTAATTGGGACTGAAGCCTGAGTGGCAGTGGGGTCCCGTAAGATGAGAGACTGGAGCTTGGTGATGTAATTTGTGCGAGGAGCGTCTTTAAATACGAGCACTTCATGTGATATTAACTTGCACACTTCAGCTCTGGAGAAAATAAAACTACCTAACTCAACATGTTATTCCCTGCAGCAGGTGTGTGTGTGTGTGTGCGCGTGTGTGTGTGTGTGTATGAGTGAGAGAAAGTGTTCATTGTGTTCATTCGGGACTAAGTGTGACAAGACTTTAAATCTACGAGTGTGTATGTATGTGTGTATCGGTCTGTCTGAGTGTGAAGGTGTGCATACTTTGGGGAAAGGAACTTGCAAGCTGAAAGCCACTCTCTGTGTGCACTATGCCTGTGTGTAGCATGTGTGTGTGTGTGTGTGTGTGTATGCACATGCATACCCCATTAGGCCCCACATAATAAAGCTGGCAGGGTCAGTCCTCCACAGAGACCAGCTCCGTGTCACAGTGTCTCCCCCCCCGCCCCCACCCCGCTGGTTTAATAGGTTCCTCTGAGCCTCCCTTCTCCCCTGCTCAGCTGTACCCACTGACCTGGCCCTGAACCTGGGGAAGGACCCAGCCCAACACAGCCTAGCCCAGTCATTCCCCTGGAGGAGAACAGGAGGAGAGAGGAGAAGGAGAGAGGGAGAGAGGGAGAGAAAGAGGGAGAGAAAGAGACAGAGAGTGCGAGAGAGAGACGAGAGAGTACGCTCTGCCTTGCGGTTCTCTCCCTGCTGTGCTCGGAGTCCCAGAGAACACTCCAAAAACACACACACACACACACACACACACTTTACTTTACCCCACTGGAAGCACATAGCAGATGCTTAACATTAAAGACTCCCCATGGGTCCATGAGTGAAAGTGATCTCATGCAGGCAAACACACACACACACACACACACACACAGACATACACACACAGGTTCAGTATCCACACAATGATATAAAAATGTAAGCACTACCATTTGACAGCTAATGGAAACACCTGAATAAGCACACAAGAACACACACACACACACACACTCAACTTTGAAGTTCACCTGCACAACAGTCAATGGGAAAAAAATATGGAAACTATGAAGGCTAAACTTGGCTCAGCTGAGCCAGTGAAATTCTGATGCGCTATACACAGAACAGGCCACATGTAGAACTGCTTACAGACAGGTCCCAGATGGAAGAGCAGATTGGGGGGAGAAAGCACTAGAAAAAAAACCCTATAGCCAGAAGCACCTCAAACACACACTAGTCTGAGACAGAACAGTGGCTACAGGTAGGACTAGAAACACAGGGAATAGATAAGACCCAGAATCGACACGGAAAATGATCTAAGACAAAAAAAGAGGGGGGGGGGGGGTGTTAGTGTGTCATGTTGTGTCTTGTGTCTGTCTTCAGTCTGCAGTGAAGGTGTGTACCATATGCTGTGTGTGTGTGTGTGTGTGTGTGTGTGTGTGTGTGTGTGTGTATGTGTGTGTCGAGTTGTCTCTTGTGCCTGTCTGCTGTCTAGGTCTGTGTCGTGCGGTTTGTGTGTGTGTGTGTGTGTGTGTGTGTGTGTGTGTGTGTGTGTGTGCTAGAGTGTGTTGTGTTGTGTCTTGTGTCTGTCTGCAGTCGTCAGTGAAGGTCTGTGCCGTGTGGTGTGTTTTCCTTCTGGTCTCGCCATGCCTGTCTGATAAGGCCCGTGTCTTTGGCGGTTGCTGATGCATTTGGCAAGGATTACGTAAGTATGAGAGGATCTCAGAGAGGAGTTTTGGTGCGCAGGAGAGAAGAGGGGAGAGGGGAGAGAGATAGAGAGAGAGAGAGAGAGAAAGAGAAAGAGAGAGAGAGAGAAAGAGCACTGGCTGCTGAGAGGCTAATTACCACTGCATCCCTGAGAAGGCCACAGAGAGAGAAAGAGGAAGAGGCTAGTGTGTGTGTGTATGTGTGTGTGTGTGTGTGTGTGTGTGTGTGTGTGTGTGTGTGTGCGCATGTATATGTGTGTATGCGTGTGTGTTCTGCACAACCTGCCAAAGCAGATGGTGTGCAGACCAAAGCAGCTTACTGTCGAGAGTGCGATGGTGATGGTTAGAGAAGTGTGGGGGAGGTGGGAGGTGGGGGTGTGGGCGACACACACACACCACACACACACACACACACACACACACACAGATATGCATACGTACATACGTCTTGCGAAACCCACCATTCTCACCTTTACAGGCATGGCAACACGAAAAAAGGGATTTATAGAGATAGATAGATAGATAGATAGATAGATAGATAGATAGATAGATAGAAGACAGACAGACAGATAGATATTCACCATGTGCAAAGAAAGAGAAAAATAAATATTTTCATTTCCCAATTTATTCCCTTTGATAAAAAAAACCAAACCCTGGCAAGTCCTTTAAAAGCGGCCATGATGGGTGCCGAGGTAGGGCCAGTAATGTTAAGTGGCTTTCTTTTGTCGAGGAAACAGCGAGGAGGCCACTCTATTTTTCATCCCAGACAGTTTCTGTCCAAGGCTGAGCCACAGGTTTCTGTTTTGGGCTCCTTTTGAAAGCGCTAACTCAGACTAGTGCAACCGCACCTTGTGCTCCATGTTGGCTCTTGACGAACTAGATTGAATCTGAGCTGGGTTTTTTCCAGACTCCAGGTAACTGAATGATAAAAACACACAC
>PYXC01001355.1:670000-682500 GCA_015244755.2 Tenualosa ilisha
AGGTTTTTCCATTCATACATCTGGTGTTTACCTCTCTGGCCCAGTTCAGCACAGCAAAGGCCACTTACGCCTGGGTGAGCAAACAAGACTGGGAAAAAAAAAAAACTCCCTCTCACTCTATTACACACACACACACACACACACACACACACACACACACACACACACACACACACACAAACCCGTGTCCTCTCCTCGACCTTTGTGAGAGTTTGGGAGGTGATGACCTCTGCCCAACACCATGGCCCTAGAGGGAAAAGTCATCACTGTGTCAGATTATGCCATGGAAACGTCTACACATATACACACACACACACACACACAATCTCTGTGCCCTCTCTGGGTGGCAGCTGGGGCATGGAGGAGCAGCCGATTTATTACCATGGCAACCCCGTGGGGTGGGCATCCTCACACAGAATTAGAGGGCAGTAACTAGCGTGCTATTTCTCACCCTGCCCGTGTGGGCACTGCCATGCTGAGACGGGGCAGAGAGGGCACCCATGGTAAGAGGGCAGGAGAGGGACAAACAGAGCCAAGAGGTGTTTTTGTTTCCATAGAGATAGGAGGGGGAGGAGGAAGAGGGGAGAAGAAAGTCACTGGATGGCAAAGCAGCTTAAGCACCATCAGAAGGCCAGGGAAAGGGAAAGAGAGAAAGAGAGAGAGAGAGAGAGAGAGAGAGAGAGAGAGAGAGAGAGAGAGAGAGAAAGAGAGAGAGGTGGGGGGCGTGGGGGAGGGGCAAAGCCAGACGTTGACTAAAAAATGTAAGGATTCAAGAGGGGAAGAGAAAGTAAAGATTATGGAGTAAAAAAATAAGAGCTAGAGAGAGAGAGGGAGTGTGTGTGAGAGAGAGAGAGAGAGAGAGAGGGACATAAAACTGGGGCATGTCTCATAAAACTTGATGGATAGCATGATTGAGAAGAGAAAGAGGCAGGAAGGAGAGAGGGATGAGAAGGAGAGGAGGAGAAGAGGGGATGGGGAAAGGAGGTAAGGCAGGAGGAGGGGCACAAAATCAAATCTTGAGGAACAGCGAGCTCCCATCAGAAGCAACTGCCCAGAGACAAATAAACCCCCACACAAACCCTCACACACACACACACACACACACTCAAACCTTTCACACTAAACAGCACATCATCACATACACATCCGGCACATCATCACATACACATCCGGCCATTAATGGTTCACACACATAGCAAATGTGTGTGTGTAAATGTGTATGTATGTTTAAGTGTGTGTGGGAAACTGTGGGAAAGCTGCAGGGCATTCAAGCCCTTGTGACCTATTAGAGATGTGCAGAGAGACTTCACACACACGCCGCTTCCTCCTTTATCTTTACACATATTCCCCCCACTGTCCTTATCTCTAAACACACACACAGGTGTTGAGATCTAGTGTGTACCAAGACTCAATTTGGTTTCACAGAAATCACCTCTCCCTCTCCCTCTCCCTCTCCCTCTCCTCACCTCTCCCTCTCCTCTCCCTCTCCCTCTCTTCTCCTCACTCCTGGGCCGTCTGCGTTCCAGCTGTTCCATTAGAGTGGGGTCAGATGGTGTCAGGGTGAGGACTGATTGCATGTTCGAGACAGACTGAGAGCAAATAAAATCCCCATTAAGGTGTTTATGCAGCGCTGACAAGAGAGAGGAATGGAGCCTGCGTGTGCGTGTGTGTGTGTGTGTGTGTGTGTGTGTGTGTGTGTGTGCATGTGTTTAGGAGAATGTGTGAGTGCGTGAGCGTAAGAATCTATGTGTACTGACCTGTGTGTGTGTGTGTGTGTGTGTGTGTGTTTGTTTGGCACTCAGATGTATCCTGATGCACATCATGCATCTGTATAGGACCTGATCCTACTTAAACACTATCCACACACAGAGCCCAGTAAAGCCTCACACTCACCGTCAGTCTACTCCAGTTGACTCTGCAAGATGTGCAGCTGCCTACATGCCCCCCCCCCCCCCCAAACACACACACACACACTTGATGACAACCCTCTGTCACATCGCCCCCCCCCCCCACCCACCCACACACCCCATACACACACACACACACACACGCACGCGCACACACAAACAGCTGCTAGCTGCAAAAGCTATAGTTTTATTAAGGTGAATGGCTCCTTCGGATTTAAAATAAGCCACCTGCAAATCACTGTATCTAACAATCTGTGCAATGACTGAAAATTGGTATACTTCACTACAAACAGACAAACATAAAAGACCAGCAACCCTCTGGGTGGTTTTGCTTTGTTAAAAGCCACTCTAGTGAGCGAGAGATATAAATTCATCAGGCTCTCTGCTAAGATAACAGACTGTGGCAGGACCCCTGGATAATAGACCACTGACACAGTGTAATGGCTCGCAGTGATGGCCACGCTTTAGAGAGCGAGTAAATATGGACACAAGAGATGACCAAACCCCCCCCCTCTCTCTCTCACTCTCTCTTCTAGAACGTAACATCAAGGATCAAGAAGTTTATTTGTCACATACATTAAAAATACCAATGTAAGACATGGAGTGAAATTGCATAAATTAGAGTAGATCAATAAAAGACAAGAAGAAAGACACAGGAAAAAGCAAATAAAAGCAAAGGAATGGATATGAGTACATTTGACCATTACCCCTCTCTCTCCCTCTCTCTCTCTCTCTCTGTGCTCTTAGGTGGATGCTAAGGAGCACAACACATTCTGGACATCTGTGACCTGCCGTGATGAGGAAGGTAGCCAGAACCCTGTTGACTTGAACAAGCCCAGACCCTCACACCCCTCCACCCCCCACCCCCACCTGCTCCCTGTTGCCTTCACTCTTTCTCCTTTTCACTTACCCCCCCCCCCTTCTTTCTGCAATCTCTTGCTCAATTCTCTCTTTCTCTCTATCTTTCCCCCACTCTGTGTTTTTCTCACTCTCTCTCTCTCTCTTTCTCTCCCCTCTCTCTCTGTGAGTGGGGCGCTCAAGTCAGCAGATTTACAGCGGACACACTTGGTTTCCTGTTCCTAGCTGACGGTGGACGATGACCCACTGCGCCATTCCAATCTACAAGGCCACCAAATACACTTTCGGTGCGCGCTCGCACACACACACACACACACACACAAACACACACACAATGGAAGGGCTGACAAGCCACTGGGAGAAAGGTGTGAGACACTGTGAGCAAAGAACAGAAAGAGAGAGAGCAAGAAAGAAGGAGAGAGGGAGGAAGAGAAAGTGACATGAGGAGGTAGAGTGGTGGAGAGAGAGAGATGCATAGAAAGATCAAAAGAGACAGAGTAGAAAAGAGAGAGGAATGTACAAAGAGGAAGAGAAAGTTCTGTAAAGACAGAATGAGAGACTATGTGAGAGAGGGATCTACAGCAAGAGAGACTGTGTGAAAGAGGGATCTACAGCAAGAGAGACAGTGTAAGAGAGGGATCTACAGCAAGAGAGACTGTGTGAGAGAGGGATCTACAGCAAGAGAGACAGTGTAAGAGAGGGATCTACAGCAGGAGAGGCTATGTGAGAGAGGGATCTACAGCAAGAGAGACAGTGTAAGAGAGGGATCTACAGCAAGAGAGACTGTGTGAGAGAGGGATCTACAGCAAGAGAGACAGTGTAAGAGAGGGATCTACAGCAAGAGAGACTGTGTGAGAGAGGGATCTACAGCAAGAGAGACAGTGTAAGAGAGGGATCTACAGCAAGAGAGGCAGTGTGAGAGAGGGATCTACAGCAAGAGAGACAGTGTAAGAGAGGGATCTACAGCAAGAGAGGCTGTGTGAGAAAGGGATCTACAGCAAGAGAGACAGTCTGAGAGGGATCTACAGCAAGAGAGACAGTGTGAGAGGGATCTACAGCAAGAGAGACTATGTGAGAGAGGGATCTACAGCAAGAGAGGTTAAGTGAGAAAGGGATCTACAGCAAGAGAGACAGTCTGAGAGGGATCTACAGCAAGAGAGACAGTGTGAGAGGGATCTACAGCAAGGACAAGTGGAGTGAGACTAAGAAACTGCGGGACAGAGACACTGTGAGCTGTAAAAAAAGATGACACGACAGTCTTGGACACAGTGCCTGGCAGTGTCTCAGCACACACACTTTTGAGAGAGAGAGAGAATCACCCCATGATGCACGCAATGATCACAACCCTCTGTCACCCCCACCCCCCCACCACACACACACACACATACACGTTTACACAAACACCACACACACACACACATGTACGTTTACACAAACACCACACACACACAAATGCACATAACCACAGGAAGATGTACTGTGCATTTATGCAATGACATCTGTATACATGCTTATGTTTGTACTTCCAGTATATTTCTCTGTATAGGTTATATGCATTATATACACAATGTATGTTTTTTAACGTATGTATTATTTCTGAATGTTTTAGCAATGCAACGTATGACAATAAAGTGTATTTGAATTTGAAGAAATTGTATTTGTATGTAATTGTATTTGAAGAAAGAAAGAAAGAAAGAAAGAAAGAAAGAAAGAGAATGTGTATCTGGCTGCTCAAACTGTTCTTTTCATAATATTTGGAGTGCAACAAAGAGGCAGGGCATATAAGAGCCATGCATGTGTGTGTGTGTGTGTGTGTGTGTGTGTGTGTGTGGTGTGTGTGGTGTGTGTGTGTGGACAGTATATGCGATGTTGAGGCAGGGGATTTGCAGGGAACACATCAAAGCCCTGCTGCATTATCAGAGGCTCTGAGGCGGCGGCTGGTGTGGAGAGTTGTGACTCTTCCTCTTGCCTCCTCTTCCTCCTCCTCCGCCGCCGCCTTGGGAGTGTATATGCCTCTGGTGTGTGTGTGTGTGTGTGTGTGTGTGTGTGGGTGCATGGATTTATTTGTGAATACATACTTCTGTGTGTGTGTTGTGTGTGTGTGTGTGTGTGGTCAAGCATGTGTGTGGACAAGCATGAGTACACAAAGGCATACACAAGAGGAAGACATCTATTGAAATAAGTAAGATTACAATCTGAAAGCATTCACTGCTTTTCCAGACTCTCTCCACGCACTGGGAGCTGTGTGTGTGTGTGTGTGTGTGTGTGTGTGTGTGCGGTGGGGGGGGGTCTCTGTCTGTCTTAGACCAGGAGGGAGGAGTATTTGTGTGTGTCTTACTGTGGGGGAAAAGGTGGGAGCGAAATATGCGTATTTGTGTGTGTGTGTGTGTGTGCGCGTGTGTTTGTTGCAATCTGTGCGATATTCACAGTGCGTCCTCTGGGAGGAGTGAGGCGTCTGTTTCTCCTTGGCAACTGTCGCTTGGCCGTGAGGTGAGATCGGGCGGGGTGATTAGTCACGAAGCACTCCATGTTGATTTTAAAGTCACAGTGTGTGTGTGTGCGCGCGTGTGTGTAAGTGTTTTTTGATCTATGTGTGTGGGTGCGTGCGTATTTGTCAGTAAGTGTGTGTGAATGTGTGGGAGAGGAATATTTGTTTATCTATAGCCTCTCTCTCTCTATCTGTCCTGCTGACCATCATTCAGAAATTACAAATGCAGCTCATGAAAAAGACACACACACACACACACACACACACACAACACACACACACACACACACACACAGAGGGATGATGACATCACCTCATCCCACAATGCCCGTGGTACTGCATCATGCAAGACAGGTTGTCAGGCAGGTGTATGTGTGTGTATGTGTGTGTATGTGTGTGTATGTGTGTGTGTGTGTGTGTGCATGCAAATGCAGAGGGCAAAAAAGAAATAGATGTTCACTGGCTGATTTACAGACATGGAGTAGTGCAAGTGTGTGAGAGAGTGTGTGAAAGAGGGTGAATGTGAGTGTAGGTGAATCATGTGTGTGTGAGTGTGTCTGTGTGCATGAATACATACAAATCAGTTCCATTTCTGTGTATTCAAGCAATGCTTGTGTATACATACAGATCTATATCCAACACACACACACACAACTGCAGACATGGAGGTGTGTGTGCGTGTGTGTGTGTGTCCATAACAAGTATGAGTATTTAGAAATCATTTAAAATCATTTTGCAGATGGTCCTGCAACAAAGTGATGGATCCCAGGCAGCTGTGGCCAGTGCCCAGACCCCTTGCTGGCTGGGTGGGGGAGGACAAGCCCCATCACTAGGCTAGTCTGGGCTGCTGGAGTCTGCCAGAGATCCCCTCCTTCACCACCAGCAGACCAAACCAATACCGGTCAATGGGTCAGCTTGGTGTGCACAGGCCAGAGTTTTTCTGCGTGATGGATGTCGCCTGTCAGCAGAAGCCCGACTCGGCAAATAGATATCCCATCAGCCCCCTCTGGCTGAACTGGGTGAGGTTCAGATCACAGGTTTGTCCGTCTGGGCAGGTGAGGATTTAGGTGAACTGATTTTGCGTGTGTCTGTGTATGTGTGTGTGTGTGTGTGTGTGTGTGTGTGTGTGTGTGCGTGTGTCTGAAAGAGTGTGCTGGGGAAGAGGCAGGTGGCTGTGGTGTGTACCTGGTCATGGTGGGTTGAGTTCAGCTCCAGAGCGATAGGTTTGAAAGAGGATTACAGAGAATCCTCCTGTTTGTCTGTTTGTGTCTGTCTGTCTGTCTGTCTGTGTTTGTGGGTGTGTGTGTGCGTGTGCGTGTGTGTGGCGTAAGCCCAGCAAAGGGGTGTGATCAGGACCTGGTGGCGATCAAAGCCTGACACATTTGCACACACAGCACACACCGTGCACTCCAGTGCCGGTCACTCTGCATTAAAGCTGACACTCTCACTGAGGCGGACCCCATCACACACCGGGAGCCCATTACACCTCTTGTTAGCACGCAAACATTGAGAACCCATTACAGCACACACAAGCTGGGATGAGACCATCACCTCCCCCCAACACACATTTCTACACTGAGCATCTCTTAAGCATACCACAGGCAGTTGCTATGGCAATGGCATCAATAAAAACGGTGACGATGCAGGGAAAGGCACTGCATTATCATCAGCTAGTTGGGCTGACCCTGACACACACACACACACACACACACACACGCACATACACACACACATTATATTTACACATACACAGTATGCGGTGAAACACCTGATAAGGAAAATGAGACAGATAAGGTACTGAGAAGATGATAAGCCCCAACTAACTGAATCCCTGTGTGTGTGTGTGTGTGTGTGTATCCGTGTATATGTATGTGTGCATGTATGTCAGGCTGTGTTTGCATGTGCTTGTGCAGGCGTGTGTGTGTGGGTGTGTCTGTGCGCGCTATTTGAGTCACACAGTGTGAACAGCCCGTTAAACACATCTAGCACACGTCTGATGATACCCTGGGCCGTGTCACTTCCTGTGTGGAGAACAGACAGCGACTCCTCCATTAGACTCAGACCGTGGCTGGGGGACATCCCCCATCCCCACAACCTACAGGGCCCCAACCCACCGTGGCTCCGGGCCGCACACAGCATGCAGCCTGTAGGCTCTCTGACAGCCATGCTGGACAGGGAGGAGAGGACCGGGGAGTACTGGATCAAAGAGGCCACTCCATGGAAAGAGAGCAGTCATGGCATGGAGGAGCACTGGGCACGTCGTAGACTGACAGTGGGTCGACCAGAGTTTGATTTCCAAACCACACGTTGCAAGTCCGTGTTTTCTAAATACCAGTCACTTTACGAGTTCATTTCAGCCTTTAAGGGTTCAAGAACGAGGCTTTAACATGCAGAGAGTGTGCATTACCACTGATCATATTGATAAGATACCAGAGCCTTTGGCAATGCCCTTCAACCCATTCCATTCATTCATAAAAGAGAAGGCAGGATGACAGAGAGAGAGAGAGAGAGAGAGAGAGACCAAGGGAGGGAGGGAAAGAACAGATGTAGAGGAAAAAAGAGTCTTGTTGCTGTATAGAGAGAGAAGGAGAGAAAGAGAGGGTGAGAAAAAAAAAAAAAAAAAAAGCTGTCACTTTCATGTGCGTCACGCGTAGCGCCGTCGATTATCAACCTGAAATTGGATCCTGCCGTTATCTCCAAATTCAATTAAACGGCTGACATTCTCTCCTCTCCTCGCCACTCACTCTCACTCCGCCCCATCACTGCAGCCAAGCCAGCTCCTGCCTTCATGGGACACACAGACACCCAGACAGACAGGCACGCAGACAAAGATATGGACAGATGTATACAGAAGTGAGTGAGACATTATGCATGTAGAGAATAGTAGACGATAGTTACAAAGATGGAGAACAGGTGGAAAAGTGAAGACTAAATGGACAGATGAAAGGGAGTTGGGAAAAAAGAGAGAAAAGAAAAAGATGAAGAGTGACTGTAACATTGGGGATACACTGGATGTGTTACAACAGTAAAGTGTGACAGCGAGAGAGACAGAGAGAGAGAGAGAGAGAGAGAGAGAGAGAGAGAGAGAGAGAGAGAGAGAGGGGAGAGAGAGAGAGAGAAGAGAGAGAGAGAGAGAGAGAGAGAGAGAGAGAGAGACGGATAGTTAAACAGTAAAAGACAGATGGACATGTGAACAGAAATGGATGGGAAAGACAGAGAGGCAACCACGGGTCTGTTGGTGGTGTTGAGCTGAAAGGCCAGCTGAGCACCCCCATTGTACACACACACACACACACACACACACACACACACACACACACACACACACACACACACACACACACACACACCTGCAGGATGAGAGGAGCTTTATTTAACATGCCTCCACACTGAGGCCAACCTGGCACACTTCCATCCGTGTGAGAGGGGGGTGCAGGGAGAGTAAAAGAGAGAGAAAGAGAGAAAGAGAAAGGGGGGGGCAGACAGAGGGGATGAGAGAGAGGGAGGGAGACACACAGAGAGAGTAAGAGAGGATAAGATGGAGAATGAGAGGGAAAGACAGAGAAACAAAGAGACCAAATCAAAGTAGAACTGAGTGAGTTAAGGCAGCAAGCAGAGAGAAAGAGAGGGAGAAGAAGAAGAGGGAGAGAACAGCAGGAGACAGACAGACAGCTGGGTAGAGCGATTTCAGAAAGATTTAATTCTCCTCCAGAAAAGATCAATTTCTAGTCGGGCCACTCTGGTGTAAAAAAACAAAAAAAAATACATTCCACTCTTCAAGGGTGCCTTCCCACAAGCAGCAGTGTACTAGCATGAGAGCAGGGCAGCAGACAGAGCCAGTGACAACAGTTAGCATAGAGCACAACTTAGCTCATAGGTAGAGATTTCATCTGCGAGTCAGAAAGGCTGTGAGTGTGCGCATGTTATGTTTTGTGTTTGAGAGAACACTTACATTTTTTACATTTATGCATTTAGCAGACGCTTTTATCCAAAGCGACTTACAACTCATCAACTATCAATTGTTCAGGGCCAGTCTCCCCTAGAGCAACTTAGGGTTAAGTGCCTTTGCTCAAGGGCACAACGGTGGCAGCCGGGATTCGAACCCACAACTTTTCAGGCTACTTACACGCTAGCCAGGTTCCTTAACCACTACGCTACCACCACCCCAGAGAAGAGCGTGTGTGTGTCTGTGAGAGTGTGTGTTTGCAAGTGTGTATGTGAGTGTGCATGTGTTCAGCGAAGGAGGTCACGGTGGGGGCTGTTTTGCTGTTTCCTCTCGGAGGAGTGTAGCGGAGCAGAAAAACACCAGTGATAGCAGCAGCGGCAGCAGACGCTAATTTCCTCTGCGGAGCTGGAGACCCATGTGGCGGCGGTGGTGGTGGGAAGCCCACCCGCCGGGAGGCTGCTGCCCCACTGACCCGGCCTCTCTCAGGAGGCTTCGGCCTGAGGTCCGCACCCCAGAGACCCCCCCGGCCCTCTCTCAGATCAGCCACAGCCCAGTGGATGCCACAGCCCACAAGTTACTTAGGCCTCCCTCTCTGGCCTGTGGTGTGTGTGTGTGTGTGTGTGTGTGTGTGTGTGTGTGTGTGTGTGTCAATGCCCTAGTTCTTCCTTGAGTAGTCTCAAAATACTATACACACACACACACAGACAATAGGAGTCCCCCCCCCAGGTGTTTTACCCCAGACTGCACTGTCCTGTCACAGGTCTAGTGTGCTCCCTGCCTGCTTCATTAGGGGCCTAGTGTAAGCCCAAGTCAGCAGGAGGAGGAGGAGAAAGAGGAGGAGGAGAAGGAGGAGAAAGAGGAGGAGGCTGAAAACAGAGCTGTAGAGTGAACATATGCGTCACAACATTACAGTTGCTAATGTCATACAGTGACAATTAAATGCCCGCAAAAAACCCCAAAATACCAAGACTGCAGTATGAGTTTCCTGCCTCGTATACACAGCTTATATTTGTGCAGTACATTGAGACACACACACACACACACACACACACACACACACACACACACAAACATCTAAATCCCTGAGTACCACTAGGACAAATACAGATCACAATGTTCCCTCATATGCATCCTTGTGACACACACACACACACACACAGGACAACAGATTCACACAGCTTCAGCACACTGCGGACAGCAGCAAAAGCATCAACGCAAAAGTGAGAGGCAGCGAGAGGGGAACATAATGTACCTCCGGGGATGAGAAAGAGACAGAAGGATATGAAAGAGAGAGAGAGAAAAGATAGGAAAGAAGAAAGAGAGCGAGAGAATCAGTAAAATGACTCAGATGAGGAGAAACGGGGAAAAGGGAAGGCAGCAACAGCAGCACACCCGCTCCACACACACACACACACACACACACACACACACACACACCCTCTCCCACTGTCCTCCCCCCAGGAGTGATGTCATCTGTAGCCCAGTCTGCTGTTGGTGACACACTGCTAATACTTTGCACCTCAGCTAACTAACCTACTACACACACACACACACACACACACACACACACACACACACACACACACAGAGTAATAATAGAGTTGTTTCCTCACACGTACGCATATGCTTCACACATGATCTAGTGATTCACATATGCATATGCACACATTTTCACACACAATGGTGTTTAACATATCAATATCCTCAGACAGATAACATTCTTCTTACATTTGCACGCACACACACATACACACACACGCAATTAAAGTGCAAAGGGTCTTGGTGTGTTCTCTGTGTGTGAAAGAGAAAGTGTTCGGGTGTGTGTATGTGAGTGAGGATGTTGAGGGAGGGATAGGCTGATGTAGGTGTTAACTGATACCTCCCATTGTGTGTGTGTGTGTGTGTGTGTGTGTGTGTGTGTGTGTGTGTGTGTGTGTGTTGTGTGTGTGTCAGTGTCAGCAACTCAAAGCAGTGTCTTTCACTCCCCAGTGTGTCCTAAACTAAAGCACAAACTGTTCCCTCAGCTATGTGACTCTGCTCTCCCTCAGACTCCTTTACTATAGCCCCTGTCTTTCTTCCTTATCTGTCGTTCTTTTCTCTCTCTCTCTCTCCCATTCATCACCCCCTCTGCAGGATTGCTTATGTAAGCCTGTGGTCCTGGGTTGCCTGTTTATCTGCTCCTGCGGATCAGGGAGACAGCTAGCCACAGCACAAAGCCTACAGTATCACACACACACACACACACACACACACACACACACAAGATGTGAAAAAAATGCGAAAACAACCTGCAGAAAACACCGCCACCAAAGCTTTTTACCACCCAGTCATACAAACACACAAACAGTTGAGATCTTAGCTAGTGCCATTTCTTGGTGTGTGTGTGTGTGTGTGTGTGTGTGTGTGTGTGTGTGTGTGTGTAGGTAAACAACCCTGGCACTGGGTCTCCACTTGCATGGAAATATGTAAGGGATGATGAACGACACGGCGTTTGTATATCAGATATTAATGCACAACCAAAGTGGTAATGAAGCCACAAAACAAAGCTAAGCAGCCTTTACACCTTGATGGGCATTACTATCTGATAGGCAAACGGCATGTCGAAATCAGGACTTAGGATAAACTGCCGTCACTAGTTCTAAATCGTTGTTAATTCCATCTGTCGTTATCAATCCAAGAATCCAATGATCCTATCTTGTCCTCGCTTTTGTAAAATCCCCGTTTCCCATACTCCCGAGCGCAGTGTAACAGAATCAAAAACCATCGGTCACAGGTTACTATGTTGCTGTGCTGTGAACGTCAATGAGGCCACTAAATTGTAACTCTGTGTCTACGTGACAGTTCATCATCACAGCTAATTAGAACGCCATCTTTTTGCTTATTATTATTTTTATTACCATTTTTTTTATTATTATTGTTCATTATTTGTTTATTATTATTGCCAAGATACTGACAGCTGACTACATAATTCAGTAGAATGTTGGACGTTGAGGGCCGCATGGATACATCTATGCTTCCTTCTAAATTGGGCAAAACGAAGGTACCTTCAAAGGCAGAATTTGACACATTTCTCTGATTCAGACATGCCTTGATGCCTTGCTGCCACCAAACGTTCCCTTCCAAGGCAGCATTTTTTCCTGTTTCGGACACAGCCCAGTCATCACGGAATCTAACCAACTGTGCCTGAATTATGCTGACTATATATAATTACCTGATCTGTGATCAGTATATGCTTGTCTCGTTCTGATCCTACAGTGTGCTAGAAGTGCCTTGCTGTACAAGTTGTATACTGAAATTAACA
>PYXC01001355.1:687500-710000 GCA_015244755.2 Tenualosa ilisha
ATTTGTGAAGAGAAACATGCTTTTACCGTACGCGTAACTGTTGATTACGGGACCTTTTCTTCACTGCTTTATCTGAAACTGCCACGTTCGGCTGCCGAGGCTATTATGACCGTCACCAGAGGCAACAATATGTTTTTTTTTTATTATTACTATTCTTTTAGGTTCACCGACGCTCTGGAATGTTCTGCTTTCTTCACCTCTCCAAATCTGCGGGAGCCACAGAGGTTGTGGAGGAGCAGTGATTAGGATTCTATGGAATGTGACAAGCTCTGTTGGTTGCCCACATTCCCCTCTGACCCATCACCTCTCCAAACGCACACACACACAGACACAGACACAGACACACACACACACACACACACACACACTTCAAGGAAGGAACCCATGCACCACTCTCCACTTCTTCACCGACCCTCCTAAGTGGTGCTACTATGGCGTTGGGAAAGACCTGTTGTTCACTGCGGCGCTATCGACCTGGCTGCCATTAATAAGTGATTATGAGCATGCCGGGTCAATGCTAACCCATTCCACCTAACAAGGTCCCATCAGTAAGGATGCTCTGTGTCCTCCAGGCGTAGCTAATGATGGACCTGCAACACACTGGGGCAGTAGGTAAGTGTGTGTGTGTGTGTGTGTGTGTGTGTGTGTGTGTGTGTGTGTGTGTGTATGTGTCTGCGTTTACTACAGGAGCATGTGTGTGTGGAGGAATGAGTCTTGGGTGGCTACTGGTTCCATGTGGTTCATCTGACCCACGGGTTCACTGTGCATTACTCATTACTCCCAATCATACAGGACAGAATGAGGCAGGAGAGCAGTAACCTGGGGGCTGCTACAGGGATAGTGTGTGTGTGTGTGTGCATAATATTTGTGAGTGACTGTGTCTGGCTGAACATACTGACTGTGCATGACTCAGGTGCAAGTGAGGTGTGTGTGTGTGTGTGTGTGTGTGTGTGTGTGTGTGTGTGTGAGAGAGAGAGAGAGAGAGAAAGAGAGAAAGAAAGAATGTGTGTGTAGGCAGAATGTTTTAGTGCAACTATTGTGTGATTGCATTTGACTGGATGCTGAGGGGAACAGTCAGACACTTGTAATCGATGACTATGCCATCTCTCTGCAAGCTTAAGAATGCTCCCTTGCTAACAGCTCTCACAGTCAAGCAGAAGCTTGCTAACCTTGACAAAGTGCAGCACGCCACACACAGCCATTCACAATCTCCCAGAAGCGAAGTAAACAAAAGCATATTAACAAACATCTTAATGCAAACAGCACTCTTTTTCCTCCCAAGATGAGCAGAAGCACAGAGACATCACGGAGAGAAGAGTCCCTCCTGCTGTTCTGCTGACAATCCCACAATGCACTGTTCTTTTATTTTTATTTTTAAAATTTTTTTAGGTGAGATTGTGTTTTTTAAGCCCTTCTTTTCTTTTTTATTTGTTTTCTTTGGGTATTCTTCTATTTGTCTGATCTTAGTGAAGTGGAGAAGCACTATGAGGGAGAAAGAGAAAGAGAAAAAGAGGGAGGAGGGAGGGAGGGAGGGAGGGAGAGGGAGAGGTAGGGACAGGCAGAGAGATGGAGAGATAAAAAATGAAACAATGGTGAAAGCATTAAAGAGGTAAAAAGGAGAGAAAAAAAATGACTCCCGCCATGGCTCCCTTTCATAACTGCATGACTGCAGGTGGGATGGGAGGCGTGTGTGTGTGTGTGTGTGTGTGTGTGTGTGTGTGTGTATGATTTGTGGGGTGGGGGGTTATCCTGGCTTAGTATTGTTTCCTTAAGAATACATCTCATATCCGCAAACAAGCAGAAAGCCAAGCCAAGCCAAGCACCGCTCCAGGAAGGGACTTGCTAAGAAGCAGCTGTCCACACAAAAGACCCTTAGCCTCGTGTGACTCAATATATTTACATTAGAGAGCTCACGTAGATGCCTCCATCAATGAATTCTGCTTGCTTATAAATAGCCCTGTGAGCAGAGGGCACCTCAATACGGGTTGCAAGGTTAAATCTACAATGTCTCCTGATGTCATGTAGAGTCATGTAAAAAAAAATACCAGATGTTGCGTTCTCACTCTGAACAGTAATTCTATGTCACGTCTGCCATATGCACACTATTTTCATTGGGTTTGTACAGCCATGGGAGCATAGGCAGTACATGCATTAATGATACTTTGCTTGCAAAAAATGCCGGCGGGCCAATGTTGACCCCTGTGAGTGGAGACCCAGGAAATGCCCCCGAGTTGGAGTGATACACTCTTGTGAGTCTCCAACTCACACAGACAGACACACACACACAAACACAAACGCAAACACACACACACACAAGAACACAAACGCAAACACACACACAAGGTCATCAACTAAGGTCAACAATTGCCTGTTAAGAAGTTGTGACATCCTTGTGCTAGAAACAACACTCCCAGAACACACTCGAATGTGTGTGTGTGTGTCTGTGTGTGTGTGTGTGTATAAGAGACAGACCATGTTTCTAAAGCCATAAGGTGGACTTAGGCCATTACTGTTTACTTGTAGGGATTACCCTGAGAATATGTGTGTGAGAGCGTCTGTTTGTGTGTGTGTGTGTGTGTGTGTCTGTGTGTGTATGTCTGTGTGTGTGTGTGTAGCCCATTCATTCCACAGCTCTGTCAATTTAATCATTCACTGTCTGACAGCCTACAAGCCTTCTTATTTACCAAGAAAGATTTCATAAATTCTATTGTGCTTCGATGTTTGACCATGAATTTCAATGAAGGGCATGGGGGCCAAAAAGACAGCACGTGACCAGCAGCAATTCTCTCAATCCTTTCCCATCATGCACCCTGTTCACCTCTTCAATCTCATCTAAGGGCCATTACAAGGTTGGGCCTCCCGGCAATCTTTACCACTAAATCCCAGAAAAACACCAAGCCAGCTTCCTGGTTCGGTCACTCTGAATAGTCTGGTCCATGACTTTGACAGATGGGGCCAATTCCTAGCCAGCTGGCCAGCCACCAAAATAAATGAATTCATATTGGGGGAAAGAGTAAAATAAATACACACAGCAACGAGTGACTTAGGGTGTGCGCGTGTGTGTGTGTGTGTGTGTGTGTGTGTGTGTGTGTGTGTGTGTGTGTGTGTGTGTGTGTGTGTGTGGTCGGGGCGGGGATTGGATACAGTTACCACTATACTACCGGTGCACTGGAACCACCTTCAAAGCAGACAGCTAAAGGGCTGCTAGTGGCTGACTGGATGCTTGGTTCTGCACGTGTGCAGTAAAGAGCAGCTAAAGAGGCAGGAGTGAAGCCTCCCCCTCCCTATGCAAACATTAAATAATGACAAGCGCGTTCCTGAGGCAGAAGGTGGCAAGGCACCACACCACACACACACACACACACACACACACACTCACACACTCACACGATGCAGGGCTGTGGGAGTGTAGGCATGCCCACACAGACACGCGCAAAAATGCATGTCGCCACACATCCCCACACACGCCTCCTTCTACATACATATGCATATACAGTCCATCTTTCCCCACTCCCTCACACAGAGAAAAACACTTCTATGGATCCGTGCATTGGCAGTCATGACACGTATGCCTGCCTCTCTTGTAAGACCACAGGCTTAGTGTCCACAGCCGTCACAGCCACGAGAATCATCTTCTGGGAGATGTGTCTATATTCCTCAGGAGGAGCACACCGACTGCAAAAGCTTATTCCAATTTAGGCCTCCAATACTTCTTCACATACTTTAACAAACAATAAAACACAGTCAATTAAGAGAAAAATATGTGAATGAATGTGCTTTGGGCGAAAAAACAAAACAAAACAAAAGTCTATTTCCCCAAGATGTGATCAATTACAAGACAAAATCAAAAAGTCACAGAATGGGCAAGTCATTATTTTGTTTTTCCTCTTCAGAAATGCCTCAAGTAGATAAACAAATGTCATCAGATGGAAAGGCGAGCGGAGCAGCAAGCTCTGAATTAGGCCTCTGGGGCTTCTCATGGCAGGCAGGCACGAGGCATCCTGATACAGCACAGATGTCATTAGTGCTGGGAAAAAAATGTAAAAACTGTGATAGCACTGACAGTTAGCACTGCCTCTTCTATACATGCTGGCATGGGCTCTCCCAGTGGATAAACACATCCAGGCCTTGTGGCACTAGGTAGAGCTGGGAATTTAACCAAAAAATGTATCGCGCTATAATTCATTACTGTTAATCGACGATCATGCATCAAATGATCATGCACATGAAATCATTGTTTATCATTATCATTAATCATTGTTTATTATTGTTGTTATTGTTTCTGACTGCTTAAATTCTATGCATTCCATGATGTGTGTTCATGTACTGTTCATGAAAAGGACACCATCACAGCAGGTGTTGTCATGTGATTCTGCCCCCATCCAAATCAAATAAAATGTGTGTTTAGAGTGTGTATGTTTCATGTGTGTGTGTGTGTGTGTGTGTGTGTGTGTGTGTGTGTTTTGGGGACAGGGGAGAATGAGAATGAAGTGGTGTGTGAGTTAATGTTAAATGAGGAAGATACAATAAGTCAGATCAGATGAGATGCCAATAAACCCCAAGAGGAGTTACAGACAGTATAGTCAGTATAAACTTAAGCTGAAACCCAAGAGGAGTTATAGAGGAGTTATAGACAGTATAGCAGTATAAACTTAAGCTGAAACCCAGGAGGAGTTATAGAGGAGTTATAGACAGTATAGCAGTATGAACTTAAGCTGAAACCCAGGAGGAGTTATAGAGGAGTTATAGACAGTGTAAGCAGTATGAAAAGGTGAAACCCAAGAGGAGTTATAGACAGTATAGCAGTATGAACTTAAGCTGAAACCCAGGAGGAGTTATAGAGGATTTATAGACAGTATAGCAGTATGAACTTAAGCTGAAACCCAAGAGGAGTTATAGAGGAGTTATAGACAGTATAGGCAGTATAAACCTAAGCTGAAAACTTTGCACTTTCCCTGCAACATCTGACATTAAAACGAAAAAAAAACAAAACAAAAAAATAAAATGACCAAAAGTGCAATAAACTACACTGAAATAGCAGCTTAAGTTCTGGCAGAAGAGCTCTTGACCAAACAACTCTCATCCAAAGGAACCTCAAAGAACCTCTCTCTGTCTACATAAACACATGGATTTAGTGCTCAAACAACTGAACCTCACTGGGAAGCATTGAAATGGGTCTTCAGTCTGAACTCCTGAAGTTCCTTAAGCTTGTCAGAAAGTGCCAAGGATGCTCGAATAAGACAGAATAAAGCACACTGGGGAGTGAGATGAGAATGGAGGAAAACCACAGACCATCCCGCCGTTCATTAACTGGGAAATTCAGTTTTTTTCTTTTCCGCCTTCCTCAGCCAATTAAGACCAGCCTTACACAGAGACAAGCATTAAGCAGCAGCTCACTACTGGGCTGTGATTAACTTCGCGCCGCAGAGAGCTTTGTCTGTCTCCTCCTCTGCAGTCCACTCAGGTGTGAGGCCCAGTGGGTGTGTGTGGGTGATGGGTAGATGTGTCTCTGCGGGGCTAGATAGGCAGGGAAGTGTGTCTGTGTCTGTGTGCATGTGTGCGTGTGTGTGTGTGTGTGTGGGGGGGGGGGGGTACAGGGTACGAAAGAGAGAGGTCCATGTCTACCCAGTGGGTGTACTTGTCTCCCACAGCCAAAGGATCATCAGTCGAGTGATGAGTGGCTTCAACAGGCCAAAAGACTAAAGCTGCATGCCACCACCTACGGTGCTACACGGTGCTCTGGCCAGCGGCGTGCTGGTGGTTTATGGAGCCGGTGCAGCCGTGTGTCAGTGTTCTTTCTTCCAGGCTCAGGCTGACTTATTGGGGAGTAGGTGTCGCGTAGACACTGGCAACGGCACGTTTAACGCAGGCTATAATTCAAGCTGATGTGCTTCGTGCCCAAGGGAGTGCAAGACACACTGAGAGGATGAGATAGAAAGTCAGAAAAACCATCACAGGGGAATAGTTCATCCACCGATGGCAACAACAAGCTTGTAATGTTCCTGCCTAAACAAAAAACGGTTCTGCATACGTGGAAACAGTAGATGACTTTTAAGGTCAATGAACTACCAAGTTTCAGCAAACTGCAGTCAGGTGACTAGTCTATTAAGTTCTAGATACAATTAAATGGGCAATGCCTGGATCATAGGTTCCTGAGCTTGTTTCTTTTCTCTCTGTGCTGCAAGCTGTATTAAAAGAGGCCACTATATAACTAAATGTAGATGTGCAGTGCAAACAGCCATATTGTTAGCATTCTTGTTATTCTTTTGGGATTGGACGATGCCACGGAGAGAGAAATGATCCATCAACCACGACAAGGGGCGCAGGCCGCTGTTTTGACAGAGACAAACGACTTGTGAAAATGTGGCCACTTTTCTTCTCAATGCAATCCCGCTTCACACATCTCTCAGACAAATGGTGTGCCATCCAGCCATTTCATGGTTTGTTTTTTTTTTGCACACCGACGGGCAAGTCAGAGTCTGATTGCCCAATTCTCAACTTTTATGGAGAGAGGTTTGACGGCAGGGCACGGGGAAACTACATTAACAACAATGCAAGGCAACTCTCTGGGGAAACTACATTAACAACAATGCAAGGCAACTCTCTGGTCTCTAGAAAGCTGCACCCTTCTGTACTTCTCAAAATGATTCCATCAGAGAGTACAAAAAAAAAAACCTTTTTCACAAGATTCTCAATGTCCATGTCACATGGCAAAGGGATGAGTATTATTTTACAGTGTCCAACCTAAAATAAAATATAATTATGAATGAAAAGTTTAAAGTTTTTTGCCATACAATGAATTATTTGATTGCTGAATGGGCAAGTTTCACAATCAAAACAAAAGGAGAACTGGAAAAAAAGCAGGGGAAGACAGGCATGTGGCAAAACAAATATATGTGTAGACCAGAGAGTACAGAGGAGAAAGAGGGTGAAAGGGAGGGAATGGAGTCATGTCTTTCTCTGGGTAAAGGGATCTGACATGAATGAGCCGGGCTGTTTGTCTGGTTTTTGTCAAAAATGGCAGCGCCCTGCTACCCCCCGTGTTAAAACAGACCCTAACTGACTATTGCAGAGTACACACACACACACACACACACACACACACAGTTCCATTATGTAGTTGAAACACCAAAGCCAACACAGACTGCTCTTTAGCCATGGCATGAGGCCTTCTGGTGGCTGGCGCAAGATCAGCAGAACTTATTTTAAAGTTTAGGGTTCCGAAGCATAAATAGCTGCCGGGTGCTGGTCTCGTGCGTCATCGGGGGGACGGAGGCCCAACCAACCAACCTGCAGACTGCCAGCTGAGGAAGAAAACCTCAGATCCACACATGGAGGTCTCCAGAGAAGGGCCTTATTTACAGGCTCTCTCCCCCAACCAAGGCCTCTTGAGGCTGGGTCGCTAACAGTGCTAACTTCACCCCCCTCTAGTGGTTTACCCTGTAGACTAAAAATGCAGCTGCATTAAGCTGCCTTTTCTGGAAGCAAGCTCACAAAAAGTGAATGTTGCAAGTAAATAAATAAGTCCATGGCTGCTGTCTTTGTTGGGACTGTTCTATTGACATCACCATGGTGAACCATGGCAACCGCCTCTGTTGCTGGGGACTCTCGTCAGGGTCCAGGGAGCGAGGGCTGCTCGCCTCCACTGCACACACAAGAGGTTGTGCCTCACAGGCGAGGCGAGGGAGTCTGCGAATGTGTTCGAAGGCTGTCATTACTGAGCCTATTTAAATCTTCCATGGCTGAACGCACCTCCCTGCGGCTTTGCTCCGCAGCGGAAATAAGCCTGGCAGTATTACATGCTTGCCCACGCCGCTCTGGCACGACCACTGTGGGTACAGATGGAAGTGCCATGGCGACCCACGGGGCGAAAGAAGGGCTCAACTCGGACGACTCGTGTCCACTTCTAGAGCCAAGATAAGTCTGGTTCCACAGAGCTACTGGGGAGGAGGGTGCGACTTTTTTCTGCCCGAAGGGAGTGGCTAACAAGCAACAGTTTCCCTTTTTTGCTGCTCCCTTTTTTCCTCCTTCACCATCTACTAATTTAAGTCTATTTCCACTGCCGTTCATTAAATCAAGCTGCCTAAGTAGCCTTGTAGACTGAGGGTGCTTTCCTTGTGTAGATTTTAAAGTTTTACAAATGGTTCCTATAACCCTCCCCCAATCCACTCCCTTGTGACACATGTGCTAATAAGTTCCATTTTGTGCATGCAGGGAAGTCTCGTGTTTCCAAACCTCCTGCAAAGACCACACAGTGTAACTGGGAGCATGAATCATTGATGGCCTTAAATGGAGAACAATTCTGAGGTTATGAACACAATGCCAAGCCGGTCGGGGGAAAATAGAGGAACGTGGGAGAAGAGGCGAGACTGGTCTTTTATGCTGGTGCTTATTGAATCCTTCATTTGCACCGTTATCTGAACTCAATTAAGTCACTTATTTCACATGAAACCTTGTCCTTTGACAGTGGCCAATTAATTGGCAGAGAGTCGGAGTGTGAGTGTGTGTGTGTGGTGCAAATGTATATCTATGTGTGTGAATTCTGAGCATATTGGCATGGAAATATCTGCCACCGAGCAGTCTATAAAACTTAATGAGGGGCAGGGAACAAAGGCTCCACAAAAAGCACCTAAAATCTGTCCTCTATGTGTGTAAATGTGTGTGTGTGTGCGCGTGTGTGTGTCTCTACAGAGTGTACTTGAAAATGTTTTGCCACCCAGAATCTATGAAACATAATGAGAGCAAAGGCACAGGCTGTGCAAAAGACAATAAAAGGGTTAGTCCTTAAGAAGTGTGCTCTACGACCACACACACCCACACACACACACACACACATAGACACACACACAGACACACACACAGACACACACACAGACACACACTTTAAATGATGCTTGGTTTACTGTGGTCAGAGGCAGAAGGGAACAATGTCCCCTCATATCATCTCTGATTTAACCTAAACTGCTGCAACAATAAACATGATTGCATAACACTGTTTCATTTAGAGGCATTTTACTTCATGTGGCTGGCTGAGGGGGTGGTGTGTGTATGCGAGACACACAATCATAGAGCGAGGGAAAGTGTGTGTGTCTGTGTGTGTGAGTGCGAGAGAGAGAGAGAGAGAGACGGAGAAGCGATATTTGGCCTTTCTTGGTTCGCTGAACATCACCAAGTAAGGCATCAGTCAACCATCCATTTCACAAATACCCCTGTAGCCTCCACAGCCCAGGACATGCTCTGTGTGCGTGCGTGTGTGTGTGTGTGTGTGTGTGGTGTGTGTGTGTGTGTGTGTGTGTGGTGTGTGTGTGTGTGTGGTCTGGTGGCTGATGTCATTTGACTCCAACTTCCCAGCTTGCCTCAGTGCTCATTGTGTGGGGAGTGGTGAATGAGCCGCAGAGCGGCATCATCCAATCACTTGACGTAGTGGGCAGAGAAGGGGGCTGAAGGGGGCTGAAGGGGGCCAAAGGGGGCGAAGGGGGCCAAAGGGGGCCAAAGGGGGCCAAAGGGGGCTTCTTGGTCCAAGTGCTGATAAAGGACCTCTCAGCTGAGAGAAGTGGACTAGAGGGAAGTGATGGGCTAACTGCCAGCCTAAACCAAACAGACTCACTCTCTCTCTGCCTCTCACTCCCAGACACACACACACACATTCATTCTTTCGCTCCTCCAGCTCTTTCTTCTCCCTCTCTTCTCCTAAGGGGGGGGGGGGGGGGGGGGGGGGGGGGTCAGTTGCTATGCTTGTCTGCAGGCCTGACACATGAGCCTAGCAGCAAGTCTAAGAAGCCAGCTACTGGGCCTACTTTGAAGAGCACAGCTGCTTAATGTGCAAACACAGAATATTCCATGCACCCATAAATCACAGCTTTCCAACCGTTACCAGGGGACGCTGTTCTAGTTCGGGGAATTTCCTCGAGACAATAACATTCTGAGCTCTAAATTCTGATGAGGCCACGGGCACAGCAGACAAAGAGGCCAGGATGTTGGGTGACCTGACAGTAACCTTTTACACAATACAATCTCTGTCTGGAAGCATGGCGACACTAACCACATAAATGGCACTGCTCAGAGTGCACCGTCACTGAGAAAAATGATCAACCTCCTTCTCTGAGAACTTCTCTGGATATTAATTTCAACGAGCCTACTGCACATCAAATGTGCTTTGCTCTTGGAGGAATGTTAACAGAAACAGAGACATGGAGGGAAGGATGGAGGGAGGGAGACGGACAGAGAGGACAAATGGAAAATAAAAAAAATCCCTACATATGAAAAAGTTAAACAGAAATGACTTATTAGCCCAATTTCATTACTAAACCTAATGAAGCACAAAAACAATCAAGAGTCAAGTTTGGTGGACTGGTCCGTAATCTTTTGATGAACGCGCCTGTCACCGCCCCTCCTGTTCTCAGGGCTCTCCCTCTCTCTCCCTCTCCCCCTCCCTCAGTCTTGCTCTTGGCAGCACGGTCAGCACACCCAAACATCAGCATGCCACTCCACACGCCCCAGACAGGAGCAGCGCGCAGCCAGCCGATTGGTTCTGCCACTTCGTCGGCACGGTTACATAACCAACTGGCGAATCAGAGGATGGGACTCGATTCTCCTTTCAGCCGTGGATTTTGAGAGAGGGAGAGAAAGAGACAGTAATAAAGAGCGAGACAACAAGAGTGTGTGTGTGTGTGTGTGTAAGAGAGAGAGAGAGAGAGAGAGAGAGAAAGAGATGCAGAGACAAAGAGAGAGAGAGAGACAGAGGGAGACAGAGAGTGAGAACCAGACAGTGAGGAAACAGAAGGAGAGAGAGAGTGTGATAGCGAGACAAGAGAGGGATGGAGAGAAAGAAAGAGAGAGACTGGTCTGAGGACTGCTAAACACACGGCCACATGATGAAAACAGAGATAACAGAGCTTTCAGGAGTGTGGTACACACACACACACACACACACACACACACACACACACACACACACACTCACACACACACTCACACACACACTCACACTCCTCTCTCTCACACACACACACACACACACACACACACAGGCAGAGACAAAAGGAGCACGGGAGTGTAAATGTCAAAGCGCCGTGGAGGTGTGCAGGGTGACCTTCACGCTTAAATGTTAGCGGATCAGGAGAGTGAACAAAGGATGACTGCAGAGTGCAAGAGAGAGTTGGAGCAAGAGAACGCGAGATATGAAGAGAGGAGAGCATGATAAGGAGAGGAGAAAGAGGAAGAGGAAGATGGGGAGAGAGAGGAGAGAGAGAGAGAGAGAGAGAGAGAGAGAGAGAGAGAGAGAGAGAGAGAAAATGTACAGTCCAACACAGCGCCCCCTGCTAACTGACCAAATAATAATAAAGAAAATATGCTGACAAGGCCCTGTGGCCAGCCAGGCTAGAAGCCAGAACAAAGCAGAGCTCAGATAATCTCCAGAGGATAGGATGGGGAGATGGATTAGAGAGAGAGAGAGAGAGAGGGAGAGGGAGAGAGAGAGAGGGAGAGGGAGAGGGAGAGGGAGAGAGAGAGAGAGAGAGAGAGAGAGAGAGGGAGGTAGGTAGGGAAAGAGAAACACATAGAGCCTGGGGTGTGGACACAGTGCACAGTAGGCTAGCATGTATGTATGTACACACACACACATACACACAAACACAAACAAACACACACACACACACACACACACACACACACACAAACTGAGGTAGTGGGGTTTTGATGGATGAGAAAACACCCGGCTGATTCAGCACATGCACAAACACACTCCACAACGCAACTCCCACTTCCAGGGCCCTGCTATTTATTTTGTCCTGTTAACAAACCATACATTTATCCTATACACCCATGTCCACACACACACACCCATGTCCACAGACACACACACACACACACACACACACACACACACACACACACACACACACACACACACACACACACAGGCTGGGAGTTTCTCCCACCTCCACCTCTCCTCTGAGTGCAATCTTGGCTGGTGTAATCTTTTTCACTGGCCAGCCTTTCACCTTATTTATAGAGGTAATTCAGTTATCACCATCTCTCTCTCTCTCTCTCTCCCTCCATCTTTCTGCTGCTCTCCCTCTCCTTCTCTTCCTCTCTCTTTTCCTGGACACTAGTCTGCTGCACATCCTTCCATCCTCTCTCTCTCTCTCTCTCTATCTGCCCGAGGGCGGTGTTGCAATGCAGAGGTCCGACTGGACTGCTCCGGTCAGCGTTCTGAGAGCACCCCCGCCACCCCCAATCGAGTGTACTCACCCTCTCACAAGATGGATGTCTGGGAGATTTACCTTTTCTTCTGGGCCCCTGATCTTGGTTTGGCTTTTTTTTGTTTTGTTTTTGTGTTTTTCTTTTTCTCTCTCTCTCTCTCTCTCTCTCTCTCTCAAAAACCAAATGCTGGCAAGAGCTGAGGCTGGAAGACCATTCCGGAAACGAAAAGCCGCAATGTGTTGCGTAATTAAGTTTCAGCAGGCTGGAAATGTTCCTGGGATGTGGTGGTGGGGGGGTTGGGGGATTCCTTAAGATGCTGAGGATAGAGAGACAGACAGAGAGAAAGAGAAAACGAGAGAGAAAGAGAAAGGTAGGCTAATCTCTGTGTTTGTGTGTGTGTGTGAGAGAGAGGGAGTGCGTGTATGTGTGAGAGAGAGTGTGTGTATGTATAAAAAGACATTGTGAATTTTTGTGTTCATGTTTTTGATTTGATTGATCTGGTTTCATTTTGAATTAGTTGTGTATGTGTCTAATGCGTTTTTGTCTCAGTTTTTTATAGACAGTACTAACCTTGATATACAGCTATGTGTGTGTGTATGCGTGTGTGTGTGTGTGTGTGTGTGTGTGTGTGTGCTCAGGGGGCGGTAAGACCGTATGCAGAGGAGAAACAAGAAAAAGTGATGAGAAGTATGAACTGGGAGGTGTGTGTGTGTGTGTGTGTGTGTGTGTGTACAAGAGGAGGATCACATTACAATCCCCCCTGCTCCCAGTTCTTCACCTCCTGTCGTCAGCACACATCCAGCCCCACTCTTTAAGTGCCCACTCCAATGGCACAGCCATACAGGGAGCCATCACCACAGTGGTGCTTTCATGCCAGCAGATTGGCTGAAGCCAAACAGGGCCCACGGAGGGGTGAATGACCCTTGGCACCGAATTACTCAGCTCAACGTAAAGCACAAACGAGCCAAAGACTCCGAGCAAATGGGGCGCAATCAATGCAAACTGAGATGTTGTAGAGAAATCCGCACTGAACAATTACTCTGATTATTATAATTACACACTTGCAATTATTTCTTCACTAATATCCATGTAATTAGCCTGAGTAATAATTGGACACCGCAGTTGCTTTATCCACAGCGCCTTTTGGGCGGAAGGAACGTCATTGGGGAAATCATTGGGGTTAACAGAGGTAAGGATGGTGGGGTCTGTTGCCTTCGCTGTATGGAGACTGACGACCCCCCCCCCCCTCGACAGGACTGACAAACTGACGAGCCCCCTCACCCCCCCCTCCTCCCCCCGACAGGTCCCAGACTCTCCCAGTGTGGAAGTGAACACACACACACACACACACACACACACACCATTAATCACCTGAGAAGCACAGCGGCACCATCACTCGTCTCGTCTTGTCTTCTCCATCTCTCCACTCCTTCTTCGTTCTCTTTGCTTCTCTCCTACTCCCCTCTCTTGTCCCTTTCTTTCCCTCACAGCTGTATCACCGAGTTGGTAACTAAGCATTGTGGGAAGGAGGCTCGGATGGCTGAGCCCTTGTGGCCCCTCAACCAGTGGAAGGCAGCCGTGAATGCAAACACTAGCAACAGCATGCCACACACATGTGCACTACTCCCTTAGAGATGTACACACACTGAGCCACACACAAACACACACACCATACATGCACACAACTGCTACTATTATATACACACACACACACACACACACACATATACCAACACATGCACAACTACACAAGAGAGACAGAGACATGGGCAGATATGGGCAGGCACTTATTCCTACGACCACAACCACAAACTGAACATGTTTCTGCATCCAGTCAGTCACTCACTCAGTCTTCACCACACACACAGTGGATGCCCAACACAATAGGGCCTGACACAGAGATGAAGTTATATCGCTTTACACTCCAATTATCGCCTTCCAAGGACAATAACACACTGTAGAGGCCACAATGGGAGGCTTGCTTTTTTGGGGATGTTTGTGGACTTCTTTTTTTTTTTTGAGGTGAAGCACATTACAAGAAAAATTCCTATTTGGCATGGCAATATATCTCCTACTATGTACTAGATAACATATATTTATCCTAAGATATGGAAATAGCATATATAGCATCATCTGCATAAAAAAAAAATCTATGAAAGTCATATTCACTATCCATGGTCAAGCACTGAGCGTTTGCATGTGTGTGTGTGTGTGTTTTATGTGACCAAGCGAGTGGGAGAGAAGAAGAGAAAGATGGAGAAAATGTGTGTGTGCATGTGCTCTTGGTCCTCTAAAAGCAAGAGCCATCTGGAGAGCAACAAAAGCAATGACGGCATAGCAGCCTGACATGAATAACAGCCGATGGTAATAGTGCACGTACGTGAGTGTGTGTGTGTGTGTGTGTGTGTGTGTGTGTGTGTGTGTGTGTGTGTGTGTGTGTGTGGTCCCCAGTGATTATCTATGCCTGCTTACATGTATGGTTTGTTAGATGCAAAAGAGAAAGATGGTTTTGGTGAGACTGGGAGAGAGGGCGAGACAGAGTGCTATTTGTAGAAAAGAGAATCAAGGGAAAATGACAGAATAAGAGAAAGAGGGATAGAGAAAGAAAAAAAGAGATGAGAGAAAATAAGAAAAACATAATATGAGAGCGATAGAGAGATAGACAGACAGAGAGAGAGAGTGTGTATGTCTTGATCGTGTGTTAGTGTGCCTGTCCTGCACTGGGCTGTTGTTAATGGGCTGCCTGGTCTCCACCCATGGGTGAGGGTGTAATTGTGTTCCATCTCCATAAAAAACAGAGCAGGCCAGCATAGCCCAGCATAGGCCAGCATAGGCCAGCATAGGCCAGCATAGGCCAGCAAAGGCCAGCAAAGGCCAGCAAAGGCCAGCAAAGGCCAGCATAGCCAGCATAGCCAGCATAGGCCAGCATAGCCAGCATAGGCCAGCATAGGCCAGCATAGGCCAGCATAGGCCAGCATAGGCCAGCATAGCCAGCATAGGCCAGCATAGGCCAGCATAGGCCAGCATAGCCAGCATAGCCCAGCATAGCCAGCATAGCCAGCAAGCCAGCAAAGGCCAGCATAGGCCAGCATAGGCCAGCATAGGCCAGCATAGGCCAGCATAGGCCAGCATAGGCCAGCATAGGCCAGCCAGCATAGGCCAGCATAGGCCAGCAGGCCAGCATAGGCCAGCATAGGCCAGCCCCCCCTCTCTTCCTTCCCATTAGTCCTCCTCAAGCAGCAGGAGAGAGTGAAGAGAGCAACAGAGATATCAGGAGAATCAGGGGGTGGGGGGCAGGAGTGAGGGAGAGGTGATGAAAGACAAAGTGAGAGAGATAAGAAGTGAGAGAGCACTAATGGAGTCCAGAACACCCCACAACCACCACCACCACCGCCTCCACCGCCACCACTGACCACTATACATGTTTGAGCTTGGCCTGATGTCCACCCCCCACCTACCTCGACTCTACCATACCACACAGAAAAAAACAAGATGTAAACATGTGGGCAGAACAGGGACATGTGATGTGTTGCGCATGAGTGTGTGTGTGTGTGTGTGTGTGTGTGTGTGTGTGTGTGTGTGTGTGTGTGTGTGTGATTATGGGACACCCACATTAAAGAGCCATCTAAATGGCCGTGGCCTGCCCTGCCGTGAGTCACTATGGAGCTCACGCCTGCTCGTTCTGACTAACCCATGCCCTTGAACAGCCAATATGAATGGGGGCAACACACACACACCACTTCACATCACATCACATCACATCACATCAGAGACCTAGTACAACACACGGCGCTAACACACAGGCATACTGTATTATGTTTCAATACACTACACTAGTTACGCTAACACGGTAGTGTATGACTGAACATCCACTGAATGCAACTGGATGTGTTACACTGAACTGATGACAACGCATTAGACTTGTAGTTCACTGGAGCAGTAATTTACACTTGGTAAACACATCAAAGTGAGCCATTAACGAGCTTTATCAGCCGCGGCCAGTGTAGCAAGCTGCTCGTCCTGATTCACAGTCCAAACAGGTACATGCTGTCCAAATAGGTGCTCCATGGCTATATCTAAAGACCAAACACTGGAACCGCACCATATGGTAGAGCCTGATGTCAAAACATGGCTGAAACTACCATGCACGATCATTGTATGCAGCAGGGGTCCTCAAACTTTATTGGGCCAGGGAACCCTCATGCAGCAGAATTTAAAAAAAAAAATTTAAGAACACCTCATAATCACAACAAAAATGTAACCATACAATATCATAGCCATATGTACTTTCAGATGCTTTTGAGCTCTTATTCTAAAAACATATTTTGCTAATACCACCTAATAAATAAGCATGTTAGTGCATTTTTGCAATTTAATTTAATTAAATTTTTTTCATTTTAAATCTAGGCCTACTGTGTCCTATTGGAAAGTGTTTTGACAGATTGATGTAATAAAGTTGTTACCAATGTAATGCTGATGGAAGTAATGAGCACAATGCGATTGGGCTCTATACTGATCTCCAGTATTTTTCTATCCATAAGACAAGTTTATACTTTGTAGCAAACTTTTTCGTGGACCATCTGGCATTGTACTGCGGACCTCTGTGGGTCCCCAGACCCCAGTTTGAGAACCAATCGTATACAGATTGTATAAGTAATTCTTTCTGTATAAAATGTATTTGATATCTGTCAATTGTGCTATCCATCAATGTTCTCTGTATTTCCTGAAGGCATTTCATAAATAAAAAATAAAAAAATATGTGAATTCGACATGAGATCTGGAGAACATCTACGGAGAGCCTTACACTAAAAGGCCTTGAGTTCATCTTTTAAAAGGCAGATAAGCCAAGGACCTCATCTTCCTTTGTCGAGATGAGCCAGAGAAACAAGAGACAGCAATAACACTAAACACCACAACTCTATGAGCCTTCCGTGAAATGCCAGGTTTACCATGGGTCAGGCACTACACACCAAGATCTTACAAATACAAAGTGCAGAAACAAACATTCCTGCTGACAAACTTTGGATAATGTGGAGAATGAAATTTAGTTGGTGAGGAGAGAGAGACAGAGAGAAAGGACTTGCTGGGATTCCAGGCAATCTTCTTAAGGTTTGAGCGGATTCGAATTGCGAGAGGCTAACCAAATGCATCGCACTGAGAAAGAAAGCTTCTGGGGAATTAGGCAGACTTCAAAGAGAGATGGAAAGAAGAGAGAGGGAGAGAATGAGGAAAAGGAAAAGGAAAAATAGGCTAAAGAGAGATGGAGGACAAGAAGAGTTTGGAAGAAAAAAAAGAGAGAGAGAGAGAGAGAAATTCAACTCTTCACCAAGAACAAACTGTAGGTTAGCTGGAGCATGATCTGACATGGCCGACATCACATTGAGAAGGACTTTCCCCATCATCATAGACCACTTCTAAAAACTGCCGGCAGTCCTAATATCCTTATATAATACAGAATCTACTCCTTTCCAAAGGTGCTGACTCCACAGACAAAAAAGACTAACTGCCTTGTCTGCCAAGGATGCAAAACTAAGCTGATTTGGAGCACAGGACAATACTTTGGGACAGGGCTTAAGGCTTGCAGCCGTTTCCACCCTAAGCCCACCGATAATATACCCCGAATGCCGATGCCTCCATGCATCTTCATTTAAGCCGCCGTCGAGAGCATCAGTGGCAGATTTCCAGCATTGATCTAACCTGTTTGGAAAAGCGGCCGCAGCCGATTCACAATCGGATTCGCGTTGGAAAATCAAGGTCCATCCACAAAATTTGTCCGGGGCTTTGTTACGTGATCGATGAGGCCTTACGGGGGTGGGGGTGGGGGGCAGAAGAAGGGAAAGCCAAGAAGAGGGCAAGTCTACAGCAAGTCAATAGATGTCTGATGTGTGGGAAGGGGAAAAAAAAAAATCAACAAAAAAGTCCACCACCCACGTTCCTGTGTCTTGCTACATTTTTCTTGCCTCTTGTAGTTTGCCTCTCTTGTCCACAGCTTTAATCATTTTACTGTGTGTGTGTGCGTGTGTGTGAGTCCGAGAGGGAAGTGTGTGTTTGTGTGAGTGACAGTTCCTAGTGTTGCGATCTCAGCGTTCTTCAACCCTATCGTTTCTGCAGCACTTCATTGGTGTGCTTTTTTTTTTTTTGAATTGAGCAGAGCTCTAGAACAGAACCAGTGCTCTGTTTGCACTCAAGGGCTGGGCTCGCCATTCACTACCGGTTGCTTATCTTATCTTTGCCCCGGGCTGGCAGACTGCAGCTCTCACAGTCCTTCAACAGCAGTTGCTCAGTGCTCTCCTCGGCAACATCAGTCACAGCTCCTCGTCCGGCTCGCTTTACACTCACTCTACACAAGCTTCATTCCTCTTCCTTCGCTTTTTTTGTCTGATTCTTTTTGTTGGCTTCTCTCCTTTTTCCCCCTGTGTGTTTCTCTTCTTCCCTGTCCATCATTCTTTGTTCCCTTTTTTTAACATTTCTCTGACTCAAGTTCAATCATTCTTTGCCTTTACTCTCCCATGTTTGGCCAAGTTTTGGACTTCCGTTTTTTGGGTTTTTTTTTAAAATCTCTCTTACCATCACTTCGGTTTTGACACACACTTTGTGCGCCATCTTTGATAAACACCCTCTTGATGGCCTGGCATAAAGTGTATATCCCATACACATGCCTTCAGTCTATCCACATGTAGACGACCACTCTATTGGTTCCCTTTAAATGCCTGCTGGGCTGGGGCTTAGTTTAGGATTAGCCCTTTGTAGCGCGAGAGCACAGACCGATCTCCATATTGCTCGACAGGATCAGCACACGCACTCCACACCTGACAATCAGACTAAAAACACACGTGCCTGACAGCTCCACACAGACACTGCTTCAGAGCATGTCGGAAAATAAACAGGAAAGAATGATAGCATTTGAAATGGTATGAGGGTGATTTCGGTGCAAGTTTTTAGCGATGAAATGCCTGCTAGTTAATTTAAATGCTACTGAGATCTTTGACCAAATCAACGTTAAAGGTGCCCTGACATACACCGATGTGGCATTTCAAATTGCTCTCAGAGGTCTTCAGAGATGGCATATAACTTTAGTTGGTCTGAAAACGGTCCAAGGTGACTTTAACAGTGCTAAATGCAACGTATTCAAAAAGCCCTAGAGTAAAGCGCCTTGTTTTTCCACCTATGACAATGATCTGCGCTCTGATTCGTTGCTGTAGCATGCCAGCGTTGCAAGGCATGTCGAGTGAATAGACTATTTTCATTAGTTTACTAATGTCAGAATTGCAAGGGACGAAGAACTAAAAGCGTTTGAATATTACATTTCAGAGGAAATGAAGGAAGACATAGACTATGATGAGCACATTCACCAAGTTCTTGGAGACTGTAAACAGACACTAATGAAACACAGGTGAGCAAGGATTGGGCAATGATGCAGTGCCATCTGCCAATGGCTTAAGCTTGGTCTATCTGGTGTAAACATGATCAATTTTTTAGATTGGCCAGATTTCTCTGTTTATTTCTTTCTATCGGCTATTGCAAACAGCGAAGATTTTATTATATTTTCACATGCACCATATAGCTCAAACTCGTTTAGACCCATCATATTTCAAACACAACAGGTAATACTGGTAGTGCTCCTTTAAACTGTCAATCTATAAAGAGCTGAGAGTGATTTAGATTGATATAGAAAGGGATTTATATCTAGGGTCTGAGTGATAATGACCAGTGCCAAATGAATGATTGCTTTGTCTAAACACCTCAAAGAAGCAACACTGACCAATAGAGATGAAGCTCCTGCACACAATTGCGCACAAAATCAATCGAACACATGATTCACAGACACTGTTATTCCATACATGAGTGGACATAACTACCATCACATATCAAAAGACCATATTGACTAAAACAGTCACAAATCACACACACACACACACACACACGATCTACAACAAATAAATGCATGTAAACACATAGTTAGCGGACACGCACACGTGCACACACACACACACTTGATTAGCGAAACAGTGCATTAGCCACGTGGTTTCCCTGCCAGCCCTGTGAATCTGGCTATTGTGTTTGTGGACGGCAAATGGTTTATTAGCTGCCGAGTGAGTGCTCCTGTGGGTCTCCGACGCGAATCCCAAATCAGGGCGTTGTAGAGGCAACCCGCTTCATTAGCGAGCATCAGAGAAGCTGCTGATGTGTGCAGTCAATATGTGGCTCTGTGGAGGAGCCGAGTCCCCCACAGCATAAAGGACCTTTTTGTTCGGGTGTGGAGAGGCCATGTGGAGCCTAGTGTCTTGACTACAGACACAGACACACACACAGACACACACACACATACACAGAGAGAGAGAGAGAGAGAGAGAGAGAGAGAGAGAGATGAAGAGGGTGTGTGAGAGGGAAAGAAAAAATGAAAGGGCAAGACAAAGAGAGTGGGAGACATAGATAGACTACAGAGACTAGATGTTCTCTCTGTCTCACACACACACACACACATTCTCTCTCTCTCTCTCACACACACACACACACACACACACACACACACACACACACACACACCACACACACATGGAGACACAGGATGACAGAGAGAGGAGATAGTGAGTGAATGCATCTCACAGAGGCCAAAAGAGAAAGGGTGTGTGAGAGAGAGAGGGTGTGTGTGAGAGACAGAGAGAAGAAAAATGGCGATAGAAAACCAGTGACTGAGCAGGAGAGAATTGAGCACAGGGGAAATGTGGACATATATCATGGCTACTGAGAAAATAAAAAGTGTGACTGAATTGAGTCTCTCTTTCCCTTTCTCTCTCTCTCTCTTTGTCGTCTGAGGTCACCGCAGTTGGACTGAGTGAGGAGCCACTTCCAGCAGCCTTTATTAACATCATAAATAACGAGCTTCAGGAAGCAAAGGGGCCAGAAGGGGGGGGGGGGGCGGTTAAAACAGACGGAGAGAGAGAGAGACTATAGAAGAAGCGGAGACAGAAAGCAAGAAAGAAAGACAGAAAGAATAAAGAAAGGAAAGATCACATGTTCTGTTCTCTTTACTGATTATGAGTTTGCACTGGAACAGGAAACGTAAAATAATTGATTACATCAACGATACAAGAATTTTTTTTTTTTCGTTCCCCATTAACATCATAGCATGAAAAGTCAAAATGACGTACAATGAGAAAAAGCAAACAAGTAAACATGCAAAAGCATAACAAGTATAGACAGAGCAAAGTGGAGGAGAGAGGTCATGACTCTGAACACTATAGACTAGTGTATCACTCACTAATCCACCCGTTTGCATGAAACATACAATAAGGCTCGGGAGAGGCAAAGGTCAGGGGTCACCTGAGCCAGCACGATTATGGTAGTGTGGAGCAGGGTGGGGGTGGCAGTGGTGCTCTGCTCCTGTGCGGCTGCAACACAACATGTGGACATGTGGGCCTTTAAGCCCGGAGCGTGGAAGACAGAAGGCAAATTTATAAGCCACTCTCGTCGCTGACCCTCCGGAGGGAGATCTGACAGATACATACAGAAACAAACGCACGCACGCACGCACGCACACACACACACATGTATGATGGCTATGGCTATGTCTATGGCTTTGTTTTAGCTACAGTCCTTCGTGGGGCTGCCCTGTGGTACAATGTACCTTTTATATGGCGTTAAAAGCCTTGCAGAACATCTCTCAACCTCTATCTGACAATACTAGTGACATTACAAAGTTGTAATTCCTTTATACCTTAATACCTTTGTGCCATTATGGCAAATATCATTGAATACTGACCAAGACAGCGCAACATAATATGTCACAATAGGAGAGGGGAGTGGAATGGGAATAGCTTTAGTTTGCATAAGTGGGAGTGTCACATAACATCACAATATAAACTTTCCAATGATCTTCTGTATCAGCGTGTGACAGCTCTGGTCTGCATAAAGGGTGATCTCCTCCCCCACCCTTGCGAAAACAGAACACGGAACTTAACAAACGTTTGTGCCTCTCACTCCGCTTTTACCATCTCTGATTATGGCTAAAGTTCTAGAAGTTTCTCTGAAGATTGGAACTTGTAAGAGAACAGCAATGGCACTGCCATAGTGGCATAGAGGGGTCCAGCATTTGGGACAGCTGGGTGACCATGGCCACTCAGCGCTGACTTCAATCCAGTCCACTGTCAGGGCTTACTCCTCTGCTCTTAATCCCTAGTGCCAGGCTAAAGCTAAGATTAGCCCATATATCTCTCAAACAGGTCACACACATGCACATGCACACAAACACAGACACACACACAGAATAAAGTCAGTCCTGCTCCAAAGCCACAC
>PYXC01001355.1:712500-727500 GCA_015244755.2 Tenualosa ilisha
ACACTAACACTCTGATGGATGGCCACCTCTGTTGGCCATCGACTTTGCTCTCCTTAATTTGGGAGCGAAATTAAAACCTTGAGCCGTTGAGCAACTGCTGTTGCTGAGGCGGTGTGCTCATTAAACCCTACAGCCTTGCTACCGCAGGGAAGATGCTGAGGCCCTTTGAAATTGGCTTTAATTAGCAGCTAATTGATGCGCTGCACCACACCCTGTAAATTACAGGGACTGGAAGAGCTCACAGTGTGATGCCTGGCTGAGTGGAGTGAAGGGAGCTGCATGGATGGATGGATGAATGGATGAATGGATGAATGAACGGATGGATGGATGGATGGGTGAAGGCGTGGATGGATGGATGGGTGTGCATTTCTCCATGACCCAAGATGAGGGGAATCAGTGTTTGTGTATGCAACATGTTGACAGTGTGTTCTGACTGTGAGTGTCTCTTTGTGTGTGTGTGTGTGTGTGTGTGTGTGTGTGTGTGTTTGAGTGTACTTGAATAGCACTCACACGTGATGTGGGATACTTCTGCCACTAAAGAGGTTGGGAACAAGGGTGGCGGAAACAAACCGCCTTGTGCTGCAAAATTCACAAAACACCTAAAGGCAGAGCCAACAGGATCTAGGATCTGACAATACAGCACACCCACCCACCCACCCCCGCCCACACACACACACACACACACACACACACACACACAACACACCTACAAGACACACACACACACCACACACACACCACACACCACACAAACCTTCCTGTACAAGACACACTTTCACTACACTCACACACACACCCACACCCACACCAAAACCTTCCTGTACAAGACACACTTTCACTACACTCAAACACACACCCACACCCACACCCACACAAAACCTTTCTGTACAAGACACACTTTCACTACCTCTCTACAAGCACACACATACAACAGCCACAAAACCAAGTTCATAAAAGACTGAGAAAGACAGGTGGTCACTGGTATCCTGTGGAAGAAAACTTGCAAAAAAACATAACATGCTGAGCCAACAACTAGGCAACACCACACACACAACACACTCACACACACACACACACACACACACCACACCACACACACACACCACACACACACACACACACACACACACAGCATTCTGTAACATCTGAGTAAACATAACTGCCACCCTGACAAACACACATAAACAACACACACACAGACCCAGGCAATGTGAGAGTGTGAATGTGTCAGCACATTTGAACACAGAGGCTTTTGAGGGGGCAATTTTGAGAACAGATAAGACAGAAACATATTAAGGATGTTTGGCCACACACTTGGAGACTAATCTTCATGCATTAATAATTAGGCCCAAAGTTTTTCTTCTTTTCTCCCCATCACAGAAAAAAAGATGATAGAATGATGAAAAGACAAAGTGACTGAGAGGGAGAGATGGGGGGGGGGGGGTTATGGAAATGAAACACAAAATATGTACTAGCTAGCAGTGTTTAAGCGCACATTCCCTCTACCCCTCTCCTGGAAAATGTGTATGTGTGTGTGTGTGTGTGTGTGTGTGTGTGTGTGTGTGTGTGTGTGTGTGGATGGGGGGTGTGGGGGGTTGTGTCAAGGTTGAAGTTGGGCCTCACTGCTGACTGCAGGAGACCAACCTGCTGTGAACACCACTGCAGGCCTGTGTGGAGGGTCTCTTCCCACACAGACAAGTACACACCCACACACGCACACACACAGGGCGGGAGAGGGAGGAAGAGAAAACAACCACAAGAAACATCATATTCCATAGGAGGTCACCAAGCAGCCGAGCCCCGTTGGGCCTACACACACACACACACCACACACACACACACACACACCACACACACCACACACACACACACACACACACACACACACACACACACCACACAGACACAGAGAGAGAGAGAGAGAGAGAGAGAGAGAGAAAAGAGAGAGAGAGAGGGAAAAGAGCAACCACGAGAAACATGTTCATATTCCAGAGGAGGTCAGCAAGCAGCCGAGACTACACCCCAGTCCTGTTGGGTCTGGCATGAGTACAGCGCTTGTGTTGACCCCCGGAGGCACTGTTAGAGGCAGGAGCAGACATAGGGAGGGAGGCTGGCAGGAGGACGGAGACGAGACATGGCACATGGGTAGAGAGAGGGAGAGCTTTCTTCTCTTCTTTTTGGTTCACCTCAGACAGATACTAAATCTGTCTTCATTATTGCAACTGAGCCTTGGCAGTAAAGATCCTTTGAATTTCTATTTGTATTTGAAGAGAGAGAGAGAGAGAGAAAGAGAGTGTGAGTGTGTGTGTGCGCGTGTGTGTGTGTGTGTGAGAATGTGAATGTGTGACTTCTGAGTGAACCCAGTTGTAAAGCTACACTACTGCAGGGTGAACTGACGAAGAAGAGCAGCACTACTGTGAATATGCACTCGGGCGGAGCTAAGACAGCATAGCATAGCTGTAGTAGAGGAGGAGGGAGGGAAGAAGATGATGAGGAGGAGGAGGAGGAGAGGAGGAACTGGTGAGGCTAATCTGTCCATCTGAGTAGAGGATCCCATGGCTCACAGCACTGCCACATAATTCCTCTCTCTCTCTCCATCATTCTTTCTCTATTGCTTTTTTGTCCTCTCCCACTCCTTCCTCTCAGACAGATAGAGATAGAATCGGGTTACCACTGGAGATGGCACAGTAGCTGCATTGTGCCTAGGACTGGAGGCCTGCATGAAAGCCAAACACATTCTCTCTTGCTTCTGCTCTCTCTCTCTTTTTCTCTGATCCATTACGCTCTCTGGCTCGTTCCTCTTAATGAAAGCCAAAATCACATCACAAGCTATTCATTGGCAGAGGCTCTTTGCTCTGATTGCAAAGGTTAAAACAGTTTGTTTACGATTTCTCTCCCTCTCTCTCTGTGTGTGTGTTTGCGTGTGTGTGTGTGTGTGTACACAAGTGCAACATCAGTAAAAATGACCATTCAGTGTTTTATGCTGAAGGATAGGTGTGGCCGGCCTGTCACTGAGAGGACGGAAAAAGACAGAGAGAGAGAGAGAGAGAGAGAGAGAGAGAGAGAGAGAGAGAGAGAGAGAGAGAGAGATAAGAAAGCTGGGCGGCTGTGGTGTTTGTAAAAGGACTATGCAGAAACCGGAAGCAAGTGAGTAAGACAAAGAGAAATGGAGGAAGAGAGAGCGACAGAGACACACAGAGACAGAGAGAGAAAGAGAATGAAAGAGAGAGAGAGAGAGCAAGGGAAGGAGGTAAAGTGCTGATGTGGCCTGCTATCAGCGTGTTAATGTTGCTGAGCACACTAAAGCCCAGAGCCCAGCACATTTCAGAGTGACCCCTGCCCACTGCATAACATCCTCAGAATAACATTACACCACGTCCCACCCACCGCCACACCGCACCCAGCACAGAGCACCCAGCACCGCCCTGGAGCTACGCCAGCCAGCTAACCATCCAGGGGGGACAGTAGCCACTGTTTCATTTAGTGACAGTGGAGACAAGCCTGGATAAACTAGTGTTGCTGTTTCCAATGCTTATCAACTGACAACTAGCAACTAGACTACAGTCGGTTCTCTTCTCTTTTGAATCCACACAAGTCTGAATTAGGCTAAATCACAGGGGGCAAGTCTGCCTGAAAGTGTATTCCACTGAACATTCTAAAGCTGCTTTCCATTTTGTGAATTTAGTGTTTAAAAACAGCTGAAAAAACTGGTGTAAGGGATTCACCGAGGCAAGACGCTTAACAAAAGCGCCACACCTCCACACCAGGTGATCCACCTGCAGACATTAGTTACTGTTCAGACACTAAAGACCTGCCAACTGAAGTAAGCTAAGCTAGGCTAAGCTAATCAGGCCTCCGGGAGGCATCCAGGCATCAGCGCCAGCCACACTGGATTAGGGGGTCATCCAAATACTACAAGGGCACGAGGCACTTCTGTTAGCCTGTAGAAAATGACCCTTGTCAGTGGACCTCTCCATTTGTCACAGCTTAAGATGCTAATATGCTAATAAGGCTAACAATGGTAATAATTCCCAACCCCAGCTTGGAGCAAGCCAGAGTGTGGCTCTGCGCTCCCACTCAATTCTACTACCTAAAGGGAGAAATCGACTGGAGGGACACCTACAACAGTGACCTCAACAACCTCCACACAGTGCGTCAAGTTACCATTCTGTTAAAAAAGAACCCCACGGTCTCCAAGGCAGAGTTTGTGAGCGAGAGGAGAGTTCAGAGAGTTAATCCACTCATAGGGCAAGCGACTGTGGAGGGGCTCGGAGGTGAGGTGCTGGTCATACGGCGGGAAGTGGCAGCACATTTAGAGCCGACCCTCCCGAGGCCTGAATATTTCATGGGGAGGCACCCGCTTGTATTTTTCATGCCACCAACACACAATGCAACAGAGCCGAGATTACACACGAGAGAGGATGGAGAGAACAGCAAGGAAATGGAGAGAGAAAAAAAGAGAGGAGGAGAGAGAGAGAGAGAGAGAGAGAAGGGGAAAGAAAAAGGGGGGACTGAGAGACTAAGTACCGAGGCATTACCTCCTGCAACAGCAGCCGAAAGCACTTGCCCTCTGAGACCTTACTTGCTTCAACTCAGCATAAAGGCTAATGCCCCTATGCAAAATTCAGAGCTTCAATATTCAAAACGGGCTTCGCAAACCAGGCTCCCCTGGAGAACACACACACACACACACACACACACTCAGTGTCCACCTACCTTCTTTTTCCATGGCCAAACAAGCCGGTGTGAATGTCTATGTATTTAGGGGTTATCCAGGGCATTGTCAGACTCCATATGTCCTTTTCCAACACAGGATGTGCTTTCAGCAACATGGTCCCAAAATCCACACACACACACAAACACACGCACCAACACACGCACCAACACACGCGCACTCACAAAATAAATCTCCGCTGCTTCAGACCAACAGGATAGGCCGGAATAGATACTACTCTAGCAACCTCTCAAAACCTCCAGATAATACATAGAAAATCAAATAAATCAAATAAACAGATCCAAGCAATTAGAGGACTGACTAAGGCAGGTGCCTGGAGATGTGCAGGCCTGCAGTGAGCTACTGGTTAGTATGTGCAAGACACAACAGACCCACCGACACCGACTGACTGACTGACTGACTGACTGACTGAGTGACTGGTGACTGAGTGACTGAGTGACTGGTGACTGAGTGACTGAGTGACTGAGTGACAGCTGGGCCAGTCGGAGGGGAGTCCCGTCCGCAAACAGACTGCTTCTCCGTCCAGCCGCAGACAGCTGGGAGAGGAGGAGAGCTGGAGGTGCAAATATTTGAGAGGGAGCTGGCTGTGTAAACAACGAAGAGGGGGGTTTGATGCATGCCGTACCCATGCTGAGAGAGCGGGAGAGTCTGAAGATGTCTCAAGCAAGCACGTGCACACAGACACACACACACACACACACACACACATACACACACTAGACACAAACACACAGGGTTCAAATTCAAATGCAGCCAGACAAACACTGAGGGGGAGTCGAGATAGAAGACAAAACAAACAGTGGGAAAAATAACAGCTGTCGCCCGTGCCTCTGGCGTGTCTGCTCTCGGCAAACACGAACCGCTGCAAATTTACCAAACTCTCTCAAATCTCACACCCCAGCTCCTCTCCTACACACAGCGCTGTCCCGCCGCACGCCAGAGCTGAGAGAAAACGCTCGTCCCGTCTCAGCAACACAGAGCCTCTTAGTAAATCAGCGCCCTGAGTATTTCACAGAGGCCAAAGGGTGCTTTGCGTCAAAGCTGTCTGGGTTTGGCTCTAGTGCTCGTTAGAGTTCGCTGGGTTGTGTGTGTGTGTGTGTGTGTGTGTGGCGCGGCACTGTGACATCTGTGTGTTGAGGTGTCTACTCGGCGTGAGCACAGATGGAGACCTCCTGTAACAATTAGGGCACGCACAAGCATGTGTGTGTGTGTGTGTGTGTGTGTGTGTGTGTGTGTGTGTGTGTGTGTATTTGTAAGGGGAAGTGCAAGGGCCAGTATCTGAGCTCCAGTGGTTAGTCTGCAGACTGCAGAGGTCAAGGCACAACTGGTTCTGACACACCTTCACCTCCAGGGCCCAACCCCTCTGCCTAACCCCCGATCATCCGCTCATTATTGTGTGATCTGGCGTTACAGCCGTGGATAGAAAAAAAAATCACAGGAGAAATCCACACATCCGTTTACACACCCTCTCTTTCATAAAATGCAAAAACTTTCTCTTTTTCTTCCTTCCTCTCTCTTTTAAAAACACTAAAACAATACTTTCTCCTCTTCTGTCCCCCCTACTCACACAAACACACACACACAAAGTTAAACACCATTTTCAAACACCAGCACGCTCCCTCTCTGTCATACATAAACAAACAGACGCAAGCACACCCACACCCCATCATTCACACACTTGCACAAACACAACCTTGCGCACACACACACACAAACACACACATTCTTCTCTTTCCAAAACATGTAGGGACCAGATAGCATCTCAGAGTGTGTGTTTGGTACATGACTCAACTAAACATCTGTGTGTGGGGTGTGTGTGTGTGTGTGTGTACGTGCGCTCACACCTCTGAATGGTAGACCAGAGATAAACATCCGCTCATCCTCTCCCGGTTTTGTGGTTTTTGGAAAAATGGTGTGTGTTATGCGCGCACGCACATACACACACACACACACACACAAACACGTAGGTTTTGCTGGAATGTGGGAGTGTGTTTTACCAAGCGAAGATGGAAGGATGAAATAAGTACTCACTGAGAAACGGCCAGAAGATCTGTCTTACACATGGCCTGCGGATGCATGCTCTCCCTCACACACACACACACACACACACACACACACACACACACGCAATGAATCACTGCCAAAACCTCCAACTCTAATTACTACATTTACAGACTGACACTTAACTTTTAAGTTCCTCTCCACATTAACAAGTGCACATGTGTTGCTTAGAAGGCCTCTGGGGCTTTTCTCTCTTCCCCTTCCACCCCACTCATCACCCCTCCCCACTCTTCCTCCACCTTCTACCTCCACCCCCCCACCCACACCCCTCACCACATCATCTCCACCCTTCCCACTTCCCCCCCACCCCAACATCACCCCCTCCACCACACCCCTCCTCCCTCCCCCCCCCCCCCCCATGTCTCCACCTTCCCCCCCCCCCCCCCCCCCACCCCTGTTTCCACCTGTGCATCCCCCTCTCCTCATCTGTCTCTGTTTGGATCGTGCCTCTCGCGAAAAGAGTGGAACTTAAGCGTTGCGCGAGCGTCTTGATAATGAGGACAACTTGTTCTTCATGACTAAATCAGTGGCGCCGTTGGAGTCGGCGTGGCACTTCAGGCGACTCCTGCACGCAGTGCAAAATCATCTCAGTGTTCCCGCACCGCGCCGGAGTACGCAGCAAGCTTTCAGCGTTACTTATTCATGCCAGATACATTTCACCGGCAGAAAAAAAATGAGGGTTCAGAACTAGGGTGTAAAAGTGCATTCTGGGACTTGTAGTAGAATGCAGTAGGGCCTTTGCAGCAGTAGCCCCTCTTTTCTTTTGCTTGATTTTCAAGAGTAACTAGTTCTGAGTTCTGAGACTTGTAGTAACTAGCAATCTGTTTTTCTCATCACAGTGTGAAAGACATGCATGGCCTGGGGAAAGCGAGTGTCCTTTGTCCCAAGGCGTGCTGTGGGTTTTTGTGCCGGCGTGATTAACAGTGGAGACGTTTGAGAGCCGCCTAACTGAAGAATGAGGCACTTGGTCCTCTTCCATGACCACCATTAAATCTGAGTGATCTGGCTCGCAAACAGGGACATAGTGAGTATGAGGGAGAGAGTGTGTGTGTGTGTGTGTGTGAGTGTGTGGTGAGTGAGTGAGTGAGTGAGTGAGTGAGTGAGTGAGTGAGTGAGTGAGTGAGTGAGTGAGTGAGTGAGTGAGTGAGAAAGAGAGAGAGAGAGAGAGAAAGACGGAGGGGGAGGCTAGACAGGCAGAATAGCGGAAAACAGAGGGTCATTCTGGAGCAACTCAGCGCAATCCCCACCTACACACACCTGACAACAATTAGCACAGCTCTCCAAACAAAACACCTTCACATCACCGTGTGTGTGTCGGTCTTTGAGTGTGTGTGTGTGTGTGTGTGTGTGTTTGTACACTCTCCCACTACAAGAGAGGATCCTACAAGGGATACTCTCTCGCTCTTCATTTCTCTCCTCTCCCACACCACCCAAGGGAGGCCCCCTACTCGGGCTGGGCTTGGGTCATCCTCCCAACCCAATGCTAGCATGCCTTGCTATGTGGTTCTGGCGGTGGGGAGGACTCAATGCCTGTGGTCTGGAACGGAACAGGATGTGATTAGGAGATCGAGTCCCAGCCTCTGACTGCCAGAGCCTGACCACGACGAGGCTCTACGGCTGTAAAACACTGGCCGGGTGACATGGTGTGTGTGTGCGTGTGTGTGTGTGTGTGTGTGTGTGTGTGGCGTGTGTGTGTGTGTGTGCGCTGGTATGACAGCAGCGGTGGTTGGCCAGGTCTCAGCCCTCTCAGGGGACTAGTGTTTTTTGTTAAGATGAGCTTGGCGTGTTTAGGAGCACTGAGACATTTAACGCAAACACAAACACACATACACACACTCACACAAACACAAACACACATACACACACTCACACAAACACAAAACAGAGCAACACACAACAAGAGCAAGCTTGTTTTAGTGCATCCAACAGGACCTGCTGTGCTGCAGAGAGCGGAACAAAAGATACGAAAGGGAAGGGAAAGGGAGAAGGAGAAAGAGAGAGAGAGATAGAGAGAGAGAGAGAGAGAGAGAGTGAGAGTGTGCCGATGGGAAAAGAGTGTGTGTGTGTGTGTGTGAATATGTAAGAGATGGAGAGAGAACAGGTAGGAGGCGAGTGAGAGAGAATGCAAACAACCATGTGTGTGTGCGTGAGGCAGAGAGAGTGTGTGTGTGTGTCTTACAGTCTCACCCCCCTCCTCCCTGTGGGCTTTGTCATGGGTCTGCCTCAGCCACACACACACACACACACACACACACACACACACACCACACACACACACACACACACACACCACACACACACACACACACACACACACCACACACACACACACACGAGCCAGCACACTCACGCCATCCGCAATCAACCGGAAGACAAGTCCCCAGGCTCAGCTCTACACTCACCAGGGGAGTGGAGGGGGCAGCCAGTGGAAGAGGAAGAAGATGAGGAGGAGGAGGAGGAGACAGTGAAAAAGAACAGAAGGTGAGGAGAGGGGGAGGATTAGACCAGAGGAATGACACAGAGAGAGAGAGAGAGAGAGAGAGAGAGAGAGAGGAGAAAATGAACGACAAGAGAACGGTGGTAGGGAAAAAGGGACGAAGGCAGGAGGCCTACAAAATGACCATGAGAAGGGAAAATAAAATGGAGAGAGTTTGTGAGGATGGATGGATGGATGGATGGATGGATAGATGGATAGATAGATAGACAGATAGATAGACAGACAGACAGACAGATAGGTTAGAGCAGGAATAATGAGTGCAGGTGGGGAAGGCAAAAGACATCTACCAGTGAATAGACCTAATGAGCAAAAACCTAGCAAGCCTAACTCCATCTCTCTCTCACACACACTCTCTCTCTCTCTCTCTCTCTCTCTCTTTCTCTGGTTCATTCTCGCCGTTTCCCTTCCATTAGTCAACCAAGGGAAATGCTCCAAGCACGCACCCACCCCAGCAAACGTCACAGCTGAGCAAACTCCACTGCCCGTGTGAATTAATAAGATAGAACACACGGTAATAATATTTACATTAAAGCAAACACACTCATATATAATTGTCACACTCTTTTCCTGGGGCTTGCGGGCAACAGAACGCCTTTAAAGTCATGCATGCAGAAGGCATGCAAAGAGAGAGAGAGAGAGAGAGAGGAGTGTGTGTGGTGAACTACAAAACACAACATCTCATTCTCTCATGTCAGTCAGGACAGAGTATGTAAGTGTGTGTGTGTGTGTGTGTGTGTGTGTGCGCACATGTGAGAGAGAACTGAAGAGTGCTTTAGACATGCCGACACAGCGGCTTTGCTAGAGCAACGTTAGACAAGTCACATCAGAGGCGGCTGCTTTTCTCCTACTCATGTTCCAGTTGTCAAGAAAAATAAACAAATAAACAAACAAACAAACAAAAGCAGGGAAGTAAAGCAAAAACAAGAACTTTCTCCTATTCATTATTTGGCTTTGACGATGCCACAGCTTCAATCAGCCAGCTTGGGAAACAGAGCCGTCAGCTAGCTCCAGTGGTTTTAAAAAAAAAATTCCCTTTGAAAAACCTCCAAGATTAACGTTGAAATAAGTTTCTTTTTTAAAGAAAGAAAAAAAAAAAAAACGATTATTTGCTTCAGAGCAAAGAGAGAGTGAGAAAAGAAAGCAAGAAAAAGAAAAAAAGAGAGAGAGCGCAAGAGCGAGGGAGAGAGGGAGGGAAAAAAAAGAGCTAAATCACCAGGAGTGCCGCTCTCTTGCCGCGCGTGTTAAATCCAGTCAGAGCTCTCGCTCTCACTCCCTCTGCATTCGGCACCCAGCTGTTGAGCCGTGAGGCCGCGCCGAATCTGCGCTGGAGCGCCGATGAAGCTGATAGCGGTGCGAACGAGAGATTATTTCCTCTGCTCTCTTTTCCTCCTCCTGTCCTCTTTCCCCTCATTCTCTTCCTCCATTCCCACCATTTGCTCTTTCTTTCTCCTCAGAAATCACTATGCCAGAGAGGAAGCCATGCCACCCTGCGGAGTCGGCTCTAAACAATTCTGTTCTGCGTGGCTCTTAAGTGGATACAAAGAGATTTCTCAGGACCTGCATTTTACCCCCCATAACAAATAAATAAGAGGGATACAGTGAAGCGAATGGGGGAGGATCAGGAAAATGCAGAAATATAAATCTAACACCACACACACACAAACTCACACAAACAAACACACACACACACACACACACACAGTGTTCTAAGAAGCATTCTGGGGAGTTGGTGAGGTCTGTAATTGAGCTCCCAGCACAGGCGGCCGAAACTGCCGCTCTGGCTTTATACTATACGAGAGAACGGGCTGCCAATATCTGCCTTCTGTAGCTCAATTCGCAGTCGCTATCTGCCGCCCCATACGGCTTCTTTATTATCGGCTAAGCTCCGGGCAGCCATTGGTTCAGATTTATTGGCCCGCTAGCTACACATCTCGGCTGCACATCTTTGTATTTCTTTTAGATGCCCCGTCCCCTCAAGTCATCTGTCTCAGTCGTCTTCTCGAGACGGTTAGAGGCCTGGCCGATTTCAGCACAGATCGGAAAAAGGAAAAAAAAAAAAAAAAAAAAAGAGAGAGAGAGACTGCATTGTGAAAAACGTCAGCTAACCGCCACACACGTCTGCGCAAACAGGCCCGACAGTCGTGATCCAGGTGCCACATTCCGCTCACGGCCGAGTCAAGGTCGTTAAGACGCGCGTGAGATTTAAACAACACACTGGAGGCGTGTGTGTGTGTGTGTCTGTATGTGTGTGTATGTCTGTGTGTGTGCGGGGGGTGGAGATGGTGGAGAGACTGAATGATTATAGAGTGCAGAATAATTCTCGCTCATGAACAGTTCTCCAGGGCGCCACAGACAAAAACATATCTGGGGGGGGGGGGGCACAGAGCTGCTTCATAACAACTGATTTACGCACACCGGCATTGGTGGAGGTCACTATGGCTCCCCCAGCCACCACAAGAGCAAATGCCAGCTGTGTGAGTGACTTGGGTGACTTTTAAAGATGCACTTCATTTTCCGTGGGCCGAGTAAACACAATAAAGTCTGATGAGGTGTGTGGCTGCCCACCCACACACCCCCACACACACACACACACACAAACACACACTCTGAAGGAGGGGACAGCTTCAACAACACAACCTCTTCACAAGAAGTGGCTATAATTTGAAAATTGCCATTAAAGCTATCCATTTACAGGTGCATCACAGCCCCTCCAAATCAACTTAGCAATCAACTTTTTGCACTGAACTATCATGTTGACAAACCTCCATGGTCTTCTACCCTGATAGCTTCAGCATCCTTCTAGAGACTTCCTGAGATACCTGCCTAACACAAGGCATGCAAGTTCTTCAAGATACCACAAATTAGCCCAACCCCACTCATCTGAAACCCAAGTTGGGCTAATTTGTGGATACGGCTTAAGGCAGAAACAACCAAGATCAGCGGACAGGTGGAGCAGAGAGCTTGTTTTGAAATCGATGGCTAATGCTAGTTTAAGTATGGTGCTACTGCTACGTCCTGCGTATGGTATCTTGAAGTGAAGAATTTGCATGCCTTGTGTTCCTAGGGAACTGAACTGGCAACCTTGACGGTCCTGACATGGTCAACCCTACGGAGATAAAAGTAGCCCTGGAGCAAAAACACAGAGGCACAGAGGCTGGGAAGGGTCCAGACCAGTCAAGGTTCCCATCAGATACTACTTCTAGGGGGAAGGCTGAATGCGTCCCCAAGGTTCCTCAACCATCTCAGTGAGGTCACTGGGGCAAAGGCCAACTGAAGTTCATTTAAAACAGCTGCGTTATCCCCATCACATCCTGTCTGGAAACACACACACACGCACACAAGCACACACACACAGGCATGTAACACACCAGTAACACACCAAGAAAAGTGAGAAAACCCCCTGCTTGTTCCTGGAGAAGTGGGACAGACATGTGTGAGGCGAAGATGCAGCTTGCAAACATCACCTTCTCTCCTTTTTTTCCTTAATCCAGCCACAATCAAGAGTTTACAGCCTCGGCATGTCAGAGACAGTCAGCTCAGCATTTCCACACGTATAGATTTGCGAGACCATGTGGCACTTGAGTGTTCAATGCTGTAACCTACTAACATATATAGACAACATATCTAGAAAAGCACATGTAGGCCTATAGGCAATATGCACTTATTTACAGAAAAACAAACAAACAAACAAAAAAAACAAAATAAAATAAAGGCATCCAGGCCTACTTATTTCCCCTCTCTTCCAGAAAGGCTAATCAGACCAAGACAGGGCCTGGGTGAGCATGCGGTGAATCAGCCGAAACGAACCCAAAAATAAGACGCTTGTGTAACACCAGAGGCTCCAGCGATCAAAGCTTCAGCTGCAGCAGCAGCAGCCGGCGGTGGCGCTGGCCCGATGATGTAAGCCCTTGCAGCCGCACGGACACTGCAGTGAGATGCGCTGCTCAGACGAGGGGAGTCATCAATCCCAGTGGGGTGGCACAATAACACAGCAGCCTAAATTTGCCATAGAAAAAGGCTGCAGATATGAAAGAGGAATCGAAGAGGTTCACCAGAGTGACTGCATGAGATAATGTGCTAATTTGCCCTATGTATGTGTACTATGTATGCGAACTGCGATGCCCATCATGAGATATGGCCTTGTAACACATTACCATATGCAGCCTACAAGAAAGAACACCAGCAAGGTGAATCTCTTAATAAAACCTGTTAATACCCAAATATGCAATCCAGTGTGATGCAAGATCTATTGTTTTCTAATGGCCAGTAGGCAATGCACATAAATAGTAGAAAGATTATTGCTTTATTGATCCCAAAAATACATTTCAGAAGAAATGAATAAACCAAAAAAGGTTATCACTTGGTATAAGAATGAATTCATGGATTGCTGAAAATTACTTATGCGATCATATTTAAAGTTGCAGATCGGGGGGGGGGGTGTCAATGAACTAATGAACTTGTTCCAGTTATTTGAATATTACCAGTCAGCATGTCAAGACATGTTGTGTTGACAAAGACAATTAGCCTGTGGAATTACTTTCTGAGAAGGACGTGGGCCGAGCATTTCAGGAAACATCTGAGGCACAAGGCAAAGAGGAAGGCTACAACCTAGCTGCTTTAGTTTCGGTTTAAACAAGACTCCATGGAACTCGACCACCACCAGAACAACAACAATCTATACACATAATCCAGCTGCTGCTACTATTGCATGAGGCCAGAGAGAGAGAGAGAGAGGAAGAAGGAGGAAAGAGGGAGGAAGTAAGGGAGGGAAGGGAATATTCTCTATTCCCGGTAATAAATTAAAAACAAATATGAACGAACAGTAAGTTATAACTACTCTTTGCTAGCACACATTGGTGCAATGCACAGTAAAGATGGGAGAGCATCTGTGTGCTTTAACTACATCTGTGTTCTACAAGAATCATCTGATGATGAACACCCTCTAAAAAAAAAAAAAACAATTTAAAAAAACATTTTCAAAAAAGTTCACAGACCATATCAATCCCACTTCTCAAGGGACATGCAGGGGGTTCTCTCAGTTCCTCTGTAGCTCTTTTTGAATGTTGTTAGCTTTCTATTAAATCATCATTGTTTACCATCTGGGGATTCTTACTCACACTGGTGTGGCTTGATCTGCTACCAACTGAAGAATCTCTCAATTGTTTTGCAAAGTTCAGCGGGAACAATTAACACACAACAAATGAAAAGGTCAGAGCAGGAGAAAAACAAGAAACAAACTGTCTGCTGTGACAGCAATACACAGGCTTACTAGGGCATAAAGGCTTGGGGGGCATCAATGGAATGTTTTCAAGAGGAGCCATCATGGCGTCCTTTCCAGCCGTTGCTTGGATTCTTTTCTGGGATAATTTCACAACAGGGCTTGCTTTGGCTTCCGCAGGAACCAATGAAAACCGCCAGTGGACCCACCAGTGACAAAATACTGCTTCCCGCCCCAAAGCAAAACAAATATTTTTCCAGGTCGAGGCAAGGGTGCTTCAGCTGTGCGCTGCTTGCACTGCTGAAATGGGAGGGAAGTAGTTACCTCAGAAATACTGCCCTGCTTGAATCTGTCATTTACAAGCAGGCAGCACAGTGTACTTTGGCAGAGAGAAAGGAAATGACTTCGACTCCACGGCCCACCATGAGCGCAGAAATATAGAAGAAAGAAAGAAAAAAGGAAGAGGGGAAAGGGGGGGGAGGGAGGGAA